>CM053028.1:434798757-434908665 GCA_028564925.1 Lithobates sylvaticus | reverse complement strand
TTGTAATAATTTCTCCATTTTGCAGGTTAACTGTATACAAGATGAATGAGTTAGAAAGTCCCTTGATCCTATCGTATCTGTGAAGAATTTGGAAGCATCTGCCCCCGTGAATGAGAAGGATCTACTAGTAGCCATTTCTCCACGGATTCCAAAAGCTACTGGTGCTGGTCTTCAGGGGTATATAACTTTTCAAAGTAGAGGAAAGTCGCACCCAGTCTTCAACTAGTGCAATGCGATCTGGTTATCCCACTGATCAAGTATCTTTAAGAAACATTGGGGTTTATTAAGAGAATTATGTGAATATTAGTGAATTTAAAGCTCCCCCTTATTTTCATATAGAAACGGAAGAACTCTAAAGGGATAGATTGGTCAGATCTGTCCAATATACTCCTCCCAGCCCATTACCTACTTTTTTTTAGGATACTATAATACAGGGTCATACCCATGTCTATAGTGTATACAATGTAACTCCATGATAAAAGGCAGGCCTATATCCCATCCACATAAGGGGTATGATATTAAAATCAAAGGTTATTACACTTGCCAATCATCATATGTAATTAATGCAATAAAATGTACATGTGGGTTACTATACATAGGAGAGACTAGAGCTGCATGATTATTCATCAATTTTTTTTCCCCCGTTGCGATCTAGAGAAAGTGTTTCACTATTCTTGTTATGCAAAGAATTCTCTCTGCTCTTCTGAAGCCACAGCTGTCAAAAGAAAGGAAGAAAAAAAACGGGCAGTCTGCCAAGAATCAGAACATTCTTTAGCAGTGGAACTAAGTCTAAACATTGTAACAATTTGTCAAAGGAATAGACTTCTGTGTTTCTGACATTTGTTGGTTTCAAGTTAAAATAATTTTTTTTTTTTGCTAGAAAATTACTTAGAACCCCCAAACAATATATATTTTTTTAGTAGAGACCCTAGAGAATAAAATGGTGGTTGTTGCAATATTTTATGTCACACTGTATTTGCGCAATGGTCTTTCAAATGCAATTTTTTTGGAAAAAATTACTTAAATAAAAAAAAAAATATTTACCAGTAAAGTTAGTCCAATTTTTTTTGTATAATGTGAAAGATTTTACTTCGCAAGAATCGTGATCTTTCTATTCTAAGCAAAAAAAAATGTGATTCTAATTTTGGCCAGAATTGTGCAGCTCTAGGAGAGACCATTCAGAAAGGTAAAGATAGAATAGCAAGGCAAAAATATTCAGAGATAAATTTGGTACAGTTGCCTTTAGCGAGACATTTTTTTTGGAGAGCAGACTTTGTCATTCAATTTCCCAATTAAAATTCATGGTACTGGAGGAAAGTAATAAGAATAGGAGGGGTGGTAACCGGGAATCCATTCTAAAAAAGTGTGAGGTACATTGGATTAGGCTTCTTTATACTATTGCCCCTAAGGGCTTGAATACAGCGCTGGAGTTATATTTGTTTATTTAGGTGAGAATTCATTCAATGTGATACATTGTGTACATGTTTCTTTTTTGACAGATTAAACGAGTTGAAGCTTCTGTTGAAATATGGGAGGGCTCTACGCTTTGCTAATCATTTCCCCACCTTTGATATAAGTATGTATAAGAAAAGGATTTAATTTGTATTTGATTGATTACTAATCACATAATTGATTCCAAATGTGTAAAATTATAGTATTTAAGCCATGTGTAACTTTGACTTTAGATGTGTCTTCAATCTGAAGAAGGGTGTAAGCTTGTGAGCCTGAAACGTAGAACTAACACATCATGTAATGTTTGTTTGAACTTTGGTTCAATAAAGACATTTTAAGTGCAGCGATCCTCTGGACCTTTTCTTATATTTGGTCAGTGGGATGACCAGATCGCATTGCACTAGTTGAACACTGGGTGTGGCTTTCCTCTACTTTGAAAAGTTTAAATATATATATATATTTTATAATATATATTTTTTTTTCTTTCTTGTATACAGTAAATGGGAATGACTATGATTGATTTTATTCTTGAAGGTATTGTTACAATGTCCCCTGAGGAAGTCACATGCTTGTGACGAAACGTAGGGAGTGGCCGGACCAGATACCGGAAGTACTGTGAGACTAGCATCCACTTGCTGTCAGCTGCTAGTACCTGTTCGTTCGTTTTTATGTAAGAATTTTTATTGTTTTATTAAACACTCTGTTGAAGACGTACTTCACCATTGGGCTCCCTCTTTTTTCTATTTGCATTCCCCGCTTGCTGGCGAGCTTACAGGGCTGGAGAGCCCTAACTCATTTATAGATCGGTGGGCCGATCTAAGTCATCCAGGGAATAGGAGAGCAAGAGGAAGACCTTAGTGAAGACCATACAGCCCCTAGGGGTGGAGATCGGTGGAACCATTCGATGCGAGGAGTGTAATACAGGACGGGATATCCTTGTACACCCATTCACGCTTTCAAATGCGTGCTTTAAGGTGAGGGTCTAGAGAGCACGTTTAAGGATCCTATCCCCACACACCCACCACAGCCCAAGCTTGAACCGTTGCACTATTCACGTTTGGATATTATATACAGTGTTTTGTACTCACCTTGAAAAACTGTTTTGCACCAATCAACCGCACCAGTCACTTTTTTGGACGTTTGCTATTTTGGTCCAAATTTTTATTTTTATTTTTATTTTTCATTCACTTAATTTTTAACCCAATCGGACTGGGATTAATTATTCACTTTGTGAGGCACTTTGTTGAAGTGACTTAATTTATAGGAGACTAATTTAATGAATTTTATTCACAATTTCTTAGTCACCATTTTCACTATTTTACACGTCTATAACACTTGGTGTATGATTTTAATGTGTATGTATTGATCAAGACTGTGTTTTATTATTTATTTTTTCACTTTTATCTGTTACACATGAGCGCGAAATCATTTTATATTATACTTTTATGGGATTGTTACAATGGCTGTCATCAATATCACAACCTAGTGAATCACAATATAAGCATGTGCAGATCGGGTGTCCTAATGCTTGTTTCAGGTCAGTGAGTCTATTGTGACGAAAGGGCCCACCAGCGTCTCCTTCAGTAACATGTTAGCAAAAGGTAGCTCCCATATTTCTATCCTAGCAAATTAGTAATAGACTGGAATATACAGCATGTATCTGGTCATTTCTGCCAGGAGCAATTTAAGCTGAACTAGCTAAGCCTTCATTTGAGGCTTGATGCAGTAATGTACCAACCCAGGTACAGCCAGCAGAAAGGAATTCCTTAGGACTGCACTTGGTGCTCTGTGCCACTATATGCATCTGAGGTCTGTATAGGCCAGAGGAGCATTACCTACAGAGGCATGCAGATTTGTATTTACCCCTACAATGTGTTGGGAAGTGCAGCTCTCCAAGGGTTTGCCTGGCTCTGATGCCATCACATGACACAGGAACGGATAAGATTTTTATGTAGGGTGGCGGAGACGAGGCAGTTTTTTTTTTTTTGGTGGGTGAGAGAAGCCTTCCTTAAAAGGGGTGGTTTAACCCATGCGATGTCATGATTGATTGTTTTTTGCATTACTATTAAATCCGTAAATTTTTCTTTTTTTTTTTTTACCCTTTGGTCACGATTAGCTTTCAGTTTATTTTCAGACTAAAAATATTTAGGACATTAAAAATTAAACCAATCCCTGTGTCAAATATGCTAGGTACACAACTGGCTCCATGTGCTCTTTTCTTCTGCAGTGTGGGTATATAGTCAGCGTAGATGCAAGCGGTCCTTAGCGGAGGTCTTCTTTAAATCTAAGCAATAACAATGTTTCAATCCCCAAATTTTGCAAAATTAAATCTGTCACATGATGCAGGATCACAGTTTTATGAAACAGAATAAAACCATGGGAAACTACTTTACATAACATTAAACTCATATGGTCTTGGTGCACAGTAGGTATGAAGACTACTGTATCTAGGTTAGAGGAACAGCTTTACCAGAGTAAATTCCACCCATATTATATGTGTATGAACAGATTTAGTTACACACACAATTACATGTGTCTCAAGTCAAACAGCCAATCAAGAATGTCAAGAATTTTAGAAATGTATTTTATTATGTATCACTTCTTCAAAATGTATACGTTGGAGGAAGCAGATGATATATACCTATGTGACAAATCCTTTCATATATAAAAATAGTAGTTTTATATTACAATAAAATAGGATGTAATGGCTGTAACGGAGGAGTCCTATTACTAGGAACTCATACACATTGAACCTTGACATTTTCCATTGCGAGAGCATTCCTTTCTCATTGCATAATGCAGAAGTGTTTAGTAACGTACCATTCATACATACAGAAAAGGCCACAATTTCAAGGGGTATAGTAAAATATTTATAAACGGCTGTTATTTCATATTATCTTGTGACCCAAATGAGGCACTACAAAACATCACACTACTTGTCTCTACATATCGTAGCCAATTTAATGGGGACCAAGATTGTCTGACTCTAAGACAAAGCAGAACTTTACACAGCCAGCCATTTGCATGATCGTTAACTTACCCATTACAATGGAAATACATTGACTGCCACTGCAGATCAACTTCTATAAATGCATGTTGCCTGGCTGCCATGGTAATGCACTGGCCTCAGTACTTTGAGTCTATATGTTTGCCACCTGCCTGGAATTTTAGTGTCTTGACTAATAGAAATGGAACTTGTTGCCAAGGTTAAAAATAGGATGGATATAAGGCCTTTATATTTTCCTGCAAAAGGTGGCAACAATAGTAGTTACTGACCTAGAACAAGTATGCAGATCATGAAAGGCAGTAGCACACTGGCCCCAAAGAAGTATTAATTGAAAAAAAAAAAATCTCAGCATTTTCAGAAGGGATGCGCCTCCATGTGTCTCTCATGACAAGTTTTTTTATTTTCAATAACTCAAACATACAAGCAACAGGTTCCACAGCACGAAGTGTATAAAGTTGGAGCACAGTGCAGCATTTCCCTTGTCAGGGTGGTGTGCAGGAGGAACAGTATAGTGCTGGTCAGTAAAAAAGAACACTTTACTGCACAGTTATGCATGTCAAAGACATTTGACAATACTAATATTGCCATAAGTGTCAGTGCTGTCTGTGTTGGAAAAACATTGCCTGGTCTGATGAGTCTCAATTTCAGCTGCAACATTCAGATGGTAGGGTCAGAACTTGGGGTAAACATGAAAGCATGGATCCATCCTGCCTTGCATCAATGGTTCAGGCTGGTGGTGTGGGGGGATATTTTCTTGGTACGCTTTGGGCCCCTTAGGACCAATTGCACATCGTTTAAATACCACGGCCTACTTGAATATTGTTGCTGACCATGTCCATCCCTTTATGACTAGAGTGTATCCATCTTTTGATGGCTACTTCCAGCAGGATAATGCACCAGGTCACAAATATCCTCAAACTGGTTTCTTGAGCATGACAATAAGCTCACTGTACTCCAATGGCCTCCACATTCACCAGATCTCAATCCAGTAGAGCACCTTTGGTATATGGTGGAATGGGAGACTCGCATCATGGATGTGCAGCCGACAAAATCGGCTGCAACTGCGTGATGCTATCATGTCACTTTGGACCAAAATCCGAGGAATGTTTCCAACACCTTGTTGATTCTAAAAAGGGGGTCCAACCCGGTACTAGCAAGGTGTACCTAACAAAAGTGGTCAGTGAGTGTATGTTAATAAAAAGGCAAAACTTTTTTTTTGGTTTTGGATAGAGCAGAGAGGGATTAGAACGCTTGTCGTTTTTTTAGTGCTCTCTGTGCCCTCGTTAAGCAGCATCACCCTCTCCATTTGTCCTGTTTACCATGATCATTGAAAGTAAATCCCAAAGTTTGGAATGTCCCCAGAAAAGTAGTTGGGGGGGGGGGGGGGATCTTCCAATGGGGATACTAGTTCTGGGGACCTACGAGTCCCCAAAGGAATGCGCCCCTTGGTTACAGTAATCTCTTCCTGACACTATGGCTTGCCTACCAAAAATTACAAGCCCCCCTTACAAGTTACATCAAAAATTGTATATAGTAGTATGCATTGTTCAACTAGATCTTCTGAATAT
Organism: Lithobates sylvaticus; assembly: GCA_028564925.1. Taxonomy (NCBI): domain Eukaryota; kingdom Metazoa; phylum Chordata; class Amphibia; order Anura; family Ranidae; genus Lithobates; species Lithobates sylvaticus. Next base: position 434,902,638 of record CM053028.1, on the reverse strand, counting down.
TAAGTTTGAAAAAAAAAAACTTTAAGAGTCAGTAACATTTAGAAAATTTGAAATGAGGATAAATAAAAAGTATAACTGAATAAGTACCTATTCCTATATAGGTTACTGATAGAATATCTAACATATAAATTATTCTTATGATACGCGAAGACATATTCCTGGTATCATCATTTATCTCTCATGTTGTGTTTGCAAATTTTATTTTGAAAGGATAAAGAGCACCATACTATATATGATTGAAGCATGTAGTTTGTGTCCTGTATCTTTAAGAGACAAACTTAGTATGCTTGTTGATTAGTAGTAGGCTCTGTAAGATAGTATAGTGTGTTATATTAATCGCTTCCTCTCGTCCCAACCACCCCTAATGAGATCTATCTGTGGCTGGGTGGAGGTTATATATGTGCCTATTTGGAAGAGATGTAGTGGGTATTTTCTCAGCTGGTCTTAAAGCAGTGTGTAATGGGAAGGAAGTGGATTGGGGGATTGTGAAAAGAAAATAACTGCAAGATGTAATCCGTACACTTTGCTGCGTAACTAATTACTTTTCCAATGTAGTAACTGAGTTACTAACGCAATTACTTTTTGGGAGAAGTAATTTGTAACTTAACTAAATTACTTTTTTAAAGTAAGATGACCAACACTGGGCGTGTCTAACCAGGTCTGTTACGGACATCTGATTAGGGAGAGCACAGGGTCTAATTCTGGGGTCTTTTGGACTAAAAACGGTCAACTTGTATAACTGCTAGAACAGGAAAATGGCATTACCCAAGAACCCGAATATAGAGAGATTGTTAGTACAATGTCGTTCAGGCTGCATGATTGTGACAAAATGATCTTCAATTAAAAAAAAAAGGAAAAGGAAACATACAGGATTGTCATAGTGGTAGTTTAACACATTTGTTAAATCCTCATTTATGGTTTCCCATTTACTCACTAAAAAGGAAGATCCATATGCTGTGCATTGGTCATTTGGTTACTGATAAAGGGCTTTAAAAAAAATTAAATTATGGTCACACATCACTGAAGCTCTCATTTTCCAGGGGCTCTAGTCTTCCTATATTCATTATGTAAGCAGTGAGATAGGTTGCTATTATTTTGGTATTGTGCCTTAACTGTATTTGAAATCCCTGGTGTTTTAATATAGAAGAGCATACTTTGGGCAGTTTTTTTTATTTTTTAATTAATTTTTTTTCCTTGTATACTTTACTGTTTAATATGGCTTCAAAAATGTTTATAAACACTGGGCACATATATTGATTTGTACTCACTGAGCAGACATTTGGACGTCACTCCTGGTTTACGTCAAATTAGCTATTTCAGCACATTCTGTCCCAAATGAGTAGTTAGCCCCCATTCACATGTCCAAATCATACATGGTGTGGCAGGTATATTGCAAATATTTGCGGCCAGGAGCCCAGGTGTTTGCCGACAGCCATGACCCTTGTCGGCCTGTCATTGACTTGTACAGGCTTCCGGGTCATGGCTGTCGGCAAACACCTGGGCCTCTAACAAGGTAATTGCAGATTAGTAATCGGTCTGTGTCTAAGGCCGATCACCTGTCTCCAACCACATGCAACCCCTCAAAATGTACTATTACATGCTTAAAATGATGGATAACTGTGGCTCCCATCAGCCTGTCACTGATTTGTACAGGCTACCTGTCCACAAACACCTGGTCTCCGGCAGCAGATATCAGCAGTATACTTGCCGCACGATGGCCGAATTCCGAAATACATTTTTACAATCTTGCTCTTCCATATTTCAATGCATTATTTCCTCTAAATTGGCCGCCTCAGAGGCTTGAAGTATAGAAGCAGTACAGCTCAAACATTGTGATAACTCCTATTAGATGTCAACTCAACCTACATACAGTATTAACTAATAAACAGTATGGAATTCAGTGCTGCACAAGAATGGATTACATGATCCCAGTATTCGCAGGTTCAATCATTAAGAAACACACCCTCTCTTCAATGCCACTTTGAGGAATCCTTTCCTATTCAGGATATGGAGAGTTAGATTTCCAGGATGAGCATCCAATGACTCCTCAGCTCCTCCAACCACTACAACTGCAGCATTTCCACCTTGCGGTTTGCTCAGGACATTAGTCACACTCTTCTTAGAAGCCGACACTAAACCTGTGAACAACATAGAAAAACTGCACATCAAACTTCAATAATACCCCTCCCTACTTTCTTTTTATCTCTTCTGTAGAGGGATTTGCCTGAGTCCCACAGCCCAACTGATACAACCTGCTTGAGATGTCTTCTCTTACCATGTCTGGGGTTGAGCTCACCCCCATCCATACCCTTGTTCAATGTAAGTCAGGTGTATAGCTACATGTACACATGGCAACAGGGTTGATAGTGCGATATGCATCTGGAGGTCTACAGTCTACCGCAACCTTCCTGCTTGTCATGTACAGTTTGCTTCTACTTTTATAATACATTTCCATTATGGGTCTTCAGATTTCACTGCAGTCTTCCAGCTTTTGTATACTAGGTTTGTATATTTAGTGCAATTTATGCTGTGCATTACCCAATTTCTTTGAAAAATAAAACCATATAAAGAAAAAAAAAAAAAAAAAACTTGAATAATCTCTGGATCATTGACATACTTATAGTTTTATTTTGGCATGAGTTATGGTCACAGAAGAAGAACTTTTTTTTTTTTTTTTTTATATTTACAGAGAAACTGACCTTCCCAACTTAAAGACATTTTAAGTCCATGAAAGTTCAGCTGCAATATTTGAATTTTAAATATACTAAAGCATATTTTTTGTCACCTTGCAGTAATGAGGGCAACAGGGACTAAGATAGCGCTATGCCAAATGAAAAAACACACACACACACATTTTTTTTTTTTATTCTTTAACATGTCAGCAGAGTTACCAAATGGATCAAATTGTTGCTAAATGGCTCATTAAAAAAAAGGAAATATTTTTAAGGCACTGCCCACTATCATAAACCAAGGAAGCCCAGGTTTTTACTGTGTGTTGGGATTAATGACATTTAAATATGGTTTTTCTGTTAATATACAAAGTTATCAGACTCTCACAATTAGGCTCCATTAACATCTAGTAGTTGCTATTTTTCGAGCGTTTTAATTTCCAGGCATTTTTGCAGAGTTTTTGTACAGGAAGTTGACAAGTCGCCAATGTTAAAGCAGTAAAACGCCTAAAATCTGCCAAAAAAGAAGCTCATGTACTTTTTTGAGCGACGGGTGTTTTGCTTTAGGCGACAGAACTCTCAGATGTGAACAGGGGCCATTGAGATGAATGGGATGTGTCTTGTTGGGCGTTTAGAGCTGAGGCTTAGAGCAGAAAAATGCTCAAAAACGCTTAGGATGTGACCCTTGCCCTTAAGGAACAATTCAAATGCAGTATGCTTTAACTTGTATTGGCGTTTTGGATTTACAACTACATTAAAAAGAAAAGTGTAGTGGTTTTGGACATATTTTACCTTTAATATGATGGTCAGGACTAGGAAAATAAAAAAATTGTAACCTATTCAAGCCAGCTGTATGCATACCCTGTTTCCCCCGAAAATAAGACCTAGCATGATTGTCGGTGATGGCTGCAATATAAGCCCTACCCTGTTTCCCGAAAATAAGCCCTACACAGAAAATAAGACCTACAAGGACTTTAACTAGGGCTTATTTGGGGGGTAGGTCTTTTATTGCAGCCATCACCGACAATCACGCTAGGTCTTATTTTCGGGGAAACAGGGTATATGCAGCCGCTGGGCTTTAGCAGGTGCATATATCCATCTGTGGAGAATGTTTTTTGTGTCGAGAGCGTGTTTACTTGGTGCTCCCAGCACAGTAACCAAGATGTCACAAGCAGCTCCTGATGCATATCTGTGACCGGTAGCTTCCAATAACATGACTACTGTGACAGCCAATCACAGTGGTCAAAAGATCTGAAAGTCCACCTCTGCCTCCCAGTATTTAGATCCTGTTAAAGGGCTGGGGGCGGTGGCGGCAAGGGGTTTAACCCCTTTAAGTCAGCAGCTTAGAATTTAAAAAATAAATTATTATTATAATAATAATAATAATAATAATAATAATAATAAATCTGCATTCCCCTTTTGACTTGCAAGGTGGAGTTTTAGGTTCCTTTTAACCATTCTCAGGGCTTTCCCTTTGTTTTGAAAAGTCTGCTTACAGAGTTCAATTGCAAGACCTTATATTTGTACATACAAGTGAATCGCAGAATGAATGTTCTGCTGCTGACTATGAACCTGAAAGGACTCTCAGTATTCCTGAGTATTTCCAGAGCTGTCAAAATCCTAGCTAAACAGCTAGGTGCACTGCAGATCAAGTACAGTTTGTGTTTAATTGGCTGGAGCAGAGTCCCCTTTATGTTCGCAATAACATTTAAAAGTAAAAAAAATAAAAAAAAGTCGCCCATCACCCTAAGTACACACATATGAATGCAAAAGTAAAGAACACAAGTGTTTGTACTTGCACACCAGAGTGAGAGCAATAATTCTAGGTCCCTAATTTTACAGTTAACTTCAAAAAGGAATTTAAGGCCTCATACACAATAGAAGTTTTCTCAGCTGCTCATAGGTGCATCTGGTGTTTTTTTTTTTTCCTGCCTCTAAACGCCCTTAAAATTTTAGCCTGTGTCCCTGCACACATAGGCTTTTAGAGGAAGGGAGAGAGGAAAAAAAAAATAAAAAAAACACAAACACACACACACACACACACACACACGCAGCAGAGTTTTAGCAAAAAAAAAAAAAAAAAAATTTGACACTTCTAAACACGTCAATGAGTTATACGCTATAGCAGTGGTCTCCAAACTGTGGCCCTTGGCTTGCCTTTATCTGGCTCTTGGGACACTACTCCACCAACTGACAGCATCAATGGGGGAACTATTTTTCCAATTGATAAAGACAATGGGGGCACGGTTTATGTTCACTGATGCCGGGGCATTTTCTGCTCCCACTGGTCACAATCCAGCCCCCTAAAGTCTGAAGGACAGTAAACTGTCTCTGTGCTTTGGTTTGGAGGCCCCTGGTCTATAGTATTATTTGTGAACATAGTCACATAATATAGTAAGAGAAAGCTAAGGAGCCTGCAAGAAAGGACATCATTATCTACCTATGTATACTGCACCATTATTTAGAAAAAAAAAAAAAAAAAAAAAAAAAAAAACTGTAAAAATGTTGCATATTTTTCCTGTCAAAGTAGAAAAGATCCTTTTACTGACCAACAGACATGGCGTACTCTCTGAAGAAGGGACAGCGGAACCAGAAGGGAAGGATGTGCAGGTGAGGAGTCAGGCCTGGGAAAAGCTCCTTAAACCCAGTGTAGTTTGTGCAGAAATTTCCAAAAGCTCCAGCGACTAAGACTCCATGAGGGTGAAATCCCAAAAGGTAATTGTGCTGAGGATCCAAATCCTGTGTCTTGATGAGCTGGGGAAAGAGCAGCATGCACTGTGAAAATGGTTGGTCTGTATCTTAAAGGTTATAAGGTGTGCAAACTAAAATGTCTCACAAAAGCATAGCAGTAAAATAGGTTTATACTTTTTTTAATTGGCCTTTAAATTGGTGCACTGTATATAAGCTGAGCCCCTCACTTTGACAGACAAAATAGATGTGAAATCAGCCTAACCCAGCATCTCAAAAAACTGAATATAATCATATAGATCAGAAAATACTGTGATCCATTTGGGAAGCTATAAAAACCTGTTGCTACATTTACACCTTATGTCAACATCAGTAGAAGAGGGAAGAGAGAAGACGACGGTGGCGAGGGAGAAGACCGGGCCAACGCTAGTAAAAAGAGCTGGAAGATGATAGCGGAGGAGCCCGGGAGAAGACACCGGAGAGCGGGAGAAGAAGCCGAGACGTTGGAAGAAGACCCCCGGAGCTGCCTAATAAAATTACTTTAAAAAAACCTGTGTAGTGTGTGTTTTTTTTTTTTATTGACATATTTCCCCCAGGTGAATGGGTAGGGGTACGATGTACCCCTTATTCACATAGAGTGGGGTGCCGGGATCTGGGGGCCCCCCCTTTAAGCCCCCCGCCCGCAGACCCCAACAACCAACGGCCAGGGTTGTCGGGAAGAGGCCCTTGTCCTCATCAACATGGGGACAAGGTGCTTTGGGGTGGGGGCGCCCCCCCTGCCCCAAAGCACCCACCCATGTTGAGGGCATGCAGCCTGGTATGGTTCAGGAGGGGCGCTCGCTCGTCCCCACCCTCTTTCCTGACCGGGCTACGTGCTCGGATAAGGGTCTGGTATGGATCGTGGGGGGGGGGGATTCTCACGCAAAAAAAAAAAAAATTTTTTACATTTCCACAGGGTTCCCCTTCAAGATTCTCAGCACACAAGTCGCACCGCAAGTCGGATCATCTTGATCCGACTTCTATTCAAAATCAATGGGCTCCCATAGGGAACCATTGATTTTTGAATAGGAGACAGAAATGCCGGACGAGGCTTAACACAGCGCTAAGCCTCTTTAATTCGCGTTTAACACCTTTTGCCGGCGTCCAACGTTTTTACAGCTCCAACGCTGGAGCCTCAGAAAGCACTGGTCCTGTTTTTTTTTTTTTTTTTACAGCTTAAAAACGCCTATGCCATTTGCAGTTCAAAAACGCCATGGTGGGCATAAAGCCATAGACTAACATGGACAGTTTTTAAGCTGCAAAAAAGCGGCTGTAAAAATGTCTGTGTGCATGAGGCCTTATTATTGATTTCAGGTACTTACCGTATATACTCGAGTATAGGCCGTCCCGAATATAAGCCTAGGCCCCTGATTTACCACAAAAAAAAACTGGGAAAAGTTATTGACCCGTGTATAAGCCGAGGGGGGGAAATGGAGCAGCTACTGTAAGTGGAAAAAGAGGGTCAGCAAATGCCCATCTGCAGCTGCATGTCCCCTGTGTCCTATACAAACCCTGTGTCCCCAGTGCAGCCTACCTGTGCCGATCGATCTGTCTCCCGCCGATCTGCCACCTGTGTCAGATCGCTGGGTGTCCGGTGTCCCCCCCATTGCTGATCCTGGCGATCAGCGTGTAAGGCGCCATTACACGTTTAAAAGCCGCGCCTCCTCCTCCTCTTCGTCCGTGATAGGAGGAACACTCGGTTTTCCCAGCAGTCAGTGTGCAGTGTTCCGCCTATCACGGACATCCTCTCATCCTCGTCCATGAGATGAGAATGACAGGTTGTCCGTGATAGGCGGAACACTGTACTGCTGGGAAAATTAGTGTCCGCCTATCACGGACGGGCGGGAGGAGGAGGCGCGGCTTTTGAACACTGCCGTCTGTCTGCATGACAAGCTGTTCATGTAGGCAGACGGCACTGACTCGAGTATAAGCCGAGGGGGGGGACTTTCAGCCCTAAAAAAAGGGCTGAAAATCTCGGCTTATACTCGAGTATATACGGTATATAGCGCCGTCAATTTATGCAGCACTTTACATATACATTGTACATTCACATCAGTCCCTACCCTCAGGGAGCTTTCAATCTAAGGTCCCTAACACACATTTAGACATACACATACCAGGGCCAATTTAGAAAGGACCTAAATTAACTTACCAACATGTCTTTTGGAGTGTGGGAGAAAACCCACGCTGGTACAGGGAGAACATGCAAACTCCAGGCAGTCGAACCATGGACTCTTTCGCTGCTAGGCGAAAGCGATATCCACTACACCACTGTGCTGCCCACCTTTAGTTGTGCTTCAAAGCCTCCATAGAAGTCTATGGCAAAGCTTGCTTGAAGTCCCACTCAAGCCTCACAGAAGCCCCAGCGAAGCTCCAAAGCACAAAGCAAGGGGTAAACAGGACTGTAAGCCAACCATTTTAGTGACAGGAGCTTTGACTAGTGTTCATAGAGCTTTAACAAAGCCTGTCCGAAGCCATGTTTTGAAGCAAGTGTAAACTAGCCCTAAGAGTAGGATTAAAAATGTGAAGGTTGTAGAAGCCTCCCTGTTCTAGGTACATTTTCCCTTTGATGGTGTTGCTTGATTTACATGGCTAAAAAAAGGTGTGAACTGTTGTCAAACTGCTGGGGTACAGATGTTAAAATGACATAAGTGGAAGACATGTGTTTGCTCCCCTGTATGAGCAGACTGCGTAGGAGTCTATGGAAACCCAATGAGCTCTGAGCTACCCGAATTTGTTCAGTTTGTGAAGCTGAAATAGAGGCTCATTGGAAGAAACCCAATCTAGAACATGAATCATCAAAAAACATTGGGATAATACCATTAAAATTATATTGTTTAACTTGCTAAAATGATTAGAATACAGAGGTGAAACCAAGGCGCTCTATGACCCACACATATATTGCTTTTTATTTATCAGACACATAGTAATAGCTAGCATATCAGACAGCAGAAATATTGGTCATGAAGTACATTAAGAGGAGTTCTGTAACTTACTTTAATAGGAAAATATTCTTTGAAGTGCTTCCACATTGTCCAGCTCCGCACCCACTCCCACCTGCGGCCTCCAGTTTGTGGGGTCTCCCAGTCCAAATAGAGCCAGAGGACATATAGAGATATCAGGAGCCAGAACCTGGCGAGTACAAGCATAAAGAATATTCCCACACAGCATTGTGCTGCAGAGAAAACATGGACACGTCATAAAAAGTCCAATAGCAGTGCTACATATACAGTAGTAGAATTGATGGTCTGTTCAAATACTTTTATTTTGTAACTGCAAAAATCCAAATTTCAAATTCCTACAAGTAAAAATCTGTGGATAGCTTTGAATATGGTGAGGAAGGATTAGAAGGGTGTATTGCTGTTGGGGGGTCTGTTAGAGAGATTCATTCCCTTCTGGTAAACAAAACTGTTCCCTCTACGGGAGCCCTGGATAGAAATAAAATCAGACAGGGGTCTTACCCTTTCCCCATTCTATCCAAAATTAATTGTTTTAGGGATGCTTACACCAGGGCTCGACAAACCCCGGGCGCCAGGTCGCATTGGCGACTAGAATTAGCGGCCTGGGGCATCCTGACTCCATGCGGACCCCCCCGGCACGCGATTGCGTCGGGCCACGCCGGCCGGTAATCGAGGCCGCGGCTTTCTGCAAGCCTATACTTCCTTCCAAGATCTTGGCGCCATCTAGTGGTGGCTGTTGGTATGACATCCAGCAATGCTAATGGAGCCCTGCCTGTAAAAAATTAACCAATCTTAAATTTAAACAGGCGACTAGAACCACACACACACACGCGCACGCACATGCACACGCATGCTTTGGTTCTAGTCTGTGTAAATTTTAAGATAATTTTTATATTGAAAAAAAGCTAACCATTGTCGGTCGTTAACCACTTGCTTACTGGGCACTTAAACCCCCCTCCTGCCCAGACCAAATTTTCAGCTTTCACACTTTGAATGACAATTGCGCGGTCATACAGCACTGTACCCAAATTAAAATGTTATCATTTTTTTCCCTTTCCTTTGGTGGCATTTAATCACAGCTGGGGTTTTTATTTTTTGCTAAACAAACAATAAAAGATGGAAAATTTTGAAAAAAATAAATAAAAAATCTGGTTTAATAGTTTGTTATAAAATTTTGCAAACAGATAATTTTCGGCTTCATTGATATGCGCTGATGAGGCGGCACTGGTAGGCACAGTTAAGGTGGCACTGATAGGCACAGATAAGGCAGCACGGATGGGCACTGATAGGTGGCACTAATGTGCAGCACTGTTCCTCAGGCACTGATTGTGGGCACTGATAGGTGGCACTGGTAAGGGGTCGGGATCGACCCCTTACTCGGATCGGTGATCCAGCGAGTCTCATAGACTCGCTGATCACATAGCGCGCAGGGCACGCACCCTTCAGGGGGCGCGCAGGCCGCTCGTACAAGGGACGACGTCAGAGGATGTAGTCCCGGCAAAGCAGAACAACGGCTACAGCGCGGATCTCAAGAAGTAAAAAAAAAAAAAAAAAAAAAAAAAACCTGGCTCCTAGATTCCAAGCAAATTTGTCAAGCCCTGGCTTACACTATAAAGAATGACTCCATAGATCTCTAAATATAACACATTATGAATGTCGTCTCATTTTCTAAAGCTAGGAGGGTTTCCGATATGCAAACTGAGAAACACCCAGAATTACTAATGGCTAGATCTGCTTTAAAATAAATCTGTCATAAGAAGAATATGGAATTTGCAAATTGTGACCCACTTCAAATAATACTACTTGTTGTGGCATGTCATGGTTATCCTTTGGCATCATGTACTAAGTCACTCACAAAGAAGTTTGCATATTAGAAGTTTTGACTTCAGTTGTTCTGGGTGGCTTAGTTAGAAGGTACTAAAAACAACGGGCCAGTATGGCAGCCAGCCAATTAATGTCAGCATCTATATTTATTTTAGGACAGTGTTTCCTTTAATATCATAACGCGTTATTGAGAGGTATGTTGAGTCTGCGCCTTTCTCCACTATTAAAAGCTATAAAAAAGGTCTAAAGCAGAACTAAATCAATTTAACTGTTTCCCAAAACAATTACATTTAAAGCATGTCGTAAATAAGAACTGTCACAGTTGCTTGTTCTATCTACCAAACTGTCAAGCCATAAAATAGCAGGTGTCATAACTGATTACATGTGCAGCATCATGGCAACTGCAGATCAAACAGAAACAAAGATGGCAGCTTCCTGTCTGTAAAGGAGGAGAGGAAGATTTAGTTCTCCTTTAAGAGGAATGAGCACACACGGCATGTAGGATTGTTTTGACACCTGAAAGGGCTCAATTTATAAAGCTGTGGTTTAGCTTTACTGCTGCTATATTGCTGTTCTAGACAATAAAAAAAAATACACTGTATATTTATAAAGCAGCAATGATATAAATACCATTGAAAGTATCTTGTAATATCTGTTTGATAAGTGCGAAAAAATACCTGTTCATTATGTCAGACAATGCACGGGTCGAATCACGCCGGTTCCTGCTTAACCGGCCAAGAGTTGAACCATGTATGGGAGGGCTGAATGTGCCAAGTTGATCGATAAACTTGGGTTCAACCAGCTTGCCGGGTTTTACCTGCGATTATCGCTAGCGGCTGTTATAGCCACTAGCAATAATCACTGTCTTCTCCTGACAGGGAGGGCATTCCCTACCCGGTGAAGACAATGACCCAGCAGAAGGGATTCCCTCATCAACACAGTCTGTGTTGATCGGTGAATTAAGTTAATTTCTTTCCCGCATCCTGTGGAAAGAACCCCTGCAGGAAAGAAATTTGCTCTACGTATGGCTGGCCTTAGAGCTGTCCTGTGCCTTGTGCATGCCTTCTGATTTATCTTAAGGAGAGCAATTTGTCCTCTAGTTCTTATCCTGAGAATACAGAATGATTAGTCTTTATGTTGTAGAAACTGGAGAGTGGTAGGGTTTATTTAGCAAAAGTAAACTGGGAAGGGCTGACACCACTAAGACTACAAAAATGCTGTGTTGTCAGATCACATGAGCTTACAAGCCAAGTGATTTTTTTTGTACTTTTAGAGCAGGGGTCTCAAACTGGTGGCCCTCCAGCTGTTGGGGAAACTACAAGTCCCATCATGCCTCTGCGAGTCATGCTTGTAGCGGTCAGCCTTGCAATGCCACTTGGGACTTGTAGTTTTGCAACAGCTGGAGGGCCGCCAGTTTGAGACCCCTGTTTTAGAGTCTTTAGAGCAGGGGTCTCAAACTGGTGGCCCTCCAGCTGTTGCAGAACTACAATTCCCATGAGGCATTGCAAGGCTGACCGTTACAAGCATGACTCGCAGAGGCATGATGGGACTTGTAGTTTCCCAACAGCTGGAGGTCCACCAGTTGAGACCCCTGCTTTAGAGGGATAAAACATGGTGAAATGTGCACATACTGCAATGTTTTTTATTTTGCCTTGCCATACACTTAACTTATTTTGTGGTATATTAGTTTGAATTGAAGGGAGCCTAATAGCAACCTATTTAAAGTGACAGTCAGCACTCCTATAAACGTGTTCAACATCCCCAAAATTATAGATGAGTGCTTCAAAGTCTTTAATAAAGCAACTTGATGCTGGCTGAAAGCTTTGCAAAGGCTATGTACAAGCCTACTCTACACATTGGTCTTATTCAAGCTGAAACTCATATGTTAAAAAAAAAAAAAAAAAAACCTAAAGGGAACCCATACTGAGAGAATAAACAAGTGTGTGGGCAGGCTGTTTGTGCCAAGTTGATCAATTGATCTACTTGGGTACAACCAGCCTATCTGAGTCACAAACGATAATTGCTAGCAGCTGCTATAGCCGCTAGCAATAATTACTGTGTTCTTCTCATTTTAGACCCCATACAACTTTTGTTGTCCGATGTCCTTTAGATTTACCAAAACCATCTAGTTCAAGGGCCTCCCTGATTGCATACAAATTGAAACTCTTAAAAGGTTTGACCTCATATTATATGGTTTTGGTAAATCTGAAGGAAAAAAAAAAAAATCTACAGAAAATTGTATAGTGTGTATCCAGCTTTAGAGTATGTGGTGCCGTTCATTTAAAATAAGGTAACTAGAATGAGTCTTTTTGGAAGGTCGGCAACAAAAAGGGTCTTAATCAGCATTGTTCAGATAACAGCAGGGTGGAGACCGGAAAAACTCATATGTGTTTGCATTGCTGGCAAAGCCATGCAGAAAACAAGATAGGCATTTTTCCCAAATATATTATTGCTTGATATCACAGGAAAAGCTGGAAACAGCACTAGGCATACATACTGTATATTTAATGGCATGTATCTTAACTTACCGGTATGTTGTTTTTTTAGCACTCTTTCTTTAGGAGTCTTGAAACCTTCCTAGAACAATGTGTCCCACCTATTTTTAACTTGAGCTACACTGAATGTGGGATAAAGGTGAGTGTGAAATGACCTTGTGTTGTTATAAAGTCACACATTGGTGAGTCACAAGAGTTTCTAAATAGTCGCATGCCTTTTCTCTAGATTAGCAATTTTGTATATGTGCGTTTGCACCTCTTTTCTCAGTTCATTTAGGTCTGTATCTATAACACAGCTTTAAAAATGAGAAAAAAATTACAGGTTTGCCAACAATAGTGCAAGTGTTTTTTTAGCAAACATTGTTGTAGATTCCTATCAGCTCCTGTTTTAAAGCTATATTTCAAAACACACAGAGATCTTCAAATAGGTGTTTCTGCAAAGAGGATGAATGGAGGTCACTGCAAAGCAGATCGATTGCAGAAAATGACTATGTCTGTTTTTCTTTTCCTTGACTCATCTGTCTAGGGAAACCTTGACCCACTGCATTAATAAGCATTTTAAGCTGCTATTTTAGGTACCAGGGAATCTGACAACTCAAAAACACCAGAGAGAAGTATATTTTAGGCTCGGGCTACAAAAAGGTGATTAAAACTCTTTGGGGGAAGATTTACTAAAACTGGAGGGTGCAAAATCTGGTGTAGCAATGCAGAGAAACCAGTCAGTGTTTTATGGTCAAAGCTGACGTTAGAAGTCGATTGGCTACCATGCACAGCTGAACCAGATTTTTTAGTAAATATCTCCCGTTGCTTAGAAGGCCTCTTTCACACGGGGCAGATCAGTGCTGATCCACCCCGTGGATATCCGCTTGCTCAGTGGGGGATCGCCGGAGTGATCTCCGATGAGCAGGAAGATGACAGGTCCGCTGTCACTTCCACTGCGCAGGGACAGACCTGTCAGAGCGCCGCTCTCCCCTATGGGGAGAGTCCGTCGTCACCCGATCCGATCAAGGATGGAAAAATTGTTTTTTTCTCCGTCACACTTTTTCAGATCGGAGGGGGGGTCGGATGTCAGCGGACATGTGACCACTGACATCCGACGCTCCATAGACCTCTATGGAGCATCCGTTCAGGTCCGCCTGAAAAACTGACAGGCAGATCTGAACGGATCGGCCTTGTGAAAGAGGCCTAAGTGGTTACATTTCTCAGCAGCAAACAGTTGCAAAGATATTTATTTGGTCATGTAGCCCTAGCATAACCACATCCCAATTTAATATAAAGCTAGACATACACTAGTAGAATTTTGTTCCATTTTTTTATATTTCAAGAACATTAAGTTCAAGTTTCCAATCATTAGCAGGGTTTAAAGCAACATTTGTTTTTGACCCGCAGTGACAAAAAAAAAAAAAAAAAACTGGTTGGAAAATTTCTTAAACAAAATAAATTTTTAACAATTCGTACAAGTTTTCGTTGACCCACCAAATTCAATACCTTTTGAATCACTGATCTGGGGCAAGCACGCAGATCATGTCAAGGAAAATTCTTGATTTCTTATCCACATATATTTGTTTCAGATATCTGACTCAAAGTATTAAAGTCAGACAGTTAAGCAACTAGAATTTTCACAAGGCAGGGAAAAGTTCTCTCACTCTCTCAATTTATAGCAAATTGGTCATAATAAAATAGGCAAGTACAGTATACAGATATTTTTTAACACAGGTTAGGTAGTATAAATAGAAGGGGGAGGTAAGGGACATTTTTAAGACTAAGCTTTATAGCAAACCCTTACAGACATCTGTATCTACATGCACTGTGGAGAAATCCATCTTTAAGCCTAGGTTCACACTGACAGCGGGAATGAAATGGTGCAAGTTCAGCTGAACTCACACCATTTCATTCCTGCATGTCAGTCCCGACTTCGGGGGCGATTTCAGAGACATCTGTGCAGGTTTCTGCACAGATGTCCATTGAAATCGCACTCTGAAGTCGCCAAAAGTAGTACAGAAACTACTTTTAGGAAATCGTCACTGAGCCGCAAATGCGGCGTCGCACCGATTCGGATGGTGCCATTGCCGTCAATAGCCGCCGATCTTGCATTACAATGGAAGGCTGGCAGATCTTACTGCTTGGATGGGGAGCAGGGTGAGCTAATCTGCTGAAAGAATGCCTCCTGTGCTTCTTCGGTGAACTTTGAGGATGAACTGCCCCTCCCAGTGCTGTGGGTACAGGAGATCAGTGTGAGCTTGTGTAAAAGCTCAGTCGCTTTACTGGAAAGTCCATCTTCTGGCCACAAGTTCACATTGCTTGGTTTTCAAGTAACAGAAATGTGCCAAACTACTACTCATTGTACATGTACATCCATTATGCCCATATTACACAGTTCTTTTAGTGTTGGTAATGTAAAATAATTCAATAGCTAAAAGCACAAATATTTAAGTATTTCAAGTGACTGTCATAGTGAGATTTAAAAAATAAATGTAGTATAGTAATGGTTGCAATATTTTCCTGTACACACCAATCCTTCTCTATAGTAATCCAATAAAAGGAAATCCTGTATCTTTAATTTACAATTAATGTGCAACATCATAGATGCTATGGCATGTTATTGTTCTACTTACTATATAAAAAGTATGCTAATACAAGGTCTATTATTGGCCTTACCCAGTAACAAAAAAGAGAAGACCCACTGAGACACGGCTGCCGTCTGCAGCCTCCGGGTCAGAGGGATATTGAGAGGTGCAAACTCGACCTTCATATTGGTCTATATTCTTTGCTGCGAGACCCCTTGGTTCATCAGACCCTGTCAAAAAAATAAAATAAAAGAATATATTAAATCTAAAAAGGAAGCATTGGTTAACACAGTCACATGCTCGCAATAGTGCAGGTTTTCAGGGCCTTATCACTGCCATATGTTAAACAGCTAGAACAACTCAATGCTTGGAGAGCTGCCTCCTTGGTTTTCAACAAGATTTATTGGCCACGAGTAGCACACACATATCTGAAAGGGAAAGGAAGATTTAGTTGCACTCTCTGTACTAGAATTACAGTATAGGAAGCTACATGCAGCCACACACTATTTTTGCAGCCTTACCTACACAAATTTTATTTATTTTTTTAAATGAATGAAAGCTGCAGAATAAAAAAAAGTTATAGGTATGATGTCATCAGGCTAGAGTGGCTAACCATTACTCCCATGTACTATTTGACACCACGATTGCCAAGGCAGTCAGCTTCCAGCATGGACTTTATCAAGTGGATGTAAAAAGTCATGAGGATATCGCTTTTGGGCACAGTGTGCTGCAGGCAGCAGTACAAGTCCTCAAGTCTGTTGGCGCCCTGCTTGTTGCGTCTCCCTCCCCTCAGATAGCATTGCTTTGAGACGTTCCCCATAGTTATTACTATGCTGCTCTGTGTCCCGTGATGTACGATAAGAAAAATAGAACAGCTTACCTGTAAAATCCTTTTCTTGGTACTCCCGGTAATGGGAGGGGTTATATAGGGAGGCAACTTCCTGTCTTGGGTGTGCCAGTGTCCATCACCTGAAGGTGGCCTATAACCCACATAGCAATTACTATGCTGCTCTGTGTCCCATGATGTACTCCAAGAAAAGGATTTTACAGGTAAATTGTTATAAAAATCCTATTGTTGCATTGATACATGTCCCCTGGGGCAGGACTCGGGTCCCCAAACACTTTTTATGACAATAACTTGTATATAAGCCTTTAAAATTAGCACTTTTGATTTTTCATGTTCGTGTCCCATACACTTTAACGGTGTTCGTGTGTTCAGCCGAGCAAACCGAACCGGGGGGGGTTGTTCGGCTCATCCTTACGTGTGTTACTTCCTGTGAGCTGAAGAGACACCAAAAGCAACATTATATTTTCTTTTGTAAACTAATAATTCCATGAACTGTGTGACAGCCATGGCTCCCTCCATAGATATAGTGGATAGGAAGTGTGATACTCACAGAATTACCAGGTGAAATTAAAAGAGAAATAAAGTATGTAAAAAGGAAACTATTGCAGCCAGCACATTTAAGAAGTGGTAAGATGCAATACATTACAGTTTGTTTTTTGGGTTTAGATATGCTTTAGACCCCTTTCACACTGGGGCTCTTTTCAGGCATTTTCGTGCTAAAAATATCGCCTGTAAAGCGCCTCTCAAGCCACCCCCAGTATGAAAGCCTGAGTGCTTTCACATTGGGGCGGTGCACTTGCAGGATGGGAAAAAAAGTCCTGCAAGCAGCATCTTTGGGGCGGTGGGGTAGCAGTATATTACACCACCCCTGCCCATTGAAATGCATGCGCAGCAACACGGGCGCTATTAACCCTATAATCGGCCAAAAAACACAGCTAAAACTAGCAGCACTTTATTGCCAACGTCCACTCCGGTGTGAAAGGGGTCTTAAAGCTGTGGGTCTCCACCACTTGGACATGTCCATCCTCCTCCTGAGCCATGGCTACCCCTCTCTAGAGCAGCGGCCTAACCAGCTTTTCTGCCTTACAGCTGATCGCACCCCCCACACCACACACACAGCCTCTGTGTTGACTAGGAATTGACCTCTCAAAGATTTACCCCCTTCATGCCAAAAGCCAATCAGGAGTGCAAGTCCCCTGAGATGCAAGGCTCTCATGGGACATTGCTGGATCGATGGGGCTTAGGTAAGTATTGGGAGGGCTGCTGCACACAGGTTTTATTTTTCAACTTTATGCATAGAATGCACGAAGGTAAAAAATCTTGTGCCTTTACAACCACTTTAACTTTAGTCAAAGGTGCATAGTTGGTTTTTATCGTCAGGGGCCCCTTACCAGACAGTTTTTTGAGGGTGAACTAACCCTTTAAGACATGACATGGACCACCAAGGTCACATGCACATGGGCTCCAGGGGTGGTGTGAGATAAAAGGAGGAGTATTGCCTCACCTGGAAGCCACAAGTGCTACATACAGATGCCCATAAAATTCAAGGGCTGTATCCAGGTATTGGCCATGGACCGGTGTATGGATGTACACCTCTGGATGCAGTCTGTACACACAGGGGCATATGCACACAAGAATGCATGTGTTCACCCAAGTACCCGTGTATAGTCAATGTGCTGAAGGCTGCACCCAGGTGGGGGGAAAAAAAAATACCCAAATTTTAGGTCATGGGTTGATTTTAGGCAAACTAAAAATGGCATCTTAGGCAAATCTGTCACACTTTTATATTCAGACAAAACAGTGGACTCAGCGATTGCAACGCATTTGGATTAATCTGATGATTTCAGCGGCAGACACAAAATGTAGCACATTTGTAAGCATAACGACCGCAACTTTATGTATGCTTAATGAGTGCATTTCCTCATGTTCACCCTGATGTACTCATCTAATTATGTCAAACGCTGCGACAGGGTCTCTTTAAGCATGCAGAACTAGTAGTTCTACATAAAGGAATCATTTTGGGGTTACTTCTGCCCACGTCGGATTGCAGACGGTTACAACATGTATGTAGAAATATTAAGCTATGTCAGAATAACAGAAGACTTTTCACCTCTATGTGCAACATTCTGTTGCTTAATGCCGCTAAATCAGCATCTCTGACATGTATACAGTATATGAAGCAACAGTTTCTCTTTTGTAAATTTATCACATCAGCAAAGGGGATCTAAAATACAGGAAATGTGTGAAAAGAGAATATCATATTAAAGTGATTGCATACATCCATGAAAAGTAAAATGTTCTATTATGTGGGCTTTTGTAACCTTCCTAATAAAAACCATGACAAGATACACAGGGATTGTTTTATAGCTCATTGTAAGAAATATGCTAAAACTCAAAAGTCTGTAGCATAGCCACAGGTTCACATTAAAGAAAACCTTGACAAAAATATGGGGCCATCACCGATGTCCTCCTGTAGAAAATGCTAGTTGCCTGGTTCTCACACCGATCCCAAGACTGCTTTGTGAGTCAATGCCCTGGAACAAGTTTGTGACTCAGGAAAGTCTGTATCTGCATACTTGTTCCAGTTCAGTGACTGGGAGTATGGATGCAGGAAGGTCAGCACTATAGCCAGGCAACTAGCATTTCCCAAGGAGACATTAGCAATAGTAGCCCTCATGTTTTCCTCATGACAGGCTTCGTTTGGGTTCCATTCACATTATTGTGCAACTTGAACAAGCGTTCCTGCTATGCAATTTGGACATGGCATTTTCCCGATACTCTACGTGTCGCATAGGGCAGCCTATTCACTTGAATGGGCTGCCCTATGTGTGGAAGAAAGAAGAAGCTCCTGCTTTTTATTTTTTTCGGGTGACAAGCTTCAAGCCTGGTTTGCTGCGATTGCAGCGTGACAACTGCAGCAGAAAGGTAATGGCACCCAAACGTGTGCAGCACATTGTGCTGTGAATTCCATGCGATTCTGCCTGCGATCCCAAATTGTGAGATGTGAACGGGGCATTAGGATGCTTTCCCCTGCTCCAGTGTGGTTTTCCCACAGCATGGGCGCAGAGCAGTTTACCTGGTTTTTTTTGTAGCGGTCCTGCGCTTTTCCATAAACGTCTTTTAGCTCAGGCACTTTTGGTGCGTTTTCCGAAAGCGCACCAAAGATGCAGCATGCAGGACTTTTGGTATGCTTTCAGAAAATGCATCAAAAACACCTGATCTAAGTCTATGGTAAAGCGTGGGCAACCTGCTCAAAAACCATGGATACATTTGCATTGTGGTCAAATCACACCGGAGCAGTGTGAATGAGACCTGAGGTGCTGAGGGCAATAATCCACAGCAACCAATCAGAATTCACTCTGCTAAAATCAGGCCAATACAAAATAGATTGGTGGCAATAGGTTACTCCACATCAGAATTGGCAATATAAGGGCTCATGCATATGTGCATACAATATCAGCGTATTTCAGTGCCCAGGAGCCACAGACCACCCGCACAAATAAATTACAGAATACGGGTGTGTGGGCACAAACTGGTAAATGCGTAAACACTCCTTTGTGTCTGCATATTTTTTTTTTTTGAATATCTATATATATATATATATATATATATATATATATATATATATATCCAAATATATATATATATATATATATATATATATATATATATATATATATATATATATATATATATATATATATATATACATACATACATATATACATACATACATAGACACACACACACACACACACACATAATTTTTTTTTTTTTTGCAGAAGACGAGCAGTCAGTCATGGTGAACACACAACAACAAAGAGCAGGCAGAGGGGAAGGAGGCACCACCAGTGTATGTCACTTCACACACCGGATTCCTCCTTCCCAATTCTAATTTATCATACCAGGGATCTCCCCCATGTGTTTCTTCTCACAAACAAATGTGGTGCAAGATTCCTAAATTAAACTATAGTCAAACTTTTCTTTATTCGTTTTGGAAAAATTGGAGAGATCCGGTTTTTATTGCGGTCTGTGATTTTCCCCATTTGTTATCAAAAGTGACAGAAGATCCCAAATTTTAGGTTGTCACCAGAGCAGGAATAGGGGGGAAATCTTCTAATGGGGACACTCGTTCTGGTGACGTTCTTACAATAACAAAATTTCTACAGGAATAGCACACCACCAGTAAAAATTACAGATCTGTCATTAGGCTACATTCACATGGACGTCTAAATTTCCGAGTTTAGCTGCGTTTAGAAGACTTTTCTAAAAGCAGCTGGACTTACACAATGCAATGCAATCTGGTTATTCATACATAATGATTAGAACCACTTAGTTGCAGACAGTTTAGCTGCAGTTAGAAAAAGAAGGAAAGTGCTGCATCCAGGGTGGACTATCTGGGGCGGTGTGCTTGCAGGACGTGGAAATAAAAAAAAAAAAAAATAGTAGTAGTAGTAGTAGTAGTAGTAGTAATGCAAGCAGCATCTTGGGGGTGGTTTGGGAGCTGTGTATACAGAACTCCTACACCGCCTCTGCCCATTGAAATGAATGGGCAGTGCTTCGGAAGCGCCACAACACAGGCACTATTAACCCCCTTCTTCAGCCGCTAGCGGGGGTTAAAAGCATCCGAAAACTACGGTAAAGCGCAGCTAAAACTAGCGGTGCTTTACCGCTAACGGCCCAGTGTGAAAGTACCCTAAGAAAACTAGAAACAAAAAAGGAGGAGGAGGTGTCTGGGTATAAATATCCCACCCCAAGAATAGGGTAGTGCGAAAGAAATTGCCTGAAAATGCTAACGCACCTAAACTCATTACAAACTGATCTATTTGAACTTTTTAAAGTGCAGATTACTGGCGTTTAGTTGCTGTCAGATACAAAATGTTCATGTAGTTCACCCTGCACACACCATGCTAATTATACAGATTACACTCTTCAACAATCAACACAAAGGTGATCTGCCCTGTGTAGTGATCATATCAGGGAAGATCTTCTTCCATATAAAGTTTATATGAGAACTCCAGGACACTCACCTAGTCAGTGGAGGGATCCTCTGTGTGTGATCAGAGCTGGGAGTCCTCTGGATCCCTGGGATCACTTCCTACAAGCAGTGGGTTACACCATGCTGTGTACACTATTAGGATGACATTGGACACGAGGGGAGGTGCTCGGAGTCCAACACCCAGCTGATCATAGCTTAACTCCTTCCCTCCCGCCCAGGGTGATTGCCACATCCATCCCCAAAATACTCTGCACACACAGCCTATTAGAGCGAGCCATGCATGCATATCCTGATGTTGTAATAAAGGAACCCTTTCTGCTGTTTCTAGCAGTGGTTCTCAACTCCTGTCCTCAGGACCCACTAACAGTCCAGGTTTTATGTATTACCTTTGGGGAGATACGGACTAGAATACTGCAATCACTGAGCAGAAAATGATATCACCTGTGATGTATTTCAGTTATCCTGCAAACCTGGCCTGTTAGTGGGCCCTGAGGACAGGAGTTGAGAAACACTGATGGTTTATCAGCAGATAAACCCATCACTAAGCACATCTTATTCATCATCTGGTGATGGAGGAGTATGCAGGGAACAGACAGATCAGTCATAGCACCCAACTGTCCCTGATTTTGAGAGAGTGTCCCTGATTTGATGCAATGTCCCTCTGTCCCTCATTCCTCCTCATTTTGGTCTGATCTATATAGTTGTATATAAAATGCACTTTTTATCTATCATAAAAGTGTTTCCAAGTGCTAAATCTTTCCTCTAATTTCTAAATTGCTGCATTTGTAAATTCCAAATTCCAATATAAAGGAATAGTAGTGGTAAAAAAAAACAAAAAAAAACACTTGTGGTTTTAACCAATCTTGTTTTTTTGTACAATGCTCCTTTAAGGGGGTGTGGCAAGGGGTGTGTCCTATGCCTGCATACTTTTGCTGATAGGTGTCCCTCATTCCTATCGCATAATGTTGGGAGGTATGGATCATTTACGATCATATAAACCTTATTCCCCAGATTTGATTTATAGAATAAAGATTTATTTATTTTAGTTACATACAGAATGAGCTGCATAGACCAACATTGTA
This sequence comes from Lithobates sylvaticus, assembly GCA_028564925.1. Classification (NCBI taxonomy): domain Eukaryota; kingdom Metazoa; phylum Chordata; class Amphibia; order Anura; family Ranidae; genus Lithobates; species Lithobates sylvaticus. The sequence continues at coordinate 434,880,468 of CM053028.1, read as the reverse complement.
TGAAAAAGGGGGTGACACCCCACATGATGACCCAATAAATATGAAATGAAAATGTTTGTTTTCAAAACATTCACTTAATTGTTTATTTATTTATAATTGTTTGTTATTAAATCCAAAACCAAAAATGTTATATATTGCAGTTTACCAATCATTAGATGTAGTGTCTGGATTAGTTTCCTTTTTTTCCAGGCTTTTTCCCTTTTTTCAGATGGCGATCTGGCCAGTAACACACCGGTCAGTCTGGGGGGAGCGAGTGTTAGATGGACTAGCAGATTTAGATACACTAACAGGTCAAACTTCAGCTTCAGTGGCGGCCCGGTTGCCCCCCTCCCCCTCAACACTGCCACCGCCCTCCCTATCCATGTACCCGGCCCCTTTCAGGATGCCGGACACATGAATTACAATTGCGGGGATAGGTGGGGGGTATGTCTTTTGAAGCGCCTGATTAGAGCCAGAGGCTCTAATAGGCCTCAAAATAGGGTGGGCGATGAGCGTGCGCCCTAATCCCACCCAGTTGTGTGACACTAGCAAATTAATATTCGCTATTCTGACACATTCTCCTCCCAGCCAATCAGGGAGCCAGGGAGTCTTATGGCCAATCGTGTCTCAGGACACACTTCTGGGTTCCAATCGGCTGGAAGGAGAATGCCTGTGTCCACACTGGAGCAGCCAATAATGCAAAACAAAGTTTATTATATTGCATATTTATATATACATTATATGCTCATCAGCCAACTGGGTTTTAGCAGATATACAATATATATATATACAGTATATTGTATTGTTCTTTCATGCATCCCTATACCATTCATCATTTAGCCCAGGTTTACACTGTCAGCTGGAATTCAATTGTGCGTGTTCAGCTGAACTCGCACAATTTCATTCCCCCATGTCAGTCCGACGATTTCAGAGACATCTGTGTGGTGTCCTGCACACATGTCTATTGAAACCACACCTGAAATCGCCAAAAGTAGTACAGAAACTACTTTTGGGAATCGGTGTGGCATCCGCAAAGATTCGGACGGTTCCATGTTGGGCAATAGCCGCCGATTTGGCATGCGATTTGACATGTCAAATCGCATGCCAAATCGCATAAATGTGAACCGGGGCTGAAAAGCATGAATATTTGTGACTATAAAAGTTCTAATTCCCCGCTGACAGCTAATTGTAAAAAAAAAAAGGAATTGCTGGCAATAATAAAAATTGCGAATAAACGGTGTGAGGCCCCCCTCGGGTCTGGTATGGATTTTAAGGGGAACCCCACATTGAAGATTAAAAACAAAATGGCGTAGGCATTAGCCTGGTGGTTGTGTGGGTCTGCAGATCCAGATCCTGGCCCCCCCCTATTTGAATGAGTTTGGGGTAAAAAAAATAAAAAAATAAAAGTGTAGTATAAAAAAATGCAGTAGACAGTTTTTACAAGTCATTTATTTAAAAAAATAAAATAAAAAATGGTCCACTGTAACAGATGATAGCCATTTCTAATGTCTTGGAATTATGAACCTGGCAGCCAGGAGGAAGAAGAGGAACCCAAAATTTATTTTTCCAAATAAAGAATTTGTAGGAAAAAAATTTTTGGGCAATGTTCATTCATTTTTCTAATGGTTAGTAAGGCTGATGTATTTTTTGATGCATTTTTCAGAAATGCAGGGAATTTTTTTTTTAACATGTAACATGTTCACATCAATGTATTTTTGTGCCTCTGCGTTTTTGGAAAGGGTCTGGGACTTTTTTTCCTGCAAAATACAGCGTTTTGCATGGAATAAACTTCAATGGACCTGCCTCCAAAATGCAGGCACCGCGTTTTTACCATGATTTTGCCACGATTTGAATTTTTTTTTTTTTAGCTGTACATTCACTGTATAACTGGTTGCTAAGAAGGGGGCTCCTACCCGGCCACTGTACATATATGGTCAGGTGGGCACTTCCTCCTTCTGAGTGGACGTCCAGGAACATCCTTCAGAAGGAGAAGGATCGCGCGCAATCCCAATGCGCTCGTGTCACCCGGACACAGCGCATCTCAGATCAGCAGGAGGGCTCTGTGACTGGCCCTCCTGATCACATGATGGCTGTGTCCAATTACAGCCATCACATAACGAAAATAGAGAGCCGGTTGCTAGACGATCAGCTCTCTTCTCGCACACAAGTTGTCAGTGAGGAGAGAGAGAGCGGATCGCTGCAGCCGGCCAGCGATCAGTTTTTTATAGCTTTTTACACACTGATCGCCAGCCCAGTGTCCCCACACAATGTTCCCAAAATAGTGTCCCCACAACAGTGTCACCACACACATGTCCCCACACAGTAAAGTCACCTGCCCCCCCCATATATCCCAGTAAAATCATATATCCCAATGATCATTTGCACACATATGTTCGTGATCATCTGCGCACATCTGTACATAATCATCTGCCTACATATGTCCGTGATCACACAAGCCAATTATTATACACTTGACAGGATTTTTTTTTTTACCAAAGACATGTAGCAGAATACATTTTGGTTTAAATATATGACAAAATTTAGATTTTATTGGATTTCTTTTAAAATAGAAAAAAACGTTTTTTTTTCAAAATTTTCGCTCTTTTGTTTGCTTATATCGCAAAAAATAAAAAACTGAGTCGTGAATATACCACCAAAATAAAGCTCTATTTGTGTGAACAAAATGAGTAAAATTTCATCTGGGTACAGTGTTGCATGACCAGGCAATTCTCATTGAAAGTGCGAGAGCGATGAAAGCTGAAAATTTGGCCTGGGAAGGAAAGGGGTGAAAGTGCCCAGTATTGAAGTGCTTAACAAGCAATGAGTCATCAGCTATCAGCGGGATTCCCCGCTGACAGCTGAATGGGGATAAAAGAATTGCCAGCAAAAACAAAATCGTGAAAAAAAAATGCATGGGGCCCCTCCCCCCAGGTCCATACCAGGCCTTTCGGGTCTAGTAAAAAATAAATAAATGGCGTAGGGTCCCCCCCAAATCCATGCCAGACCCTTATCTGAGCATGCAGCCTGGCAGGTCAGGAAAGGGAGGGAATGAGCGAGCGCCCCTGCCTGAACCATACCAAGCCACATGCCCTCAAAATGGGGGGGGGGGGTGGGTGCTCTGCGCCTCCCCCCTAAAGCACCTTGCCTCCATGTTAATGGGGGCAAGGGCCTCTTCCCGACAAACCTAGCCAGTGGTTGTCGGGGTCTGCGGGCGGAGAGCTTATTGGAATCTGGAAGCCCCCTTTAACAAGGGGGCCCCCAGATCCGGCCCCCCCTATGTAAAAAAGAAAGGGGTAAAAAAGTAGTGTAGTGTGAAAAAATACAGTAGACAGTTTTTGACAAGTCTTTTATTAAAAATATCTTCTTCTTCCCCGCCTCTTCCTCCGGTCTTCCTGCATCTTCTTCCTCCGGGCTTCTCCGTTTCCTGTTTCTTCTTTGTCCGTCCCACTGATCTGTCCGCGCCAATGCCAAGCATTTCTTAGACTGGGGCGTGGCCATCAGATGACATCATAAACACATCATGCTGTGACGTCATGAGTGGGTGGGGCCTCTGGATGATGTCACACGATGACCACGCCCCCACCGTTATCTAAGACATGCTTGACATCAGCGCAGACAGATCATTGGGACGCATCGGAGGAGGGTCGGCGGTGGGAGCGGCAGCAGAGGAAGAAGCACACGGGACAAAGAAGACAGGAGAAAGAAGAATAGCGGAAGAAGAAAAGGGAGAAGGAGAAGCCCGGAGGAAGAAGATGCAGGAAGAAGCGGGGAAGAAGATATTTTTAATAAAGAACTTGTCAAAAACTGTCTACTGTATTTTTTCACACTACACTTTTTTTTTGGTGAATGGGTAGGGGTAAAATGTACCCCATACTCATTTACATGGGGGGGAAGCCGGGATTCAGATTCCGATAAGCCCCCCGCTCGCAGTCCCCCGACAACCACCGGCTAGGGTTGTTGGGAAGAGGCCCTTGCCCCCATCAATTTGGGGGCAAGGTGCTGTGCCCCATGTTGAGGGCATGTGGCCTGGTATAGTTCCGGAGGGGGCCAGGGTGCTGGCTCCTCCCCTCCCCTTTTCTGAATCGCCGGGCTGCATGCTCGGATAACAGTCTGGTATTGATTTTTTTAAATGGGGGGTGTCCCCTCCGAATTCATACTAGACCAGAGGGCCTGGTATGGACCGGGGGGGGGACCCCACGCTGGTTTTTTAGTCCGCAATTTTTTTTATATTCAGCTGTTAGCTCATCGGTTGTTAAGGATGCAGGGCCCGGCTTGCCGGCCCCCTCCTTAGCAACCAGCTATATACAGTGTAAAAAGATAAAGAAAAAAATGCAAATTGCTGCAAAAACACGGTACAATCGCGGTTAAAAAAAATGCGGAAAGCACAGCAAAAAGCACTGCAGAAATGCTGAAAAGCAACATGAATAGATGTGAATCAAGTCTAAGGTCATATTGCTTTTTTTTTTTTCTACTGTGAAGATGAAAAAAAAATTGAAGGTGCAGGATGGAAACTTTTTCTCAACCACCGGGAGATGATTCCTTGGTGGGGAAGGGCATAATTGCAAGAGTTTTAATTGTTTTTATACTTTAAATAAATGGTATAAACTATGAAATCCCTCTCTATTTTAATCCTTCCCTGCATACGAGTTGAATCTGTATGCTGTGTAAGAGGAGCAGACAAGCCGCCACGCACAGCAGGAGCTGTGAAAAAAGCCCATATAGACCAACCTTGGTATAAGCTAAAGCGGGTCAATTATATCTGGTGAGTTCAAACCCACTGGGGTTGGGGGACAAACGCACATGGAGTGGATTGTCACTTATCTTAGACAATTGAATATCACTTTCAGCGCATTTTTAAGCACTGGCACTTTCTATAGAAGAAGAACTTTGTTACCAGGATTTACATTTAATTATATTTTTAGTTCTGTTTCCCTATGAACTTTTTCTCTTATAAAATGTATGAATCTAAGCACTGTCATTTTTTCAGTCACTAGCAAGAGATTAGTTTTGACTTTGTGCAATTTTTTGTTTTTTGTGTTATTTTCATCATCTGCAATTTGCAGAAACGCACACTACAGTCCATTTAACTTGGTTTCCTATGGTACACGGTCCCACCTATGCGTTTTGCAGCCAGTGTGTTTTTGGAAAGGGTCAGGGACTTTTTTCCCGCGTTTTGTGTGTAATAGTCTTCAATGGAGTGACACAAGAAATGCAAGTGTTGTGTTTGTGATGTAATTTTTAAAATGTTTTGTGTTTTTTTTTTCCCTTTAAAAACACCTGTATACCACTTCCATCAACTCATTCCCCACAGTTACAACCTTTTTGTATCACCTCCCCCACCCTATTAGATTGTATGCTCTTCTGAGCAGGGCCCCCTTAATCCTCTTGTATTTTATTGTATTATAACTGTATTGTCTCCCTTTTTATATTGTAAAGCGCTGAGTAAACTGTTGGCGCTATATAAATCCTGTAATAAATAAATAAAAATAAGTATATAGCTGGTTGCTAAGGAGCGAGCTGTGTCCTTAACAACTGATGAGTCATCAGCTGTCAGGGGGGTTCCCCACTAACAGCTGAATGTAAAAAAAGAGAATTGCCTGCAAAAAAAATAAAAAATCATTAACAAAATGTTGTGGGGTCCCCCCAGGTCCATACCAGGCCCTTCGGGTTTCGTCACAAGGGGTGGGTTCTCCAGGTGACATCACCAGATGGCCACGCAGACAGTGGGCGCCAACACAACGGAAACACCCAGCGACATAGGAAAAACGCTTTTTTATTTTTAGCAGGTTAGCGGTGACGAGGAAGAACACATCACTGGAGGGAGAAGAAACCAACGGATGGAGAAGACGGGAGAAGGAAGACATATTGGAACTACGACAGGGGACATTATTTATTTTTAATAAAGGACTTGTCAAAAACCATCTCTTGTTTTTTGGAACACTACACTGCTTTTTTTTTGGTAAATGGGTAGGGGTACAATGTACCTCATACTCATTCACATGGGGGGGGGTGTCTAGAATTCAGGGGCCCCCTATCTTAAAGGGGGCTTCCAGATTTCGATAAGCCCCTGCCCACAACCACCACCCAGGGTTGTTGGGAATGGGCCCTTGAACCCATCAACACTGGCCCACAAAGCACCCCCCCCCCCCATGTTGAGGGCATGCAGTCTGGTATGGGGCAGGCTCCTCAACATGGGGGCGGTGCATTGTGTGGGCCGGTGTTGATGGGTTCAAGGGCCCATTCCCAACAACCCTGGGTTGACCTGCATGCTCGGATAAGGGTCTAGTATGGATTTTTGGGGGTGACCCCAGACAATTTATTTTTTTCAAATCTAATTAACTCCCCACTACCCAATATACTCACCCCCATCCCTAGACACTTACCTGACTGAGCCACCACTTCTGTCTGTCAAACTCCTGTGAGGAGGGATCAGGGGGCTTACCGCTGTGGCATGTGTCTATGGATGCATCCAAAGGAAAAATGGGCAGACAGCACTGACAGGGGATTGAAATGGAGAGGATCAGGATTGCTTTGTGCAATTTAGTTGCACAGAGCAGATAAACATAACATCTTTTTTAATTCAATACAAAATAAAAGACTTTTTGTATCATTGTATTTGATTATCCTGCTACATCAATGACACTTATAGTCCGAACAATAAAGGAGTTATGATGTTAGTCTGATGTCACACAATTGTGATCAAAATTGCTATTAGTCCAGTCAAATTGGTTCTAAATGCTGAAGGTTGTTTACCTTAATGCAAAAAAAAAAAAAAAAAGATAAATCTAGCAATTAAAGGGTTAAATATGCAAAAGGCACCAAAAAAATAAAAATAAAAAAAATAATGGAATGCTAAAAATTTGTGTTCAGCTGCCTGAGGCTTTTTCTAGCATTTTATATACAAGAAGCTTACAATCTAAGGTCCCTAAACTAAAGCTGCCCATACACCTATAGATTATCTGCAGATTTTCTATGGTTAGATGGAAAAAGTGCAACAGAAATCTCCCACTTTTTCCATCTAACCATAGAAAATCTGCAGATAATCTATAGGTGTATGGCCAGCTTTACTCTTATACATATACATAATGGGGGCCAATTTAAATAGGATCCAATTAACCTTACAGCATGTCTTTGGCATGTGGAAGTACCCTGAGGAAACCCACACAGGCACAGGAAGAACATGCAAACTCCATGCAGATAATGTCTGATAGTTCAGACCAGGGACCCCAGTGCTGTCAAGGAAGTACAAACCACCAAGCCAGCATTTTACTAAAATTGCACATTTCTCCTCCCTAGGTGTCTACTACAAATACCATCATTCTATAACCAGCCAAATCCTGTTCTCTTCTGTCTGTGCAATTTCTCATAGAACTACAGAACAGCAGTCTCCCTCTAAAGAACTGCACACCCACATGGCATAATAACCAGACACACACACACTCCTCCCTCTACACACCAATCACGTGTCTCAGGCCTGTCTTGCGTTCCAAGTCTCGAAATGAAATTTCAGCTCAGCCATTGGTTGATATTTTCAAGCTCTGATTGGGCGATGGACAAGGCCCCGCTTCTACATCAATAAACGTGATGCAATACATAGTAAGGAGCCTGTAATGCCCTCGTTATTGCCGGACACAAGTCTCCAGAAAACTTGGAATAGATAAGCTTTTTTTCCGACACGATATCATAGAAAAATAAAGATTAAAATAACGAATGTGTGTATTGGTTTCACACGAAGCTATTAGCGCTATACTTCTCGTTAGTTTGGATTCAGGCGGCATGGGCACCCCGGCATGTGAGGACTGATTGCCTCGTAGTGGTGGGGTCCTCAGGGTGCCGGTGTCCCAGCTTGAAGCATGCCGACTGTCAGTGTGAAGAGAGACGTGCTGTACAAGGCCCTGGGCCGCTCCTATAGTAAGTGTCCGCACACAGCACAGAGAACGTGACACGGTCATGTCAGGGAGGGCGAGCGTGGGGCTCAGAAGGCGCACATGGAAGCTGACACTCACTTCTAGGACAGAGAAACGTAGTCTATTACAGTGGCTCTAAAAGGAAAACATTTCTTACTTTACTGTTTTCCCTGCATTAGAGTACAAATGTGCCAGTATCACTCTCCTCACCCCCCCCCCCCCCCCCCCATTCACTTACCTGAGTCCTCAACTGGTCCAGTGTTTATCACTCTCCTCAACCCCCCCCCCCCCCCATTTATTTACTCACTTGGTCCAGTGTTGTACCCATCTGCCCCAGCTCTCTCCTCTCTCCCACAGGACAGAGGCAGCAGTGGGAGCTGTTGGCTGTCAATCAAATCTTGTAAGTGGACCCCCAGAAGAAAAGCATTGGGGGGCAGCTGCCATCTCAGGCAGCTGCTGACAGATCAGGACAGTGGGGGAGGGATTCTGTCACACACTTACATACCTGTATGAGAAGCTTCAAATGGAAGCTGCTAGAACACAGCAAGCCTGTTACTTAGCTACGTTTAAAGTGGTTGAAAATTCCCATAGATGACTTGTACCTATAGGTAAGCCTATAATAAGACTTACCTATAGGTACTGTAATTATCTCCTAAAAATGCACCGTTTAGGAGATATTTACTGTATATGCAGCCAATGACATCATTGGCACATGCGCTCTGAAGAAACGGACACCCGTACCGTTCCTTCAGAGCCCTGTGTCATGGCACTATGCTGGAACAGGCTTGCTGTATTCTAGCATCTTCCATTTGAGGCTTCTCATACAGGTATGTAAGTGTGTGACAGAATCTCTCCCCCACTGTCCTGATCTGTCAGCAGGTGCCTGAGATATCCCTGGTATAGGGGGACCTGTCTCTCTTCCCCCTGACCCCCACATTATAGCATTGGTCATCGATCACACATCACCCTTGTCTGGGGGCCATAGGTGAAAAAAAAGTTGTAAGGTAAGTGTACTTAGTGAACCCGCAATCATCACTGTACTAAAGCCAGATCTGTAATATTCAGTACCAGAAATTTGGCGCTTGTATCCATGAAATGAAAATAAATCGCCAGCATCCACACTTTGGAGACTTCTCATTAGAGGCAATTTATTTTTATATAGTAAATGTCAAAAAATGGTTCACCCCGGAGTTTCACTTTAAGCGGACCTTGATTTTTGATGCAAGGTCTGGTTCAACAACAATAGTTTGTTTCCCTGATTCATATTCCGGTTTCTGCTACACAACAGGAAGAAATCTCTCCAACAGGACACAGACACCAAAAATAAACTGACAGGGTTATAACCCCTCATTTTACTTGACCCAAAACTAAAAAAATTGGGGTCTACAGACACTTTAAAATAGTATTAAACCTTCAGTGTTTTTAGCTTAAAGCGATAGTAAAGTTCACTTTGTGATTTTTACCTAGTTAAGCCTAAAATAAGGTTTATTTGTAGGTAAAATGAATACCTCCTAAATGTGCACCGTTTAGTAGATCTGATGTTGTCACCAGACCATGCACGCTGAAGGTCCGGCATACTGTGACGAACCTTCAGAGCTTTTACAATGCCTCATTGGACGTGTAGTCCTGCAACAGATAGAGGGCCGTAGTTTGAAGATCCCTGCCTTAGAACAAAGCCCTCCAGCGTACAGTCACAGCTGACAGGACTTCCATCTTCCCTCTGGCTTTCTTCGTGCCGGAGCCCCCAGTTCCCTGGATACACGGATGGGTCCATAGGATGCTGTGTGAGAAAGGAGCCACCCTGAAACAGGAAACCTGGTGTAGTGGACAAGGCTCCAGCTTAAATCGAAATGAAAAGATGATTAGGCCCATCTACCTAGGTCCATCTAGCAAAAATAGCAGGAACCTCTTTCTAAGTCGGAGCGACTTGAGTCGCACCGATTAGACCGGTTCTATTGCTGTTAATGGGGTGCGACTTGTCATGTGACTTTGAGCTCTTACATGACAAGTCTTGGCAGTGTGAACCAGGGATAAAAGATGAAAAAGTTGCATCCTCTATAAGTGATTAAATCAGCTGCTGAAAGTGCCTAAAAACCGAAGGGTTTTTTATCACTTTAAAGTACAATTTCACCTTATTACGTGGTGCTGCGCTGCTATCAATCTATCCAATCAAGAGCCGAGAACCCCGGGCAGAGGAAGAGCGCATCTCCGCCGTGGGAAATTACAGGGCTCAAGTGAGTAAAACAGGGGCTGGGGGGCCGGTCACTAGAAGAAGTTTTTTCACCTTAATGCATTAAGGTTAAAAAACACGAGGGTTTTAAACCCCTTTAAGACTGTGCTGGAAAATAAAGGTTGCCACTCAAAATATTGACACTTTAGGCCCAATTTGGACATTTTCACTTAGGGTTGTACTCACTTTTGTTACCAGCAGTTTAGACATTAATGGCTGTGTGTGACAGCAAATTTACAAGCTGTACACTCACTACTTTACATTGTAGCAAAGTGTCATTTCTTCAGTGTTGTCCCATGAAAAGATATAATAAAATATTTACAAAAATGTGAGTTGTGTACTCACTTTTGTGAGATACTGTATATTGCATTTTTTTACCTCATAACGTGAACCAGCAGCCTTATCAATGCAGTCAGTTCACCCATATGCGGGGTAGCCACGGGACTCCCACTCTAAAACCACAGCCACATATATGTAAACAGCACCTAAAAGCAATCCAATCAGCTAATTAGCCACTGGATTGCTTTTACAAGTGGCGGGAGGGGATGTCCCATCCTGTTGCCTTCCATGGGCATTCCAGGCTCTTCCATCCCACTGGGAGACCCAAGTGTGTAGCCGGCAGTTCAGCCAGCTGACAATAGAGCCGGTGGGGAATGGATTGGCCCTGATCATCTCTATGGTCAGAGAAACCATAAGCAACAAGTATTTAGTCACTTCTGGTTTCACCAGATGTCAGAAAACCACTGGTGGTTTGAAAAAAGCATTGGATCATACTGATCTTGATATGATCTGAAGCTTTTAAAGGCAGAGATCTAGGGTCTAACAATAAAAGTGATAACATTTTTTTTAGGGATAGTGTAAAAATATAATGATTAACCACTTCATATGATGTCCTGAACTTTCAGTGGTAATATCTGAAAGATGCCTGCAGCTACATCATTCAGATATCCTTGTTTGCAGCCGTCGATTCTGTGCACCATTAGAACAATCATAGCAGCAGTTCTGCCGCTTGATCGTTCTTACAGGCGACGTGAGGGGACATCCCCTCCCGCCGCTATCCGGTGCTTCTCTGGGCTCTTCCGTGCCATCGGGGACCCAGGGAAAGAATAGTCCGCCGCCAGATGACGACCATACAGATTTCCGATCTCTGACTGTCGGAGGCCCGTGCACGACATTATTACGTCTCGTCTGGGCCGCGGTTGTAAACAAAGCCACAATCGCGGCTGGTATGCATGAGATCGTGTTTTTTTTTTTCCGATCTCATGCTTTCCAGCCTGGAGGAGAGATGCGGGGTCTTATTGACCCCACATCTCTCCATAAAGAAGACCTGTCACGAATGATTCCTATTACAAGGGATGTTTACATTCCTTGTATTAGGAATAAAAGTGATAAAAAAAAAAAAAATATTGTAAAAGAAAGTAAAAATAAAACAAAATAAATAATAATTTAAAACGCCCCTGTCCCTGGTAGCTCACGCTCAGACGCGAAAGCACACGTCCGGCCCACATATGTAAACGCCGTTCAAACCACACGTGAGGTATCGCCATGTGCATTAGAGCGAGAGCAACAATTCTGGCAGTAGACCTCCTCTGTAACTCTAAACATGTAGCCTGTACAATAGTTTAAAGCGTCGCCTATGGAGATTTTTAAGTACTGAAGTTTGGCGTTGTTCCATGAGTGTGAAAAACTTTTGCGCGAATACCGCGCGAGATAAAAAGTTGCAATGACCGCCATTTTATTCCCTAGGATGTCTACTAAAAAAAAAAAAAAATATATATATATATATATATATATATATATTATGTGTGTGTGTGTATATGTATGTATGTATGTGTGTGTGTGTGTGTTTATATATATATATATATGTATGTATGTATGTATGTATGTATGTGTGTGTGTGTGTGTGTGTGTGTTTGGGGGTTCTGAGTAATTTTTCTAGCCAAAAAAATTATGATTTTTACATGTAGGAGAAGAGTGCCAGAATAGGCCCGTAATTGGAAGTGGTTAAAAAAATATTTTTTAAAGTGCCCCTATCCCCTGTGCAAACACGCATGTCGGTTCTAGCACCAGACCTCCTGTGTAAATATAAAGTGGTAACCTGTAAAGGCTTTTTATAGTGTAGCCTATGGATAATAGCATTACATAGTTTGTCGCCGTTGCACGGGCGTGCACAATTTTAAAGCGCAGCATGTTTAATATCCATTTACTCAGTGTAACATCATCATTTATATTTTACCAATCAAGTGGGTATTATTTTGTGTTTTTGTGCATTAAGTGGATTTTTCCAAAGAAATTGCATTTGAAATACTGTGTGACATAAAAAAATTGCAACACCAGCCACTTTATTCTCTAGGGCCTCTGCTTAAAAAATATATATATAATGTTTGGCGGTTTTAAGCAATTTTCTAGTAAAAATACAGATTTTTACATTTTAACATAAAAGGGGGAAAAAAAGAGACCCGGTCTTGAAGTGGATATTTACCTTCATAATTCTATTGCACTCTGTTTCATTTCTGTTCGTCTTCAAGCTGCCAGATATTATTATTGACACCAAGCAACCCTTGGTGACATTCAGCCTCCCCTCACATTCTTCACATCCTAAGATTGGCAGGATAAGGCCACTGAGGTAATGTGCTTACATAGTTTCCCATTCAGTCTTTGCAAAGGGGTTCTGTTATTGGTGATGAGCGTTCACTCCAGACAGAGGCTATGATGTCATATGCTGGCTTACTGCTTTGTAAATGTAAAGAAGATGTGACTGCAGACTTGAATACAGAGTGCTGTAAATGAAAGGTAAGTACACAAATCTATATATAGAATGTGCAAGGGTGTTCCTTTCACTTGCCTGCATAGATGGATGGATGTAATTCCCTTTGTTTACCACAGCAGTGTATTTCTACTTTAAAATAATTAAATGTCATATTTCAGCTCTCTGGCCAGATTGTAATAAACAAAGCTAAGAGAACCAGTCAAGTTATCAATTTAGAAATAGTGATCCCTTCCTTTTCTGTGTTTTGCTTTAACAGCTGATGAAGAGTTTGATGAGCTCTGCTTTGAGTTTGGCCTTGAATTAGATGAAATTGTAAGTATTAGTTTGCACATGTTTATAATGATGGCTTTGTATTTTTGGTAACAATATCCTAAAATTTAGGTTTCTCTCTTAAAGCGGACCTTCATTAATTTTTTTCATCTTTCCTATTTCTATGAAATCTTCTGCCCTTGTTTTAACTTTGGATATTTTTTCTGCCAGTAAATACCTTATACAGCCCACTTCCTGTTTCTTGTCTGGTCATTAGCATAGGCTTATGGCATCATGCACAGCGCATAAGAGGGCCAATGAGAGCTGCAGAGCTGGAGGTGTGCCTCTGTGTGTCTGTGTAAATCCAGGAAGTGAACAGGCAGCAGCTTCAGCTGCCCACAGTTAAAATGAATGCAGCCAGACTCAGTGAAGGGAGATTTCTGCAGCATATTTGGCAAGTACAGAATCACAGTATATAGAAAATAATATGCAAAGTGGTTGGAGGGAAGCTTCAGAATGGCAAAGATGTTTTTATTACAAATTATGTGAGCAGACTCCAGTTCCTCTTTAATGTAAATATTGGAAAACATAGCTTTAGAAATGATGAGGCCTCTTTTTACACAGATGTACACTTTACCACCCTCTGAAAAGGGATCCATGGTTCATTGCTTTTCAGGCGATGGTGGTCAGTGATTTTACAGGCATTTAAAAGGTAATGTTGCTGCTTCCTGCACACCTGTTTGATCACTCCCCAGGGGAAATGTTACATTGAACTTCTATGCTTCAACTGCTGTAGCTGTATTCAGTATGCAGTTGCTGCGCGGCCCCAAGGACTTCAGTGGGCAAATTTGACAGGTGGGGCGACCTGTCAGATTTGTAATGCTGAGGTAAAGTTACGCCACTGCGAAGCATAGCATATGTACTTGCCTCTGTAAACCTCTTACCTCTGTACCTAGGTAGGTGGTAAAAACACTGATCAACTGCCTGTTTTTTATGGTGTAAACTTAGTTTAACAGAACAAGAACTTCTTTCCTTCTCTCACAAACCTTGTGATTTACATTCTTTTTCTTCTGTTGCCAACTTTATTCTTTTAGTACACACCTCACACACTACTACTGATGCTGGCTCATCCTTACTTCTTGTGTCAAGATATCATTTTAGACTATACTGCATCTTTCTCTTTAGACAGGGATCTCATTTCTAGTGCATCAGTGCAAAATCCTCTGTGCAGCACTATGGAAAATGTGCTCACTGCATATATCTAAAATAAAGTCAATGAGACATGTAACATAGGAAAAGTGAAAATTATTTATTAACCATTTCCTGCCCGCCCCATTGCGGATGGACGTCATGGCTCCGTTATCCTGACTGGGCGTCCTTTGACGTTCAGCTGGGTAAGCCGCGATCGCTCGCCCGCGGGGCCGCACAGTACAGCGATTGGTGGTGCTGTATGTCACTCTGACACACCACATCTCTGATTGTGGTAAAGAGCCTATGACATAGGCTTTTTACCACGTGATCAGCTGTGACCAATCACAGCTGATCACAGCGGTAACCAGGAAGTGCCAGTAACCTGCTTTCCTTGGTTTGCGCTGACAGGGAGAGCCGATCGGCATCTCTCCTGTCCGAGGGCGGGGTCTGCACTGATAATCAGCGCAGCCCCCATCAGAGGTTCCCACCACAGCTTCCAATCATTGCCCATCAGATACCAGTGAGTGCCCATCATTAATGACGTCAGTACCTCCTCATCAGTGCCGTCTGTCGGTGTCCATCAGTGCTGCATATAAGTGCCCATAAATTCTACATATTGGTGCCTAATCAGTGCCAACTCATCAGTGCCTGACAGTGAAGAAAAATAGAAACAAAGGGAAACATTTTTTTTTTTTTTCTTTTTTAAATGTTAAATTAGCTTGTTTAGCAAAAATTAAAAAAGCCAGTGGTGATCAAATACCACCAAAAGAAAGCTTATTTTGTGGGAAGAAAATTATAAAAATGTAATTTGGGTACAGTGTTGCATGAATGCGCAATTGTCATTTAAGGTGTGACAGTTCTGAAAGCTGAAAATTGTCCTGGGCAGGAAGGGGGAAGTGCCCTGTATTGAAGTGGTTAAAGACTCTTGACCAAACCCATAAATTAGAAATGTTGATGAGATTTTCTGTGAAGAAATCCAGTTACTTTGCCCTGATGACTAATGCCAAGGTTCACTTCAAAGAACAACTTTAAAATGGAAAACATTGGCAGTCTGAGAAAGTGGGGTGACCATTGCATTTGTACTTTAATTCTGTTTAATAAATATGCTTTGAAATTTCAAAAAGTAAATGTTGATGTGATTTAATTACTGTTTCAGACATCAGAGAAAGAGATCATCAGTAAAGAAAAAGGGGATGGAAAAGCTGATGGAGCATCGGATGTTATTCTCTTTAAGATTGATGTACCCGCCAACCGCTATGATCTCCTGTGTCTTGAAGGCCTGGTGCGTGGGCTGCAGGTCTTCAAAGAAAGGTAATACCCGTGTTGTGCACTTATATGTAGGAAACAAGTAGCCTTTCTAAATGCAAGAGCAGTCCTGGCTGCTGGTGTCATATATGGACTAATACTCAAGTGTTACAGCAGTAAACCTTTCCAGTTTATGTGCATATGTTTGTTAATAATGTTGCTATTTTTTTTTTTTTTTTTTACATTTTACAGGATAGATGCACCTAGATATAAAAGGATCACACCAGCTGATAACCAACTACAAAGACTTTTTATTACACAGGAGGTGAGGTTAACATCTGATTTGAAATAACTATGCACTTCCCATAGTGGTTTAATAATCCAAACTGAAGCTCCCTTGCTTGTATGCCTTTGTTCGGACCTTAGGAATCTCTGACTTGAATTGTTTATCAACAGTGGAACTTGAAATGTATCAAAGGAGTGGGGATCTATATAAAGCAGGGGTGCTCAACCTTTTGAGGAGCTTAAGTGATTTGGTAACCATTCAGGGGCCCCAATGAACTATAGGGCTTTACCCCCCCCCCCCAAACTGCAAATGTAAAGGAGCCCTTACTGTCTTGAGCCCCCCTGTAAGGCTGCTTTCACGCTGATGTGTGGCAGTTCACCAGAACCACAAGTGTAGGGCAGTGCACCTGCATCTTTCCTGCAGGTTAGCTGCACTGAGCCATAGACTTTTATTGAATCGTGCGAGTGTGGTGCACTTTCAGAAAGCACACCAAAACTCCTGCAAGATACCTATAGGATATAATAGAAGTCTATGACTCAGTGCAGCTGACCTGCTGGTGCACTGTCCTGCACCTGTGGATTAGTGTGAAAGCAGCCTAATAACCCCCCCTTTTTTTTTTTAAAGTACTAATATGCCCATTGCAGAAGCGCAGTGTATGTGATTTTTATTACAGTGACCTTTTCTGCTTTTAGCTTCTGCTGACAACGCTCTCCAGGCTGCAAGAAAGGTCCCAAGCCAAGTGCATTTGGTATCACTGTGCCTGGGACAGGAGCCAGCGCTACAAAGGAAGAATCGGCTTAATGCGGCTGCCTCCTTTCTTCGCAGCTGGTGCCGGTACTCTGATGCTCTGGGATAGCGGGTCAGTAAGCCGTTGATTGCAATATGGGCTTCTCGACCCACCATCCCAGAGCATGGGCATGCGTTTCCCTGGTTTGAGGTTGCGGGCCACATGGGTTGAGCATCCCGGATATAAAGATTACTTGAAAAGTAACATGGTAGTATGGATCTAGTGAAAATGGCATCCTAAAAACTGACCCTGTTGCATATTGCTTATGCTCAGAATATTCAAGCACATTATGGGAGAATAAGGGGAAAAATCTGGCTACTATGGACAAGGTACATAGTTTCTCATTTGAAGCACTTGGGTCTTCTTAATGTGTCTGAGAGAAGAATTGTCGTATGTTCCATAGCCACTAATTAGGGTCCGACCCATCAAAGTCTGAATCAGTGTTTTCACCCTGAATGTCTATGCCAAACACCATTATTTTGAGTATACAGACCCAGCTCTAGTGGATAATCAGCGAAAAGCACCAGTTAGCCCATCTTTGCTATTTTATGTTTTAAACTTTGGCATACTCCAATTGTGGGCTTAACATTAATATAACATTCCCTTTGGCTTGTTTGTGAACATTTTTGCTTTATTTTTATTTTTTTATTAATCAGAAGAAAAAAAAAAGCGCTATATTGTGCAAAAAGTACAAACATTCGGGGTACAGACTCCATATATAGAAAACACATAAGTAATGGTTTTACATCTCAAAATATTAACAGATTTTTCAGTCTGGACATTGTACCAACATAAACATTTTACTTAGTAGAAAAATCAGCATAACATATGCTAACAAAACAAACATAAGAAAACAAAAAACAACTTATGCAGTGTGCACTATCCTCCAAACTGACATAGTTATCCTGTAGTAAAGATGCCTTTCACAGGGTAGCATTATAATAAACACTAACAGCCTACTTCACACTCAGACACTCTAAAGCTATAAGATGGTTCACATTTGCCGTTTCTTTTACATTTGAAGCAACCTGGTAAGAGTAAGTTGTAGTGGGGCCATCCCAGGGGTCTCTAGCCACTCGTGCCAAATTTTTGTAAAATTTTTTGGATGCATTTCTATGTTGATATGTGGTAAAGTTTTGCATTTTGACTGTACAAGTCAAAAGACTTTTGACTGTACAGTGTTCGGCTGAATATACAATATACAGTTTGTTTTTCTTTAATTTCACTTACCGTATATACTCGAGTATAGGCCGTCCCGAGTATAAGCCGAGGCCCCTAAATCACCACAAAAAATGGGGAAAACGTATTGACCCTTGTATAAGCCGAGGGTGAAAAATGCAGCAGCTACTGTAAGTGGAAAAGAGGGTCAGCAATGCCCATCTGCAGCTGCATGCCCCCTGTACAGACCCCCGTGTCTCCATTGCAGCCTACCTGTGCCGATCTGCGCCGATCCGCCGATCTGTAGGTCCGGGGTCCGGTGTCCTGTGTCCGGTGTCCTGTGTCGCTTCCAACTGTGCAGCCAATGAGGTCCCGCTCTGTCCCCCCCACAGCGTGTAAGGCGCCATTCCACTATTACAAAAACCGCGCCTCCTCCTCCTCTTTGTCCGTAATAGGAGGAACACTTTTTTCCCAGCAGTCAGTGTGCAGTGTTCCGCCTATCACGGACATCCTCTCATCCTCGTCCATGAGATGAGAATGACAGGACATCCGTGATAGGCGGAACACTGCACTGACTTACTGCTGGGAAAATTAGTGTTCCTCCTATCACGGACGGGCGGGAGGAGGAGGCGCGGCTTTTGAAAACTGCCGTCTGTCTGCATGACACGCTGTTCATGTAGGCAGATGGCGGTGACTCGAATATAAGCCGAGGGGTGGACTTTCAGCCCTAAAAAAGGGTCTGAAAATCTCGGCTTATATTCGAGTATATACGGTAAGTTCAAAAATGGTATTGGGTAAATATAACCTAATTTAATGGTTATTTAAAAAGTCCAGTATATTAAAGTCTTATGTTTTATGTGTGGAATAGACTGCTGCAGTACGTCCCTATGCAGTGGCTGCTGTGCTTCGCAACATAACCTTCACCCAGGACCGATATGAGAACTTCATTGATCTGCAAGAAAAACTTCACCAGAACATATGCAGGTAGCCTGCTTTTCCCCTCCCTTTTCTGCATGTCCTCTCTTGGTCATTAGGATGGATGTAAATGTCATAGCAACACCCTGTACAGGCTGAATATTGTGAAAATCTTACGTTGTTTTGTGTAATCTTAAACAAAGTAGTTGTTTTGTAAAGGATACAATCACCTTTTGTAACGTGTTACATGTTACACTCATATTCAGGGTGTAAAAGGTGACCTGTTATAAATGCACTGGCCCCGCACCCCCTAGTTCCCATTTTGATTCCAAGCTTGCTGCCGTAGTCTAAAGTGTTCTATAAATGATAAAACGGCAAGTCCTGACAGCCTTTGTGGCTGTCAGCTTGTAGTTTTTAATGAACTACCAGGGTGCTGTTGATCGCTCTAGGTAGTTCATTGAGCTTCCTGTCAGAGTGTAACTGCCTGCCTATATCAGAGTTATGAGCAGGCAGATACACAGACAGTCTGCAGGGCCGTGGCATTACAGGTCTCTAACAAAAAAATAATAAATGCATGTTTTTTTACCTGCAAAAAAATGTGCATTTATTATTATTATTGTTTCTTTTTTTTTTTTTTTTTGTAGAGGTGAACCTATATTTTAACAGATGCTTGTTTTTAAATAGTTCTCTGCTAATAACATAGTCGTGTCACCTCCTTCTATCGGTTACACATACGTGTTTACTGCTTAAAGTATATGTGAGCCTTTACCTTGTAAAACAACCTATTCAGTTTTAAATAGAAATACAAGACAAAACATGTGCATATACAGTACATCCGGAAAGTATTCACAGCGCTTCACTTTTTCCACATTCTACAAACAATACCCCATAAGGACAACATGAAAGAAGTTTGTTTGAAGTCTTTGAAAATGTATTAAAAATAAAAAATCCCATGTACATAAGTATTCACAGAGTTTGCCATGACACTCAAAATTGAGCTCAGGTGCATCTTGTTTCCACTGATCATCCTTGAGATGTTTGTTTCAATGTTTTTTTATTAATTTCTTTAGTAAAACAGTAAAGAACGGTTGGTAGAGTAGCGAATAATCCTTGCTTGCTCCAATTGTAACAGATAAACATAAGTGGGGCTTAGTACAGTTTGATGAAGACCCAACTCGCAGGTTAGGTCTGCTATGTGGCCCCCCAACACAATTTAACTAAAATATAAGGCAGGACAGTAACCATTACTGTTATATTGGTAAAACACTTGAGTTACATGGACTCTGCGATGCAGTTGCTCTTCCAGCCACCCAGTGCGTGTGTAAGCGAGACAACGTGGTCGCTGATATACATCCTTGCTAAGATAAAGCCCCGACAAGTTAATCCTGGTGGCCTAGTTACATAGTAGGTAAATTCTTTCAGCAATCATTTATTATAACTGTCCCCTATAGGGGATCCCATTCCCAATGATATACCCAGGGGTGTCTGGGTTAACCAAGGAGAAGGGAAGCGAGTAAAACATAAAAGCATGATACCAAAGGTAAGCATTAGGTAAAGGAGTTGAAGAAAATAAATAAAGAGAGAAGATAGAGGGGTGAGTGCGTCCAGGAATCCGCGCTCGGTTGACCAGGTAAACCGCTCTATGAATCTGGGATCTGTAGGTATGTAAGCCAGAAGAACCATATTTTCTCGAAAAGAGGTTGTTTGCCACGCAACACGCTCACTATTTTTTCATTAAACATGATCCACGTTAGTTTACGTTTCATCAAAGCTATGTCTATAATAGGACTTTTGCAAGCTGACGCAATGACAGTTTTAGCCGCCAAGAATATAAAGTATATTAACGTCTGAATGTGCCTGGGGATATTTTACACCGGTTTATTCAGTAGGGCGACACTAGCATCTGTAACAATTTTAACCATTGTGACCAAGAATATGAATGAGTGGACCCTCATCCAGAAACAAAGGAACCTTGGGGCATGTCCACCATACATGCAATCCACCTGTCCACAACCCCTGAAGCAAGAGGCCAAGGTGCCTGGATACATTTTGTAGAGGCGCTCTGGTACTAAGTACCGTCTGGCATAGACTTTGTAGCCCTCCTCGATCAGGGCAACGTTTAGAAAGCGTTTGTGGATTTGGGTGTTCCATTTATGCCAGTCCTCTGCTTCAGGGCTTATTTCCAGATCCCTCTCCCATGCCATCTGATATGATAGGCTGGCAGGGTGGGTAGTAAACTGTTTATATAGCATGTAGATAACCCCCCCCCCCTGCGCGCATCTCCAAACTGCCTGTGAAGTGCAAGGGAGGACATATTCCTCTGTGATCTAAGTGGTGTAGTGGCCTATGCGGTATAGTCCCTTGTTTACCCACCAAGCAAATCTATTGGGCTGCATGCCAGGGGGAACGGGATTGCCGAAGAGTAGGACCACTGGGGTATGTGCTGACCGTAGGGGCCATCTCCTGCTACTCATTTCCCAAATGTGTAAGGAATGGAAAAGCTTCAGACTCAAAATAGTTTTGCGGTGCTTTGGGGAAGTCCAAAAGATGAGGTCCATTGCCAGTGTGGTACACGCTTGAGACTCCAATGAGACCCATTCAGGGCAGTAGTGACGGCTGTGGAGCTGGAGTAGTTCAGCCAACTGCGCTGCCATTTAATACTTCTGTAACTTGGGCACCCCCATACCCCCTAGGTATTTGGGAGCATACATCGTAGCCCGGGCTATTCTAGAACCTTTGGTACCCATATATATTGGAGGATTTTAGATTGGAAACGGCGTGTGGCTGCCACAGGGACTTGAATAGGCAGAGTTTGAAAATAATATAATATAATAACCTTGGTAGGACTGTCCTTTAACCTGATGCGATTTTTCCCTTTCAAGACAAACTCGCATCAGACCACATCTTCACGTCCTCAAGTAATCGAGCAAACAAGGGCGGGTAATTGGCTTTATACAGTGAGGATACATCAGAAGTCAGTTTGATACCCAAATAGAGAGACGCCTGTTGCCACGAGAAAGGGAATTGAGATTTGATACTCTGAAGCGTTGAAATCGGTAAGTTGACATTCAGCGCTTCTGATTTATCGTGATTGACTAGCAGGCCGGAAATTTTCCCAAAGCGATTTGGTAGTGTGGTATGGGGGGATATGAGAAAAAGAAGGTCATCTGCAAATAAAGCGCACTTATGACTCTTGCGGATCGCTATCGCCAATGTTTCTATGGCTATCACAAATAGTACAGGAGACAACGGACATCCCTGACGGGTGCCTGACGAGATGGGGATCGAGTCCGACACATGGCCCCGCAAAAGTATCTGAGCTGATTGTGAGCTATATAGCGAGTGCAACAAGGCCAAAAATGTAGGACCGAAACCCCACCTAGTCAATACCTGAAAGACCATCTTTGAAATGTTTCTACAACTAGATTGGAGTCCACCTGTGGTAAATTCAGTTGTTTGAACATTATTTGGAAAGGCACACACCTGTCTATATAAGGTCCCACGGTTAACAGTGCATGTCAGAGCACAAACCAAGCCATGAAGTCCATGGAATTGTCTGTAGACCTCCGAGACAGGATTTTATTGAGCCACAGATCTGGGGAAGGGTACAGAAACATTTCTGCAGCATTGAAGGTCCCAATGAGCACAGTGGCCTTCAACATCCGTAAATGGAAGATGTTTGTAACCACCAGGACTCTTCCTAGAGTGCGCTGCCCAGCCCAACTGAGTGATTTGGGGAAGAAGGGCCTTAGTCAGGGAGGTGACCAAGACACCAATAGTCAATCTGACAGAGCTCCAGCATTTCTCTGTGAAGAGAGGAGAACCTTCCAGAAGAACAACCATCTCTTCTCCAGCACTCCACCAATCAGGCCTGTATGGTAGAGTGGCCAGACGGAAGCCACTCCTCAGTAAAAGACACATGACAGCCCACCTGAAGGACTCTGAGACCATGAGAAACAAAATTCTCTGGTCTGATGAAGCAAAGATTGAACTCTTTAGCCTGAATGGCAAGTGTCATCATGTCTGGGGGAAACCAGGCACTGCTCATCTCCTGACCAATACCATCCCTACAGTGAAGCATGGTGGTGGCAGCATCATGCTGTGGGGTTGGGTTGTGTTTCAGCGACAGGAACTGGAAAACTAGTCAGGATGATGGGAAAGATGAATGCAGCAATGTACAGAGACATCCTTGATGAAAACCTGCTCCAGAGTGCTCTGGACCTCAGACTGGGACAAAGGTTCATTTTCCAACAGGACAACGACCCTAAGCACACAGCCAAGATAACAAAGGAGTGACTACGGGACAACTCTGTGAATGTCCTTGAGTGGCCCAGACTTGAATCTGATTGAACATCTCTGGAAAGATCTGAAAATGGCTGTGCACCGACGCTCCCCATCCAACCTGATGGAGCTTGAGAAGTACCGCAAAGAAGAATGTGAGAAACTGCCCAAAAATAGGTGTGCCAAGTTTGTAGCAGCGTACTCAAAAAGATTTGCAACCGTAATTGGTGCCAAAAGTGTTTCAACATAGTATTGACCAAAGGCTGTGAATACTTGTATACATGTGATTTTTTTTTTTCGGTTTTTATTTTTAAGAAATTTGCAAAGATTTCAAACAAACTTTTTTCACGTTGTCATTATGAAGTATTGTTTGTAGAATTTTGAGAAACATAATTAACTTAATACATTTTAGAATAAGGCAAAAATGTGGAAAAAGTGAGGTGCTTTAAATACTTTCCGGATGCACTGTACAGTACCTTGAAAAAGTATTCATACCCCTTGAAATTTTCCACATTTTGTCATGTTGCAACCAAAAACGTAAGTGTATTTTATTGGCATTTTATGTGATAGACCAACACAAAGTGGCACATAATTCTGAAATGGAAGGAAAATTATAAATGGTTTTCACATTTTTTATGTCTGAAAAGTGTGGTGTGAATTTGTATTCACCCCCCTTAACTCTGATACCCCTAACTAAAATCTAGAAGTCACCTAATTAGTAAATAGAGTCCACCTGTGTGCAATTGAATCTCAGTATAAATACAGCTATTCTGTGAAGCCCTCAGAGGTTTGTTAGCGAACCTTGGTGAACAAACAGCATCATGAAGGCCAAGGAACACACCAGATAGGTGAGTAGTTAAGTTGTAGAGAAGATTAAAAAGCTGGGTTAGGTTATAAAAAAAAATATCCTAAGCTTTGAACATCTCACGAAGCACTGTTCAATCAATCATCCGAAAATGGAAAGAGTATGGCACAACTGCAAACCTACCAAGATGTGGCCGTCCACCTAAACTGACAGGCCGGGCAAGGAGAGCATTAAAATGGTTGTAAACCCTTACAGACCACTTTTCGCTACAGGTAAGCCTATAATAAGGCTTACCTGTAGCTACCCAGGATATATCCTAAACCTGCATGGTTTAGGAGATATCCCCTGTATTTGCATGTGCCGACATCATCTGCACCTGAGCACTGAAACAAACTAAAGCAACGGCACGTATGTGCCGTTGCTTCAGTGAGTGTGCCATTACCGCGCGCATGGGTGGGAGTGACGTCATTCTGACTCTGGCCAATCGTAGCGCTGTAGCCGATGCGGTGTATGGGATCCGCAGCGAGGGCTTCGATCTCAGGTGCGTATTGCATAGTGATCTAGTTTGCTATGCATACTACTAGCTCATTATGCCTTTTGTCTCGCAGGTGTTTTATTTTTTATTTATTTTTTTCAAAGTGGGTTTACAACCACTTTAATCGGAGAAACCGCCAAGAGGCCCATGGTAACTCTGGAGGAGCTGCAGATTTCCACATGTTACCCGTATACTATATTTGAGATTTAATATCGCTCAGATATGATTTGGGTTGAATTAGTTCTTTGACCATGAGTGAAAGCTGTAACACAATAACAAAAATGTATTGGTATATAGTAAATTAGGCCTGGACTAATACACAGCAATCTATCTAACTGTACAGGGAAAGGGTATAAATCATGGATTACATGAAGGAATACAGAGTATACTCCTTAAAACATTAATCTACAAACAGTAGGACAGAAAATACATAAGACATATTTAGATATAAGTACAAGGGAGATTTCCCATAGAGGTTCCATTCACATGACTGCTCTGCCATAGAGTGTGTGTTTCCCTCCCATCTAGTCTGTGTATATCATTACAGGCTGATGTCTCATTGGTTGGCATGGTGTGGCTCTGATTGGGCCTCTCTAATCCTGGGTAAGGACTGGCTACATCTCCAATCCCTATACTTTGCATAAAGAGTGGCAAGAAGAAAGCCATTCTTGAAAGAAAACCATAAGAAGTCCTGTTTGCCGTTTGCGAGAAACCATGTGGGGGAAACAGCAAACATGTGGAAGAAGGTGCTCTGGTCAGATGAGACCAGATTGAACTTTTTGGCCTAAAAGCAAAACGCTATGTGTGGCAGAAAACTAACACTTCACATCACCCTGAACACTCCATCCCCACTGTAAAACATGGTGGTGGCAGCATCATGTTGTGTGAAGGATTTTCTTCAGCAGGGACAGGGAAGCTGGTCAGAGTTGATGGCAAGATGGATGGAGCCAAATACAGGGCAATCTTAGAAGAAAACCTGCTGGTCTGCAAAAGACTTGAGACTGAGGCGAAGGTTCACCTTCCAGTGGGGCAACGACCCTAAACATACACTCAGAGCTACAATGGAATAGTAGGTTTAGATCAAAGCATATTTATGTGTTAGAATAACTCAGTCAAAGTCCAGACCTAAATCCAATTGAGAATCTGTGGTAAGACTTGAAAACTGCTGTTCAGACATTCTCATCCAATCTGACAGAGCTTGAGCTATTTTTCAAAGAAGAATGGGCAAAAATGTCACTCTAGATGTGCAAAGCTGGTAGAGACATCCCCAAAAAGGCTTGCAGCTGTAATTGCAGTGAAAGGTGGTTCTACAAAGTATTGACTCGTGGGCTGAATACAAATGCACGCCACACTTTTCCGATATACATTTGCAAAAAAAATTTAAAAACCATTTATCATTTTCCTTCCACTTCACAATTATGTGTCACTTAGGCCCCTTTCACACCGGGGCGTTTTTCATGCGGTGCAGCGCTAAAAATAGCGCCTGTTCACCGCATGAAAAAATCCGGCCCCTTTAACTTCAGTGTGAAAGCCGGCGGGCTTTCACACTGGAGCGGTGCGCTAGCAGGATGACAAAAAAAGTCCTGCTAGCAGCATCTTTGGAGCAGTATAGGAGCGGTGTGTTCACTGCTCCTATACCGCTCCTTCCCATTGATTAGAATGGGACACCGCGGTGAAACCGCGGCAATACCGCCGCAAAGCGCCGATACGGCGGCGCTCTGCGGGGGGTCTTTAACCCCTTTTCGGCCGCTCGCGGGGGTTAAAACCGCACCGCGAGCGGCCGAAAACCGCGGTTAAAACGACGGTAAAGCAGCGCTAAATATTCAGGTATTTTTTTCAAGGCAATGTACATATATAATTTACATTGATCAGCTATAACTTTATGTCCAACCACCTAATATTGAGTAGGTCCCCCTTTTGCCACCAAAACAGCCCCAACCCATTGAGGCACGGATGCCACAAGGCCTCTAAAGATATGCTGTGTTATCTGGCACCAAGCCATCCATAGCAGATCCTTTTAAAGTGATTGTAAACAATCACCTTGTAGAACAACCGATTCAGTTTAAAATAGAAATTAACCACTTCAATACAGGGCTTTTAAAAACCCTTCCTTACCAGAGCACTTTTTGCGATTCGGCACTGCGTCGCTTTAACTAACAATTGCGCGGTCGTGCGACGTTACACCCAAACCAAATTTACGTCCTTTTTTTCCCACAAATAGAGCTTTCTTTTGGTGGTATTTGATCGCCCCTGCGGTTTTTATTTTTTGCGCTATGAACAAAAGAAGAGCGACAATTTTGAAAAAAAAACACAGTATTTTTTACTTTTTGCTATAATAAATATCCCATTTTTTTTTTAAAAAACTATTTTTTTCCTCAGTTTAGGCCGATACGTATTCTTCTACATATTTTTGGTAAAAAAAATCGCAATAAGCGTATATTGATCGGTTTGCGCAAAAGTTATAGCGTCTACAAAATAGGGGATAGATTTATTGAATTATTTTTTTTTTTACTAGTAGTGGCGGGGATCTGCGATTTTTTTTTTTCGTGACTGCGACATTGCGGCGGACACTTCGGATACTTTTGACACATTTTTGGAACCATTCACATTTACACAGCGATCGTTGCTATAAAATTGCAATGATTACTGTGTAAATGTGACTGGCAGGGAAGGGGCTAACACTAGAGGGCGCTGGAGGGGTTAATGTGTTCCCTAATAGACGTGATTCTAACTGTAGGGGGAGGGGACTTAAGGGGAGGAGACCGATCATGTGTTCCTCCGTACTGGGATCACATGATCGGTCTCCTCTGCACTGACAGGACGTGGGGGTGTGTGTTTAAAAACACAGCCCCACGTTCCCGCCCGGTCCCGTTGTTTTAACGGGCAATCGCGGGTGCCCGGCAGACATCGCGGCCGCCGGGCACTCGCACCGGGTCCCGAGCGATGCCGCGGGCGCGCGCGCCGCCGGCGGCGCGCCCCCCAGGCGGCCGGGAATCCGAGGACGTCATATGACGCCCACCCAGGATGGTAGATCCACCTTGTGGGCGTCATATGACGGCGGGCGGTATTGAAGCGGTTAAATGCAAAACATTTTTGTACAGATATTTAAAAACATAAATACCTTTTTTCCCCTTTATTTATAAGTGATCACATTCCCTCTGTTCTCAGCTGCATAATAGGGGGAGGAGAACCCACAGTGCACTGGGCTTCTCAGTGAATGGCTGTGCAGCGGAGTCATGTCAGGAAAAGTCAGATCATTGGAGGAGAGCATACTGAGTTCCCAGCACAGCTAGAGAATGGACCACAGTGGCTCCCCTGCTTAGTGTGGTCAGTTTTTAATAGGAAATCAAGGAGACTAGCAGGAACACCAGGGATTTCACACAAAGGAAGCAATACAAAGAGAACAGCATATGTTAGCATACAAGTGCATGGTACAGCAGGCACATATGAAGAATATAAAGTGTTGGGGTAACAAACGCTTTAAGTCCAGTAAGTTGCGAGGTGGAGCCTCCATGGATCGGACTTGTTTTTCCAGCACATCCCACAGATTATTATTATTATACAGATTTTATATAGCGCCAACAGTTTATGCAGCGCTTTACAATATAAAAGGGAGACAATACCGTTATAATTCAATAAAATACAAGAGGATTAAGAGGGCCCTGCTCAGAAGAGCTTACACTCTAATAGGGTGGGGCCGGTGGTACAAAAGGTTGTAACTGTGTGGAATGAGCTGATGGAAGTGGTAAAAGATTAGTTGGAGATGTAATAAGCTTCCCTGAAGAGATGAGTTTTCAGGGATTGCCTGAAGGCAGCAAAAGTAGGGGAAACCTGGACAGATTGAGGTAGCGAGTTCCAGAGGATGGAAGAGGCTCTGGAGAAATCCTGGAGACGCGCATGGGAGGAGGAGACGAGAGCTTTAGAATAGGAGGTCTTGAGAAGAGCGGAGAGGAAGATTTGGGTGATATTTGGAGACAAGATGTGTGATGTTGCTCGGGGCAGAGTTGTTAATGGCTTTGTATGTTGTGGTTAGTATTTTGAATTGAATTTTCTGGGTGATTGGGAGCCAGTGTAGGGTTTGGAGGAGAGGGTTGGCAGACACTGAGCAGTTGGTAAGGTGGATAAGTCTGGGAGCAGCATTCATGATAGACTGAAGAGGGTAGAGCCTATGGAGAGGCAGGCCAATGAGAAGGGAGTTGCAATAGTCAAGGCGAGAGATAACAAGGGAGTGAATGAGGAGCTTGGTGGTTTCATTTGTTAAAAAGGGGCGAATTTTAGAGATGTTACGGAGGTGAATTCTACAAACTTTTGACAATGATTGGACTTGAGGCTGAAATGACAAGTCTGAGTCTAGGATTACACCGAGTACCCTGGCGTGAGGGGTTGGACTGATAGTTGCATTGTTAATTTTGATGGAAAAGTCATGGAGGGGGGCACGGGCGGGAGGGAATATTAATAGCTCAGTTTTAGAGAGATTTCATTTAAGGAAGTGGTGCGACATCCATGCTGATATGTCAGTTAGTAAGTTAGTAATGCGAGAGGAGACTGAAGGATTGAGGTGAGGAGTAGACAGATAGATTTGGGTTTAATCGGCGTATAAGTGGTATTGGAAGCCGTGGGCGGTTATCAAGTGACCAAGGGAGCAGGTGTAGATAGTGAAGAGAAAGGGTCCAAGAACAGAGCCTTGGGGGACCCCCACAGAAAGGGGCAATGGATAAGAGTAGACAGATTTGTAGGTGACACTGAAGGAGCACTGTGATAGATAGGTAGAGAACCAGGATAGAGCAGAATCTTGGAGGCCAAGGGAATGTAGTTTATTGAGATTTAGCGGGTGGTCAACAGTATCAAAGTCCGCAAAGAGGTCAAGTAGTAGCAGTATGGAGTACTGGCTGTTGGTTTTAGCAGTTAGTAAATCGTTAGTGAATTTTAGTAAGGCAGTTTCCATGGAGTGCTGCGAACGAAAGCCAGACTGTAAGGGGTCAAGAAGGTTATTTTTACTGAGGTAGGAGCCAAGATGGTTGTAGACTAAGCGCTCTAGAAGTTTAGAGGTGAATGGGAGCAATGAGATGGGTCTTAAGTTGTTCAGGTTGGTAGCGTCCAGTGAGGGCTTTTTAAGTATGGGAGTGATCTGCGCATGTTTTAGAGGGGAGGGGGAAGGTGCCATTAGAGAGGGAGAGATTGAAGATGTGAGTGAGGGAGCATAGGATAGAAGAAGGGGATGACCATAGTAGTTGTGAGGGAACAGGATTCAAGGGACAATTGGTTAGGTGGGTATCTGAGAGAGTTTTATAACCTCTTCAGTAGTAGCCAATTCAAAAGAGGAGAGTGTTGAATGTGGTGTTAGGCAAGGTATGTTGGGTGTGGAAAATGTGTTAAAGGTTGAGAAGAGCCGATGGCGACTGGATGACAATGTATTAACAAGAGAGACAAAGTAGGCTTGTTTGGCAGCATGGGGGCAGGAATTGTATTTTAGAAGGGCAGATGTATATAGGGTGAAGTCTTTCAGGCATTTGGTTTTACGCCACAGTCGTTCACGAGCACGGCAATGTCTGTTGAGATTTTTAGTGTTGTCAGTTTGCCAGGGTTGTAACGGTCGGGGCCTGATTCTGCGTGTGGTTAGAGGAGCAAGTGCATATAGTGATGACGAGAGTTAACTGTTGTAGACAGAGGTGGCAAGGCTAGGACAGGGGAGAAATTATGTCATATAGGTGGTCAGTAGCAGAATAGAGAAGAGAAGAGTTAAAGTGGTGAAGGTTCCTGCAAGTAATTGTTTGCTGCTTGGATGGTTGGTTCGAGGCAAGGCTACAGTGAAACTAGTGAGGTTGCCAGGGTTGCAGAGATGGAAGAATACAAGGTCAAGGGTATTACCATTGGAGTGAGTGGAAGTAAGTGTTCATTTGGTTAGGTCAAAGGATTAGGTGCATTTGAGCTGTAGTTGGGCTGTTAACATTGACAGGAATGTTGAAGTCACCAAGAATGATCGTGGGTATTTCAGAGGAGAGAAAGTAGGGTAGCCAGGCATCAAAGTCATCAAGTAAGCGCAATGCTGGTCCAGAGGGCTGATAAATTGCGGCAATCTGCAGAGAAATTGGAGAAAACAGACAAATACAGTGCATCTCAAAAGAAGGGAGGGATAGGAAGGACTTGGAAGGTGCTTTGTGGGGAATCCAACTCCACCTCCTTTCTGTCTGTTGGGTCTGGGGCAGTGCGTCCAATGGAGGCCACCATGGGAGAGAGCAGCAGGAGAAGCCGACTTAAAATTTTGAAGCCAGGTTTCGGTTATGGTGAGTATGTTAAAGCCATGAGAGGTGAAGAGGTCATGCACAGATGTTAGCTTGTTACAGATGGAGCTGGCATTCCAAAGGGCACATGGGATTGGTGGGCTGTTTTGAGGAAGCAGGGGGATAGAAATTAAACTGAGTGGATTGCTGTGGTTGCCAGAGGAGGAGGGGTATTGGATATGTGGCTTGCGGTTGGAAAATGGCAGACCAGGATTAGGAGAAATGTCACCTTAGACTAGGAGAAGGAGGGCGGCTAGGAAGGCAAGATGGGAGTGGGATGTGCATGAGCACACGTGTCTAGTGGCCCTGGTGTTTATGTCCGCATGTGGGTGCAGCAAATGCAGGAAATGATGGGTGCAGTAGTAGGGAGAGGGTAGGAGTGAGGGTGATATGTGCATGCTGCAGGATAGAGAGGAGGGGTAGAGTAAGGATAATTTGAGGATAGAAGACACAGATGTGAGAAGGAAGAGAATAAGGAGCATGTTAGTGGATAGTGGGAATCTGACTTCATGTAAAATAAATGTAAAATGCTGGTTTGCTTGTCATCTTTCAGAGTGGAGCAGTTCTTGTTGTATCTTCATCCTGCTTTCGTTAAACTGCGGCGATGAAACTGCGCATCACTTGTGCCAGAGCCACTCAGGAAAGAGCCATGGTGTCTGTGCTACCCCATAGGCTGCTTTAAATTTATAGGGAGACTGAGCAGCAGGCATGCATTTCTCAATTGGTCATTATAGGGTCTGATTTGATACACCTGAATATGGCAGAGGAGATGGCCAATACCAGACCAGCTACAGACACAGGCTAGGGTCGTAAAGCTAATTACCTCTCTTGATCACTCAAGCCCAATGGGGTCGAGAATCGATCACCAGTAATGATGCTATTGCAGTGTAGTTCTTATAGAGATAGCATTAAATATAGAAGTTTAAAGATATGGCAGCAGAAGACCTTTTTTAACAGAGACACCAAAAATAACACAGCAATGTCAGATGGTTCAGCAGAGTAGAGTGTACAGATGGATAGAAGACATTTACTTGTAAAAAAGCAGAGAAGACTTGATCAGAATTGATAACTGCGGTTATTAAACTGTGCATCACTCGTGACAGAGCCACTCAGGAAAGAGCCATGGTGTCTGCGCCTTGCCCCTGTCTGCCCCGAGTCCCCCCCCCCCCCCCCCCCCATCTCAGTTTTTTTTAAACGGGGCTGGTGGCAGTTAAAAGGTTAACGCATTAAACACATTAGAAACACATTAAAGCTATAGGCGCATTGGTTCGCAATTGCTGTCGGTGTTAGTATTTTTACCAAGTGTGAACTTAGCCTTAACACGATGAGCAGCCAGGCAAAGGTTTGTGTCACCAGGAGGCAGAGACGGGCTGTACTCCCAAGTGGATTGCAAAATGGCAAACTGACAACGCTGTGTACTCTCATGCCTAGCATGGTCCGTTTTTAAATAGGAAAGCAGGGGAACTGACAGGGTCATCCAGGTTTTTCACACAAAGAAAGTTATGCAAAAAGAAAAGGATACTTTTTTAAATACAAGTACAGGTAACACAGACACAAATCAGGAATATGAAATGTTGGGGTAACATTCACCTTCAGGTAAACCTCCAGTGAGAGAAGTATGCAGACTGCTGCTGCTGGCCCAGTTTATAAATCTACGCGTTTCCTAGCTGTGTCTGCTTTCAGTACTTTGAGTTACTTACATAGAATAAGCATGGAAGTTAGAAAGTCAAAGTGAAATCAGAACTCCTGATCTGCATACTTGTTCTAGGTTAGTAGCTCAGAAGTTATTAAAGTCAGTGAATCAGCATGACAGTTATTTAGCTGAGTTTTGTAGGGAAGGGTCAGTGATAGAAACTTTCATGTGAGAAAAGTTAAAGTTAAGTAACTACGGAAAAATTAAAGAATATGTTAACCCAACATTTTGTATTCCTGGTATGTGCCAGCTGTTCCCTTTTTTGTATTGCTTCCTTTGTGTGAACCCCGGTAAAACCCCTTGAAACAATATCGGTAATATCGGTCTAGTTTTCAACCGATTTTTTGGAAAATGCTGATATCGGTCTGCAATAATCAGCCACACACACACGTACATACGTTTTCCCTTTCATTTCTATTTTAAACTGAATGGGTTGTTTTTACAAGGTGAGGGCTTACATATAAAATTTGCATGAGAGTGACAGAAAGCTGTGTATGATGTCATAAGCCTAGGCTTTTTACCAGACAAGAAATAGGAAGTGGGCTGTATAAGATATTTACTGGCAGAAAAAAAATGTTTTACTATCTACTAGTTAAAACAACAAGGGCAGAAGATTTAATAGATAGAAAGTTGAAAAAATGACTGAAGTTCCGCTTTAAAGTAAATTATAAGAAAACAAATAACACATTTCCATCAACGTATATTAAATTGTTACATTTCTCTTTTTGCTCTCCTTATTTTGAATTGTGAAAGTGTTGGGCATAGTCAGAATTACCAGTCATTTACAGCAAGCAGAGTTCCCTTTTTTTTTTGTGTCTTGATTTTAGGTTGTAGCAAATTTGTACTTTTTTTTCCTATTTTTTGCAAATTTTTCATAAGTAAGATGGTTATGTTATTTAAATATTTGTTTCTTTTTAATAGGAGAAGAGCGCTGGTCGCAATTGGAACTCATGATCTAGACACAATAAAGGGACCTTTTATCTACACTGCTAGGCCTCCAGCAAGTATCAAATTTCGACCACTGAACCAAAATAAAGAATACACTGCTCCAGAGCTTATGGAATTGTACAGGGTGGGTTTCAAGCTTCTTGGGATATTTTATATATATGTATTGATACATCTATCCAAAGCTTACCTTTGCTGTGGTTTGTTCTCAATGGGTTAAATATCACTAACTTCTTATAACCAATGAGGACTGACACATAGTCACTCTATTGGTCATCTGTAACTTTTTGTGCTGTTTTTTTATAAAGAAAGCAGCGCTTTGATAATCTGCTACATAATCCACTTTCCCATATATAGTAACACACTGCTAGGGAGCAAATAAATAAATAAAGCAGAACTTTACAGTTTTGTGGTGGGTGGGCTATTACCATAATGTAAACAGGTATACCACATACCGTATTTATCCCTTAAAATCAGGGGAAAATCGTAGGTGCGTGTTACACACCGATACACCGACCCCCGCCGAGAACGGCCGAGAGTGGCCAAAAACAGCCGAAAGCCGCAGAGAACGGCTGAGAGCTACCGAGCGCCGCCAAGATGCACAGGACATCCACTCAGGGGCACCATTTTTAAACGGCAAGGCTGCACTGCAAGCCTGCAACGACACTGACAAGGCTGCACTGCTAGCCTGCAACGACACTGACAAGGCTGCACTGCTAGCCTGCAACGACACTGACAAGGCTGCACTGCTAGCTTGCAACGACACTGACAAGGCTGCACTGCTAGCCTGCAACGACACTGACAAGGCTGCACTGCTAGCTTGCAACGACACAGACAAGGCTGCACTGCTAGCCTGCAACGACACTGACAAGGCTGCACTGCTAGCCTGCAACGACACTGACAAGGCTGCACTGCTAGCCTGCAACGACACTGACAAGGCTGCACTGCTAGCCTGCAACGACACTGACAAGGCTGCACTGCTAGCTTGCAACGACACTGACAAGGCTGCACTGCTAGCCTGCAACGACACTGACAAGGCTGCACTGCTAGCTTGCAACGACACTGACAAGGCTGCACTGCTAGCCTGCAACGACACTGACAAGGCTGCACTGCTAGCCTGCAACGACACTGACAAGGCTGCACTGCTAGCCTGCAACGACACTGACAAGGCTGCACTGCTAGCCTGCAACGACACTGACAAGGCTGCAACGACACTGACAAGGCTGCAAATGACACTGACAAGGCTGCAGATGGACACTGATAAAGCTGCATTGATGGGCATTTAAATGTAAGCTTTTTTTTCCTTTAAACTTCCCTCCTAAAAGTTTTTTTCCTTAAAATTCCCTCCTAAACTTGGGGTGCGTGTTATACGCCAATAAATACGGTACTTGCTTCTTTGAGTGCTCTCCATCATTAGCAGCAAATGACATTCCCTTTGTTGCTCCGTCACAGCTCCCGCTGACTACGTTTGCTGTTTTTTTGGGTCGTCTTTTTAACGTCTGCTGTTAGGCAGCCATTGGTGACATAACTGCTACACATGTGCAGAATATGCCCTGTAGTACCTTGCCCTCTGTATGTGCCACAGGCCATGTATGCTAAATAAAAATAAAAAGAATCTGCTAGAAGTAAGTCTTTGCATGTTTCTTTTGCCAAAAAGAATCTACAATCTAGCAGTTTTTTTTTTTTACTTTTTCTGCTTTAAAGGCCAAATTCGTCTTTTTAAGAAAATTACTGTGTAGTTAAGGGTCCCAGTAGTGTAAAAACATCCCTCCTCCTGAGCAGCTGAGCTCAGCACTGCAGCAACAGGGGAAGGGGGCATGACTACGCTCATTAATATGATGTTTGGAGGTGCTTCTATGCTAGAGTGTAGCAGATCCGTCAAAATGGTAGTATTTTTGCCAGGGTTGGGTGAAGTAGAAATTGGCTTACAGAGAATGTCATGTACATTTAAACTCCATAATTCTAAGCTGGACCATGTTTCTTTATACCACTGGAGCGTGTTGCCTGTACAGTCATATATATTTTTCTTTTTTTATTCTTTTTTTTATAAGCTGAACTTGGCTTTTAGGCTGAAGGGCACTTTTCCCCAACCATCATTTTTTTTATTTTTTTTAAAGTCCTGCTTACAAATAAAGGTCTCCATTTTGTATTACCGTATTTATCAGCGTATAACACACACTTTTTCCCCCTTAAAATCAGGGGGAAATCGTGGGTGCGTGTCATACGCCGATCCCCCGCTGATTGTGAGGAAAGGAGCGAGCGGAGTCGAGATGCACAAAGCCGAAGTACACTCGGCTTTACTCGGCTCCTCTCGCAGTCACGCCCACCTCCACTGATTGCAAGAGGAGCGAGCGCCGCTGACATACAGAAAGCCACGTGTATTTCGGCTAGACTCGGCTCCTCTCGCAGTCACGCCCCTGACTGTGAGCAGAGCCCAGTCTAGCCAAAGTACACTCGGCTTTCTGTATGTTGGCGGCGCTCGCTCCTCTCCTCTCGCAATCAGTGGAGATGGGCGGGACTGTGAGCAGAGCCGAGTCTAGCCAAAGTACACTCGGCTTTGTGTATCTTGGCTCCGCTTGCTCCTCTCCGCTCACAGTCAGCAGAGATCGGCGGCAATTTTAAATCAGGGCAAGGCTGCAAAGGCACTGGGCAAGGCTGCAAAGGCACTGGGCAAGGCTGTAATGATGGACAAGGCTGCAGATGGACACTGAAGGTTTTTTTCCTTAAACTTCACTCCTAAACTTGGAGTGCGTGTTATACACCGATAAATATGATATATTGCTAAAACCGGTGGAAGTGTCAGACCTTGACAAACTGTGGTGTAGACCAGTGGTCATCAACCCTGTTCTCAGGGCCCACTAACAGGCCAGGTTTGCAAGAAAACCGAAATACATCACAGGTGATATCATTTGCTGCTCAGTGATTGCGGTATTCTAGTCTGCATCTCCCCCAAGGTAATGCATAAAACCTGGCCTGTTAGTGGGCCCTGAGGACAGGGTTGATGACCACTGGTGTAGACTGCTGCCAAAGAGATTGTTTGTATTGGGCTGGGTAGTTGTCTACAACTGCCCTACAAAATGGTAAATAGGTTAGTAAATATAAATGTTTAATGGGTAGGCCAGCTCATGTGTATTAAAGCAGAGCTCCAGTCGCCCCACAAAAAATGAAGTCAGCAGCTGCAAATACTGTAGGGGTGGGGGCGAATGCAAACAAGTGGAATTTCCCTTTTTGGATGAAGTTCCGCTTTAAGATTCCTTGATAAGACCAGCTGGTGCTGGTTCTCTTAATCAGTTTTTTGTTTCTTTAAACCACATATTTGTTTCCTTTCATGGTTTGGTTGTACAATATTCATTACACAGAGTGTTTTTTTTTTTTTTTGATCTATCCCATTAAAGAAAGTTTTGACTTGCACACCCTGGTAGGGGTTGCCCCTTGAGAATAGCATATTATAAGCACCACTAATTATGTACATTTTATTTCCAACAATCCCTTATCTTTTTTTAAATAGCTAAAACTTCTTACACAGATCTGTTTTATTTTATATTTATTAACTACATTGTTAAAAATCTGTACTATTATGACGAATTTACTGTTACCAAGAAATAGTGCCTGGGTGAATCTTGTACTGGATTTGAACCTGTGAAATTTGTGTGTGTATGTTAAATGTTATTTTTGTATCGCCCACAGACTGACAGCCACCTGAAACATTTTCTGCACATCATTGAAGATAAACCAGTTTACCCTGTGATATACGATAGTGATGAGATTGTACTCTCCATGCCACCAATTATCAATGGTAAAGATGTTTACATCTTAACTCTTGTAAGAGTTTGAAAAGTAGTTTAAAACTGGAAACCTGTACATACAGAAATGTGTGTTGCAATTGCTAAACTTCTTTTTGAAAATGCTAGGTGCCTGGCCATTAAGGATGAGCTCAGGCGTGTTCGCATGGTCCACGTGCAGAGCCCGCCAGGAAGTCGGCGCAGCGCTGCGCTAATCACAGGCAGTGAGACATTGCCCGATGCGCGGCCGCAGAGATCGGGCAATGTCTCACTGCCTGTAATTAGCGCAGCGCTGCGCCGACTTCCTGGCGGGCTCTGCATGTGGACCATGCGAACATGCCTGAGCTCATCCCTACTGGCCATGCGTGGCTTCGATTCTATCAGTGTTACTAACTTGAAACAAGCTTGTACATTGGAAAGGTCAGAGTGATGTCAGATCTGATAATCTGCCTGCTTTCAGGTCAATGAGTCAAAGTACGGAGACCAATTGACTAACCAGAGAACTTGCATTTTTAAAAGAGAGGGTGGCAGTGATGGCCTTCATGTTAAGGAAAACTGTATTACAGAAATAACTGCACAGCCTGACTTTTTATTGTACAGCCAATTTAGCTTTTTTTTCCTCCCCAAATTAGGTGATTACACCAATATGCTGTGAAGGCAGGATTTAACCAGTGGGCCTACTGGATTTCAGATTAAAGTGGTTGTTAACCCCATTCATGAAATCTAACCTAGGCACATATATCTGTAGTGTTTACTCATCTCTCTCCAAAGCTCTAAGTACCGTGTCTTTCTGCTGCTCTGTTATCAGCAGAGTCACTTCTGACAAGTTCTCCAAACCATGAGATAGCAGCTGGAAATTTATGTCAGGAGGATTTATGTCGGGAGGGAGCTTAGAGGGAGATTAGCAGAGAGCTTATCTATTCAGAGTACATCTTTGCATGTTCCTTCGTTCCTCTGCCTATGTGGAGGGGTGGTGTGTGCCTTTCCTCCAATCAGCTATCGCACAGTGTAAGCCCAGACTCCCCACGACTGCTGAAAGAGGAAACAAGATTTCCAAAGGGTGTAGAAAGGGAAAGACAGAAGATATACCGTATATACTCGAGTATAGGCCGACCCGAATATAAGCCGGCGCCCCTAATTTACCACAAAAAGACTGGGAAAACTTATTGACCCGTGTATAAGCCGAGGGTGAGAAATGGAGCAGCTACTGTGTGTGGAAAAGAGGGTCAGCAAATGCCCATCTGCAGCTGCATGTCCCCTGTGTCCTGTACAAACCCCCCCCTGTGTCCCCATTGCAGCTTACCTGTGCCGATCTGCCTCCCGCCGATCTGCCACCTGTGTCCACCAGTCTTAGTCTTAGAAGCGATCGTTAATGCCTCCTGTGCCGATCGCTGGATGTCCTGTGTCCCCCCATTGCAGATCCTGGCGATCAGCGTGTAAGGCGCCATTACACATTTAAAAGCCGTGCCTCCTCCTCCTCGTCCGTGATAGGAGGAACACTCGGTTTTCCCAGCAGTCAGTGTGCAGTGTTCCGCCTATCACGGACATCCTCTCATCCTCGTTCATGAGATGAGAATGACAGGACGTCCGTGATAGGTGGAACACTGCACACTGACTTACTGCTGGGAAAATTAGTGTCCGCCTATCGCGGACGGGGGGGAGGAGGAGGCGCGGCTTTTGAACACTGCCATCTGTCTGCATGACACGCTGTTCATGTAGGCAGACGGCACTGACTCGAGTATAAGCCGAGGGGGGGACTTTCAGCCCTAAAAAAAAGGGCTGAAAATCTAGGCTTATACCCGAGTATATACGGTACATGTAAAACTTATGTAGGAGGATTTATTTAATCTGAGGCTATTAACTTCACTGGGTATAAGAGAGGGTTTACATACACTTTAAAGCTCCCAGTTAACAACATTCATTGTTATGTCAACACTGGTGAAACACCTTTTTTTCTTTTCTTTTTTTCTTAATTCAGAATTTTTTCTTGTTTTTTCAGGGGATCACACAAAAATCAGCTTGAATACTCATAATGTCTTCATAGAATGCACTGCCACAGATCTGACAAAGGTACTGGAGAGCTCAAATTTCTGTGAATTACATATGAAAATATGGGAACTGTAATTGCTGACATTGATCTTGTAAATATTTGCTACACACCTGTTCTGCATTAGGCAGTAAATAAGCAGGTCAGCCTGGCGTACACCATATGCCAGAAAGAGGTCCGCAATGGCACAGCCAGGGATTTCTTTTACACCGGGTTTCTTTTAAAGTGGTTGTAAAGGCACAAGGTTTACCTTACCATTCTATGCATGAAGGTAAAAAAAAACTTCTGTGAGTAGCAGCCCCCCCCCCCCCCCCCCAGACCCCACCTAATACTTTTCTGAGCCCCCTGTCAATCCAGCGATGTTCACGAGAGCCTTGCCTTTTGAGGAACTCGCACTCCTGATTGGACATTGGTTCCCACTGCTGTCGATCACAGCCAGTGAGCCAATCAGGAGATGGTGAGGGTGGGGCCGAGCCGTGGCTCCATGTGTAAATGTACATACAGAGCCGCGGAAGCAGGAAGGAGGACCTGAGAAGAGGAGGATCTGGGCTTCTCTATGCAAAACCATTGTACAGAGCAGGTAAGTATAACATATTTGTTTTTTTTGGGGGGAAAAAAAACACGGCTTTAATATCACTTTAAACTAGCCTCACATTACAGCCTGTAGAATCTTCATTAGATTTTTAAACAATTATGGATGCCCTTGCCACAAGCATTCAGTTTCAGTCAAATTTCACCTTTTGCTACATGTTGCATGTTACTTTCATATCAAAATGTGTTGTACTACACCTGAATAAACAGTAAAACGTGTTCACAGTGCATAGATGAAAATAAACAAATGATATTATCTGTTATTTAATTTTATGATTTTATTAAGTGAATAAAAAAGTCCATATGAGAGAGTCCCATCCAAATTTGTGCTAACGGGTGAAAAATAATTTCTTCCTATCGCCAAGTGCCACCAACAGACACCATCACCAACTTTCCATGACCACCTTGATTTAAGACTGGACACAAAGCGCTTGTAGAATCTCCTTAGGAAACAAAATAGTCTCAATGTGAACTGGGAACACGGTTGGATGCACGTGACCAGATATTCAGCATAATGGTTCATGTAAAGCAAGAGTAAAGAGCCTCTCCACAGTGTAAAAACCTTTTGAAATGCTTTATTATATAAAGAAGTGCACTTACACAAAGTTCAAAGACACACGCATGTATGAATATTCACCAAACCGGCATAGACATCTACTTCCTGGTGCGTGATGATGTCAGTAGGAGGCTCCGCCCAATGTGTTTCATCATCAAAAGACATTTTCCAGGGCAACGAGCGCCATTCTGCATCATAGCATGCATATACATACAAATAATAAATGTTACATGTTGCACCTTTTATTTAGGGTATAACATGTAACATGGTGCTAAAACTCCCCCACCCCCAGATTGCAACCCCCCCCCCCCCAACAGGGGGTTACTCTCACCCACAGATGCTGTCAGATGCAAATCGGCACCATTCAGTCATTTGGCCACACAACCACCTCATTCATTCATGGATATCTGCCTGCCACAAGTGCAGTACTCACCACTCACTCAGTTGATTGACATTTCATCCTGACAGGCTCCTATGGAAAAAAAATAATAAATGCATTTTTTTTCCTGCAAGTTCATGTGTGTTCATTAATTATTTTAGGGGTTTAGCCTTTATCACCATCGTACATAGTTTCTAACAATAGATTCTAATATGTATAGCTTTATATGCCTATTTATTAAATGAAAACAAAGACCAGCCACATCATTTCATGTTCTCTGAAAAGAAAAGATAAAACTTAATTGATCACATTTTTTTTTTGTGTTTTTCTAAATAGCCCCTTATTTTGCCTGTAGATTTCTGCCATTCAGCCTCATGAGCTGAAAGGGGGAAATCTGTCAATTTCCCATCTATGCTTAATGTGCATTGGAGGAATCTGCATTGTATGCGGCAGCCGGGGCTGTCTGAATACCCCAACAGTGCCTGCATCTGTATGAATGTGATCATTGTTGGTCAACTCTTCTCAAGCTGACGGGGCCCTCCAGGGCTCTACTTTTGGTGGATATAGCAGAAACTAGGCAGAAACTAGGCAAACCGTTTATT
Organism: Lithobates sylvaticus; assembly: GCA_028564925.1. NCBI lineage: Eukaryota > Metazoa > Chordata > Amphibia > Anura > Ranidae > Lithobates > Lithobates sylvaticus. The sequence continues at coordinate 434,839,254 of CM053028.1, read as the reverse complement.
GCTAATTTTAGCTTTAACAAATATTTGAACAGAATGCTCATTATGCTGAATATTAAATTTAATTCATCTTCCATATTGTATAGGCTAAAATAGTCCTGGATATTATGGTCACCATGTTCAGTGAATACTGCGATGAGCCCTTCACGTAAGTAAAATGTGCCAAAGGATTTCTCAATCCAATTTAGACTTCTGTTACTTTCAGCTAATTGTGAAACAGTTGCACAAAGCCTTGTCAGCAGTTTCTGTAGTGAGATTTGGGCAACTCTTCTCCCCTGACAGACATCTGAGACACACAGACAGCTGCAATAACCAGCTCTAAAACACTAAGGAGAAGAGCACTCATGTCAAATGTCAAAAAATGAAGCCACAGGAAAACTTGTTAGAATATTGAAAATGTAGCTTGCTTAGTGGATATGCTAACATTGTTGACCTTTATGTTTAAAATGTTACAAACAATATAGTTACTGCTTGCAAAATTGTGTGTGGGTGTGTGTATATAATGTGTTTGTGTATTTGTGTGTATATATATATATATATATATATATATATATGTGTGTGTGTGTGTGTGTGTGTGTGTGTGTGTGTGTGTGTGTGTGTACATGTATATATATATATATATATATATATATATATATATACAGTGCCTTGCGAAAGTGTTCGGCCCCCTTGAACTTTTCAACCTTTTGCCACATTTCAGGCTTCAAACATAAAGATATAAAATTTTAATTTTTTGTGAAGAATCACCAACAAGTGGGACACAATTGTGAAGTGGAACGAAATCTATTGGATTGTTGAAACTTTTTTAACTAATAAAAAAATGAAGTGGGGCGTGCAAAATTATTCGGCCCCCTTGCGTTAATACTTTGTAGAGTCACCTTTTGCTGCGATTACAGCTGCAAGTCGCTTGGGGTATGTCTCTATCAGTTTTGCACATCGAGAGACTGAAATTCTTGCCCATTCTTTCTTGCAAAACAGCTCGAGCTCAGTGAGGTGGGATGGAGAGCGTTTGTGAACAGCAGTTTTCAGCTCTTTCCACAGATTCTCGATTGGATTCAGGTCTGGACTTTGACTTGGCCATTCTAACACCTGGATACGTTTATTTGTGAACCATTCCTTTGTAGATTTTGCTGTATGTTTGGGATCATTGTCTTGTTGGAAGATAAATCTCCGTCCCACTTTCAGGTCTTTTGCAGACTCCAACAGGTTTTCATCCAGAATGGTCCTGTATTTGGCTGCATCCATCTTCCCCTCAATTTTAACCATCTTCCCTGTCCCTGCTGAAGAAAAGCAGGCCCAAACCATGATGCTGCCACCACCATGTTTGACAGTGGGGATGGTGTGTTGAGGGTGATAAGCTGTGTTGCTTTTACGCCAAACATATCGTTTTGCATTGTGGCCAAAAAGTTCGATTTTGGTTACATCGGACCAGAGCACCTTCTTCCACAGGTTTGGTGTGTCTCCCAGGTGGCTTGTGGCAAACTTTAGACGAGACTTTTTATGGATATCTTTGAGAAATGGCTTTCTTCTTGCCACTCTTCCATAAAGGCCAGATTTGTGCAGTGTACGACTGATTGTTGTCCTATGGACAGACTCTCCCACCTCAGCTGTAGTTCTCTGCAGTTCATCCAGAGTGATCATGGGCCTCTTGGCTGCATCTCTGATCAGTCTTCTCCTTGTCTGAGCTGAAAGTTTAGAGGGACAGCCAGGTCTTGGTAGATTTGCAGTGGTCTGATACTCCTTCCATTTCAAAATGATCGCTTGCACAGTGCTCATTGGGATGTTTAAAGCTTGGGAAATCTTTTTGTATACAAATCCGGCTTTAAACTTCTCCACAACAGTATTACGGACCTGCCTGGTGTGTTCCTTGGTCTTCATGATGCTCTCTGCGCTTTCAACAGAACCCTGAGACTATCACAGAGCAGGTGCATTTATACAGAGACTTGATTACACACAGGTGGATTCTATTTATCACCATCAGTCATTTAGGACAACATTGGATCATTCAGAGATCCTCGCTGAACTTCTGGAGTGAGTTTGCTGCACTGAAAGTAAAGGGGCCGAATAATTTTGCACGCACCACTTTTCAGTTTTTTATTTGCTAAAAAAGTTTAAAATATCCAATAGATTTCGTTCCACTTCACAATTGTGTCCCACTTGTTGGTGATTCTTCACAAAAAATTAAAATTTTATATCTTTATGATTGAAGCCTGAAATGTGGCAAAAGGTTGAAAAGTTCAAGGGGGCCGAATACTTTTGCAAGGCACTATATATATATATATATATATATATATATATATATACTCACTCAAGTATAAGCCGACCCAAATATAAGCCGAGGCACCTAATTTTACCTAAAAAAAAATGGGAAAACGTATTGACTCGAGTATAAGCCTAGGGTGAGAAATGCACAGCTACTGTAAGTGTAAAAGAGGGTCAACAATGCCCATTTGCATGCCTCACTGTGCCCATTTGCAGCAATAGGTCCCCCACACTTCAAATTTGGTAGTTAAAGAGGGATTGCACCTAAAAAAAAAAATAATTAAAAGCCAGCAGCTACAAATACCGCAGCTGCTGACTTTTAATAAATGGACACTTACCTGTCCCAGGGTCCAGCGATGACGGCAGCTGAAGCCGAGAAATCGCTTGGTTCTCGGCTGCTGCTGCCGCCATTCTCGTTAAGGGAATCAGGAAGTGAAGTGTTGCGGCTTCACTTCCCGGTTCCCTACTGCGCATGCGCAAGTCGCGCAGTGCAATGGGAATTGTCCGCGCTGTCTCTGGGACCTGTGTGTGTCCCAGCAGACAGTGCGACGGGACAGGAAGAGGCATAGACTCCCGTGGGTGCAAATACCTGTCTTAGATATAATAAAAAATAAAAATAAAGAGGGCTGTACTCACTTTTGGAAAATACTGTGTGTGTGTGTGTGTGTGTGTGTGTGTGTGTGTGTGTGTGTGTATATATATATATATATATATATATATATATATATATATATATATATATATATATATATATATATATATATATATATATATATATATATTACTCCTATAAAGGAATGAATCTCTTTCCCAATGCATTTTACAGATCTGATTTATTAGGAGAATGATTCTAAGATGTGTAAAGGTGGTTAGAGGAGCCGGGTGACAGCTCCTGAGTGATCATTCCTGGGAATGATTGGTGTATAAAAATGTACACACTGTCAGCTAATTATGCACTGTTACTTCCAGCCTTGTCCTGGGGGCACAGTAATGGGGTGGCATTGAGCCAATCGCCTTTGACATTGTTTAGAAAGAGGGAGGCTGCTAAAGTCTCACAGTGCCAATAGATATCTGAATGTCTCTGATTCTAGCCATCATCCACTGCAATGCCAACAGTGGCCCTACGAAACTATGTGCATCATGCATATCTAGACATTTCATATGTATTATTTTATCATATGGCATATAATACATACTGCACCACATGTCCAGCCTTTTGTTTGTACTCTTTTTTTGGTTATTTGTACCTTTTTGTTTATTTACAGTGCGGAAGCTGCTGAAGTTATTTATCCAGATGGAAAAAGCTATTTCTATCCGGTAAGAGGTCATTTTCTTAGCTGGACAAGTTTTATAGCCTTGTGATAATATAACCTCATGTATTAGTCATGTATTAGAGAGAGATTTCCAATATGTAGCAACAGAGTTGCTTACTTTATGCACCTTGCTGTAACTGATCTCTGTGGGAATTCCTTTATATCTACTATCATTTATCCCTAAATAACGCAAACTAAGCTGTATCTGAGCATCACAAATCAAAAAGGATATATCATTTTTTTGTTGTTATTCAGAACAAACTTACCCATCTATCCATGTCCCCATGCTTTATTTTGTTGAGAAACCACTTTGAAAAACACCTCCCCCCCTAGAATTTCTAGCCATGGCCATCTAGAATAAGGGCAGGGGATTAAGGATGTCCAGTTCATGAAGGAATCATTCTTTTGAATCGATTCTTTTCAGTGAAATGGATAGCTCGATTCATCTGACTGAGCTGATTCATTTGAAACAGTTCACTATTGACTCAAGAGGAGAAAAGGTCTGGTAATATGCTCCTAGAGTGAGAGCTCAGCCCCTCCCTGCAACCAATCAGCCGGCACACATCACACTGACAATCAAGAACTGGATACAAACACAACAGTTCTGAGTCAAGAGTACACGGAGTCAAAGAATCTTGAGTCTTCGTTAGAACACAGTACACTGAAAGAATCAAAGAATCATGAACAATACACTAAATCAATGATCAGATAGCAGCAGTGATAAGGTACAGACAGCCTTAGGCTGTACCCATTCATACCATACCATATCATTCGTAGCGTTTCAGATCGTGGGCGTAATCGCCATGATTCTGCCCGATTTGCTGCAAAACGCGGGACACACTTGCGATCCCCGTTACTTTTGTCCAAAAGAATTTCCGGAACTTCTTTTGGACGACGGGCGTTTCGCCATGGCGTGAACGGAGCCTCAAAAACGGCGGGGGCGCAGAGTCTGGCTGAGAGGAGATCCTCATTCAGATTAATTATTTAACCCTTTGTTTTAAAAAGCGAGTGTTTTTTTATTTTTATTAAAGCGGTGTTTCCCCCAAAAAATAAAAAATAGCTGAAAATTCCTAAAAATATTTAAAAAATAAAATTGGAAAAAATATTATTTTTTAACTTACCTTCTAAATGCCTGTTAGTGGGTCCCTCGTAGTCTGCCTCCTTCAGTGCCCGGGCTGGTGACATCACTTCTTCTCGGCGCAGTCATTTTTTGACATTTGACATGAGTGCTCTTCTCCTTAGTGTTTTAGAGCTGGTTATTGCAGCTGTCTGTGTGTCTCAGATGTCTGTCAGGGGAGAAGAGTTGCCCAAATCTCACTACAGAAACTGCTGACAAGGCTTTGTGCAACTGTTTCACAATTAGCTGAAAGTAACAGAAGTCTAAATTGGATTGAGAAATCCTTTGGCACATTTTACTTACGTGAAGGGCTCATCGCAGTATTCACTGAACATGGTGACCATAATATCCAGGACTATTTTAGCCTATACAATATGGAAGATGAATTAAATTTAATATTCAGCATAATGAGCATTCTGTTCAAATATTTGTTAAAGCTAAAATTAGCAATAAACGGTTTGCCTAGTTTCTGCTATATCCACCAAAAGTAGAGCCCTGGATGGCCCCGTCAGCTTGAGAAGAGTTGACCAACAATGATCACATTCATACAGATGCAGGCACTGTTGGGGTATTCAGACAGCCCCGGCTGCCGCATACAATGCAGATTCCTCCAATGCACATTCAGCATAGATGGGAAATTGACAGATTTCCCCCATGAGGCTGGATGACAGAAATCTACAGGTGGCTATGGCAAAATAAGGGGCTATTTAGAAAAACACAAAACAAAATGTATGCAAAGGCAGAATTGTTTCATATAGTGATCAATTAAGTTTTATCTTTTCTTTTCAGAGAACATGAAATGATGTGGCTGGTCTTTGTTTTCATTTTATAAATAGGCATATAAAGCTATACATATTAGAATCTATTGTTAGAAACGATGTACGATGGTGATAAAGGCTAAACCCCTAAAATAATTAATGAACACACATGAACTTGCAGGAAAAAAAATGCATTTATTATTTTTTTCCATAGGAGCCTGTCAGGATGAAATGTCAATCAACTAAGTGAGTGGTGAGTACTGCACTTGTGGCAGGCAGATATCCATGAATGAATGAATGAGGTGGTTGTGTGGCCAAATGACTGAATGGTGCCGATTTGCATCTGACAGCATCTGTGGGTGAGAGTAACCCCCTGTTGGGGGGGGCGGGGGGTGGGTGGGGTTTGCAATCTGGGGGTGGGGGAGTTTTAGCACCATGTTACATGTTATACCCTAAATAAAAGGTGCAACATGTAACATTTATTATTTGTATGTATATGCATGCTATGATGCAGAATGGCACTCGTTGCCCTGGAAAATGTCTTTTGATGATGAAACACATTGGGCGGAGCCTCCTACTGACATCATCACGCACCAGGAAGTAGATGTCTATGCCGGTTTGGTGAATATTCATACATGTGTGTGTCTTTGAACTTTGTGTAAGTGCACTTCTTTATATAATAAAGCATTTCAAAAGGTTTTTACACTGTGGAGAGGCTCTTTACTCTTGCTTTACATGAACCATTATGCTGAATATCTGGTCACGTGCATCCAACCGTGTTCCCAGTTCACATTGAGACTATTTTGTTTCCGAAGGAGATTCTACAAGCGCTTTGTGTCCAGTCTTAAATCAAGGTGGTCATGGAAAGTTGGTGATGGTGTCTGTTGGTGGCACTTGGCAATAGGAAGAAATTATTTTTCACCCGTTAGCACAAATTTGGATGGGACTCTCTCATATGGACTTTTTTATTCACTTAATAAAATCATAAAATTAAATAACAGATAATATAATTTGTTTATTTTCATCTATGCACTGTGAACACGTTTTACTGTTTATTCAGGTGTAGTACAACACATTTTGATATGAAAGTAACATGCAACATGTAGCAAAAGGTGAAATTTGACTGAAACTGAATGCTTGTGGCAAGGGCATCCATAATTGTTTAAAAATCTAATAAAGATTCTACAGGCTGTAATGTGAGGCTTGTTTAAAGTGATATTAAAGCCGTGTTTTTTTTCCCCCCAAAAATAACAAATATGTTATACTTACCTGCTCTGTACAATGGTTTTGCATAGAGAAGCCCAGATCCTCCTCTTCTCAGGTCCTCCTTCCGACCCGCGGCTCTGTATGTACATTTACACATGGAGCCACGGCTCGGCCCCACCCTCTCCATCTCCTGATTGGCTCACTGGCTGTGATCGACAGCAGTGGGAACCAATGTCCAATCAGGAGTGCGAGTTCCTCGAAAGGCAAGGCTCTCGTGAACGTCGCTGGATTGACAGGGGGCTCAGAAAAGTATTAGGTGGGGTCTGGGGGGGGCTGCTACTCACAGAAGTTTTTTTTTAACCTTCATGCATAGAATGGTAAGGTAAACCTTGTGCCTTTACAACCACTTTAAAAGAAACCCGGTGTAAAAGAAATCCCTGGCTGTGCCATTGCGGACCTCTTTCTGGCATATGGTGTATGCCAGGCTGACCTGCTTATTTACTGCCTAATGCAGAACAAGTGTGTAGCAAATATTTACAAGATCAATGTCAGCAATTACAGTTCCCATATTTTCTTATGTAATTCACAGAAATTTGAGCTCTCCAGTACCTTTGTCAGATCTGTGGCAGTGCATTCTATGAAGACATTATGAGTATTCAAGCTTATTTTTGTGTGATCCCCTGAAAAAACAAGAAACAATTCTGAATTAAAAAAAAAAGAAAAGAAAAAAAGGTGTTTCACCAGTGTTGACATAACAATGAATGTTGTTAACTGGGAGCTTTAAAGTGTATGTAAACCCTCTCTTATACCCAGTGAAGTTAATAGCCGCAGATTAAATAAATCCTCCTACATAAGTTTTACATGTACCGTATATACTAGGGTATAAGCCGAGATTTTCAGCCCTTTTTTTTAGGGCTGAAAGTCCCCCCCTCGGCTTATACTCGAGTCAGTGCCGTCTGCCTACATGAACAGCGTGTCATGCAGACAGATGGCAGTGTTCAAAAGCCGCGCCTCCTCCTCCCCCCCCCCCCCCGTCCCTGATAGGCGGACACTAATTTTCCCAGCAGTAAGTCAGTGTGCAGTGTTCCACCTATCACGGACGTCCTGTCATTCTCATCTCATGGACGAGGATGAGAGGATGTCCGTGATATGCGGAACACTGCACACTGACTGCTGGGAAAACCGAGTGTTCCTCCTATCACGGACGAGGAGGAGGAGGAGGCACGGCTTTTAAATGTGTAATGGCGCCTTACACGCTGATCGCCAGGATCAGCAATGGGGGGACACAGGACATCCAGCAATCGGCACAGGAGGCATTAACGATCGCTTCTAAGACTAAGACTGGTGGACACAGGTGGCAGATCGGCGGGAGGCAGATCGGCACAGGTAAGCTGCAATGGGGACACAGGGGGGGGTTTGTACAGGACACAGGGGACATGCAGCTGCAGATGGGCATTTGCTGACCCTCTTTTCCACACACAGTAGCTGCTCCATTTCTCACCCTCGGCTTATACACGCGTCAATAAGTTTTCCCAGTTTTTTTGTGGTAAATTAGGGGCACCGGCTTATATTCGGGTCGGCCTATACTCGAGTATATATGGTATATCTTCTGTCTTTCCCTTTCTACACCCTTTGGAAATCTTGTTTCCTCTTTCAGCAGTCGTGGGGAGTCTGGGCTTACACTGTGCGATAGCTGATTGGAGGAAAGGCACACACCACCCCTCCACATAGGCAGATGAATGAAGGAACATGCAAAGATGTACTCTGAATAGATAAGCTCTCTGCTAATCTCCCTCTAAGCTCCCTCCCGACATAAATTTCCAGCTGCTATCTCATGGTTTGGAGAACTTGTCAGAAGTGACTCTGCTGATAACAGAGCAGCAGAAAGACACGGTACTTAGAGCTTTGGAGAGAGATGAGTAAACACTACAGATATATGTGCCTAGGTTAGATTTCATGAATGGGGTTAACAACCACTTTAATCTGAAATCCAGTAGGCCCACTGGTTAAATCCTGCCTTCACAGCATATTGGTGTAATCACCTAATTTGGGGAGGAAAAAAAAAGCTAAATTGGCTGTACAATAAAAAGTCAGGCTGTGCAGTTATTTCTGTAATACAGTTTTCCTTAACATGAAGGCCATCACTGTCACCCTCTCTTTTAAAAATGAAAGTTCTCTGGTTAGTCAATTGGTCTCCGTACTTTGAGTCATTGACCTGAAAGCAGGCAGATTATCAGATCTGACATCACTCTGACCTTTCCAATGTGCAAGCTTGTTTCAAGTTAGTAACACTGATAGAATCGAAGCCACGCATGGCCAGTAGGGATGAGCTCAGGCGTGTTCGCATGGTCCACGTGCAGAGCCCGCAGGAAGTTGGCGCAGCGCTGCGCTAATCACAGGCAGTGAGACATTGCCCGATCTCTGCGGCCGCACATCGGGCAATGTCTCACTGCCTGTGATTAGCGCAGCGCTGCGCCAACTTCCTGGCGGGCTCTGCACGTGGACCATGCGAACACGCCTGAGCTCATCCTTAATGGCCAGGCACCTAGCATTTTCAAAAAGAAGTTTAGCAATTGCAACACACATTTCTGTATGTACAGGTTTCCAGTTTTAAACTACTTTTCAAACTCTTACAAGAGTTAAGATGTAAACATCTTTACCATTGATAATTGGTGGCATGGAGAGTACAATCTCATCACTATCGTATATCACAGGGTAAACTGGTTTATCTTCAATGATGTGCAGAAAATGTTTCAGGTGGCTGTCAGTCTGTGGGCGATACAAAAATAACATTTAACATACACACACAAATTTCACAGGTTCAAATCCAGTACAAGATTCACCCAGGCACTATTTCTTGGTAACAGTAAATTCTTCATAATAGTACAGATTTTTAACAATGTAGTTAATAAATATAAAATAAAACAGATCTGTGTAAGAAGTTTTAGCTATTTAAAAAAGATAAGGGATTGTTGGAAATAAAATGTACATAATTAGTGGTGCTTATAATATGCTATTCTCAAGGGGCAACCCCTACCAGGGTGTGTAAGTCAAAACTTTCTTTAATGGGATAGATCAAAAAAAAAAAAAACAAACACTCTGTGTAATGAATATTGTACAACCAAACCATGAAAGGAAACAAATATGTGGTTTAAAGAAACAAAAAGCTGATTAAGAGAACCAGCACCAGCTGGTCTTATCAAGGAATCTTAAAGCGGAACTTCATCCAAAAGGGGAAATTCCACTTGTTTGCATTCGCCCCCACCCCTACAGTATTTGCAGCTGCTGACTTCATTTTTTGTGGGGCGACTGGAGCTCCGCTTTAATACACATGAGCTGGCCTACCCATTAAACATTTATATTTACTAACCTATTTACCATTTTGTAGGGCAGTTGTAGACAACTGCCCAGCCCAATACAAACAATCTCTTTGGCAGCAGTCTACACCAGTGGTCATCAACCCTGTCCTCAGGACCCACTAACAGGCCAGGTTTTATGTATTACCTTGGGGAGATGCAGACTAGAATACTGCAATCACTGAGCAGCAAATGATATCACCTGTGATGTATTTCGGTTTTCTTGCAAACCTGGCCTGTTAGTGGGCCCTGGGGACAGGGTTGATGACCACTGGTCTACACCACAGTTTGTCAAGGTCTGACACTTCCACCGGTTTTAGCAATATATCATATTTATCGGCGTATAACACGCACTCCAAGTTTAGGAGTGAAGTTTAAGGAAAAAAACCTTCAGTGTCCATCTGCAGTCTTGTCCATCATTACAGCATTGCCCAGTGCCTTTGCAGCCTTGCCCTGATTTAAAATTGCCGCCGATCTCTGCTGACTGTGAGCGGAGAGGAGCAAGCGGAGCCAAGATACACAAAGCCGAGTGTACTTTGGCTAGACTCGGCTCTGCTCACAGTCCCGCCCATCTCCACTGATTGCGAGAGGAGAGGAGCGAGCGCCGCCAACATACAGAAAGCCGAGTGTACTTTGGCTAGACTCGGCTCTGCTCACAGTCAGGGGCGGGACTGCGAGAGGAGCCGAGTCTAGCCGAAGTACACTTGGCTTTCTGTATGTCGGCGGCGCTCCTCTCGCAATCAGTGGAGGTGGGCGTGACTGGGAGAGGAGCCGAATAAAGCCGAGTGCACTTCGGCTTTGTGCATCTCGACTCCGCTCACTCCTTTCCTCACAATCAGCGGGGGATCGGCGTATAACACACACCCACGATTTTCCCCTGATTTTAAGGGGGAAAAAGTGTGTGTTATACGCAGATAAATACGGTAATACAAAATGGAGACCTTTATTTGTAAGCAGGACTTAAAAAAAAAAAAAAAAATGATGGTTGGGGAAAAGTGCCCTTCAGTCTAAAAGCCAAGTTCAGCTTATAAAAAAAAGAATAAAAAAAGAAAAATATATATGACTGTACAGGCAACACGCTCCAGTGGTATAAAGAAACATGGTCCAGCTTAGAATTATGGAGTTTAAATGTACATGACGTTCTCTGTAAGCCAATTTCTACTTCACCCAACCCTGGCAAAAATACTACCATTTTGACGGATCTGCTACACTCTAGCATAGAAGCACCTCCAAACATCATATTAACCGCTTCCCGACCGGCCACTGCATATATACGTCAGCAGAATTGCACGGGCAGGCAGAATCACGTACCTGTACGTGATCGTGCATGTGCCTGCCCGTGGGTCGCGCGCGCGCCGCTAGCGGCGCGCTCGCGACCCGGTCGGGAGCTCCGTGACCCCGGCCGCGGGACCAGCGGACCTGATCGCCGCTGGTATCCCGCGATCGGGTTACGGAGCGGAAGAACGGGGAGAGGTCTATGTAAACAAACCTCTCCCCGCGCTTCCTACACTGACTGTCAGTGATCGGCGGTTCCCTGTCATCGGGAACGCCGATCAATGACGTCACACGTACAGCCACGCCCCCCTACAGTAAACACAACACAACACGTCACACTGACTCCTCCCCGCCCCCTTGTGGTTAACCCCCTAACTACAACTGTCATTTACATAGAAATCAGTGCTATTTAAATAGCACTGATTTCTGTATAAATGACAAATGTCCCAAAAATGTGTCAAAAATGTCCGATGTGTCCGCCAAAATGTCGCAGTCACAATAAAAATCGCTGATCGCCGCCATTACTAATAAAAAAAAAAATATTAATAAAAATGCTATAAAACTATCCCCTATTTTGTAAACGCTATAACTTTTGCGCAAACTAATCAATAATCGCTAATTGCGATTTTTTTTACCAAAAATATGTAGAAGAATACGTATCGGCCTAAACTGAGGAAAAAAAATGTTTTTTTTATATATTTTTTGGGGATATTTATTATAGCAAAAAGTAAAAAATATTGCATTTTTTTCAAAATTGTCGCTCTATTTTTGTTTATAGCGCAAAAAATAAAAACCGCAGGGGCGATCAAATACCACCAAAAGAAAGCTCTATTTGTGGGAAAAAAAGGACGCCAATTTTGTTTTGGAGCCACGTCGCATGACCGCGCAATTGTTAGTTAAAGCGACGCAGTGCCGAATTGCAAAAAGGGGCCTGGTCCTTTGGCTGCCAATTGGTCCGGGGCTGAAGTGGTTAATGAGCGCAGTCATGCCCCCTTCCCCTGTTGCTGCAGTGCTGAGCTCAGCTGCTCAGGAGGAGGGATGTTTTTACACTACTGGGACCCTTAAACTACACAGTAATTTTCTTCAAAGGACGAATTTGGCCTTTAAAGCAGAAAAAGTAAAAAAAAAAAACTGCTAGATTGTGGATTCTTTTTGGCAAAAGAAACATGCAAAGACTTACTTCTAGCAGATTCTTTTTATTTTTATTTAGCATACAGAGCCTGTGGCACATACAGAGGGCAAGGTACTACAGGGCATATTCTGCACATGTGTAGCAGTTATGTCACCAATGAAAAAATATAAGAAATGTGGCGCTGGCCAATTAAATTAAACAACGACAAACACTGTCAATGTAATAAATACCAATAAGATTAGATTATATAAGATAAAATAATATTAAAATTGATGATATAATATGTATAGAATTAATTAAATGAGTAAAAAATAAGGCGCTTGAACAATGGATTAAAAGATATAATAAAAAGATCCTAAATGGGAATAAATATATAGAGATACTATAAAAAATGTGGCGCTTTAATCTGGACCCAGAAACCAATCCTAAGGGGGAGGGAAACTCCAAAGAATGGTTCCACAGAAGCGTCTGCTAGTTAATGTCAAAGTTCCAACATGTATAGCAACAACGTACCAAACCGTGCTATATTAATGCATAAGAGATAGATCAGACTGATCAATCCAAAGTGAGGCGGTGCAACAATTAATAAATGAATAAATGAATAAATATTAAATAAATAACTATAAATAATAAAGTGTATGAATAAATACACCCAACCAATACATAAATCAATAAATAGGTTCCGTGAATAGTACGTAAATATATACGTACTGAAAGATGTGCAAAATGCAAAATTAGTGAAAGAAAATATTCAATTAGTGCAAAAAATGCAAAAATAGCAAAAAAACATGCAAACAAATAATGTGAAACAAAAATCAATCATAGAAAATGTGAAAGTCCAAATAATAACTGTGTAAATAAATGGACATCCAGTGCACTCTAAATTGCTGTGCTAAAATAAAGTGTCCAGTGCAATCCAAATTGCCAATAACGATTAAGTTCCCATACACGATGCAATCAATATCTCCTGTGCAGTGGCTCTTCCTACTCAGAATATAGCCTTTATGTAGTGGTAGTGATCTTTTCCATGCAAGAAAGTGCCGATCCAAATTAATTTCCCCCAGCCTCTTACCTTAAGGCAAGAGGGTAACAGCCTTTCAATAACAGGGAAGACAGATCACCTCCGTTGGACTTCTCCAGATGGGTATCCTTACTACCCTTTTACACTCTCTCCATAGATCCCGTGGACATGGGAACAGAAAGAGGGAGACATTCCATTGTGTAGAAGTAAAAACCGGATTTTATTAAAAATAAATGAACTTACAGTTGATGCATAAAATTACAAGCAGCAGTAATTACAGAGCACGACCCCGGCCGAGATCGCACTTTGGTCACCTGACTCTGACTCCTCACGCGTATCGTCACGCCCACGTGACTTTCTCAAAGGATTAAGGTAAGAGGCTGGGGGAAATTAATTTGGATCGGCACTTTCTTGCATGGAAAAGATCACTACCACTACATAAAGGCTATATTCTGAGTAGGAAGAGCCACTGCACAGGAGATAGCGATTGCATCGTGTATGGGAACTTAATCGTTATTGGCAATTTGGATTGCACTGGACACTTTATTTTAGCACAGCAATTTAGAGTGCACTGGATGTCTATTTATTTACACAGTTATTATTTGGACTTTCACATTTTCTATGATTGATTTTTGTTTCACATTATTTGTTTGCATGTTTTTTTGCTATTTTTGTATTTTTTGCACTAATTGAATATTTTCTTTCACTAATTTGCATTTTGCACATCTTTCAGTACGTATATATTTACGTACTATTCACGGAACCTATTTATTGATTTACGTATTGGTTGGGTGTATTTATTCATACACTTTATTATTTATAGTTATTTATTTAATATTAAGAATTTATTCATTTATTAATTGTTGCACCGCCTCACTTTGGATTGATCAGTCTGATCTATCTCTTATGCATTAATATAGCACGGTTTGGTACGTTGTTGCTATACATGTTGGAACTTTGACATTAACTAGCAGACGCTTCTGTGGAACCATTCTTTGGAGTTTCCCTCCCCCTTAGGATTGGTTTCTGGGTCCGGATTAAAGCGCCACATTTTTTATAGTATCTCTATATATTTATTCCCATTTAGGATCTTTTTATTATATCTTTTAACCCATTGTTCAAGCGCCTTATTTTTTACTCATTTAATTAATTCTATACATATTATAAGACCCAAAAAAACAGCAAACGTAGTCAGCGGGAGCTGTGACGGAGCAACAAAGGGAATGTCATTTGCTGCTAATGAAGGAGAGCACTCGAAGAAGCAAGTACCGTATTTATTGGCGTATAACACGCACCCCAAGTTTAGGAGGGAATTTTAAGGAAAAAAACTTTTAGGAGGGAAGTTTAAATGAAAAAAAAACTTACATTTAAATGCCCATCAATGCAGCTTTATCAGTGTCCATCTGCAGGCTTGTCAGTGTCATTTGCAGTCTTGTCAGTGTCGTTGCAGCCTTGCAGTGCAGCCTTGTCAGTGTTGTTGCAGCCTTGCAGTGCAGCCTTGTCAGTGTTGTTGCAGCCTTGCAGTGCAGCCTTGTCAGTGTCATTGCAGGCTTGTCAGTGTCGTTGCAGGCTTGCAGTGCAGCCTTGTCAGTGTCGTTGCAGGCTTGCAGTGCAGCCTTGTCAGTGTCGTTGCAGGCTTGCAGTGCAGCCTTGCCATTTAAAAATGGTGCCGCCGAGATACAGAGTGGATGTCCTGTGCATCTTGGCGGCGCTCGGTAGCTCTCAGACGTTCTCTGCGGCTTTCGGCTGTTTTTGGCCACTCTCGGCCGTTCTTGGCGGGGGTCGGTGTATCAGTGTGTAACATGCACCTACGATTTTCCCCTGATTTTAAGGGGAAAAGGGTGCGTGTTATACGCCGATAAATACGGTATGTGGTATACCTGTTCACATTATGGTAATAGCCCACCCACCACAAAACTGTAAAGTTCTGCTTTATTTATTTATTTGCTCCCTAGCAGTGTGTTACTATATATGGGAAAATGGATTATGTAGCAGATTATCAAAGCGCTGCTTTCTTTATAAAAAAACAGCACAAAAAGTTACAGATGACCAATAGAGGGACTATGTGTCAGTCCTCATTGGTTATAAGAAGTTAGTGATATTTAATCCATTGAGAACAAACCACAGCAAAGGTAAGCTTTGGATAGATGTATCAATACATATATATAAAATATCCCAAGAAGCTTGAAACCCACCCTGTACAATTCCATAAGCTCTGGAGCAGTGTATTCTTTATTTTGGTTCAGTGGTCGAAATTTGATACTTGCTGGAGGCCTAGCAGTGTAGATAAAAGGTCCCTTTATTGTGTCTAGATCATGAGTTCCAATTGCGACCAGCGCTCTTCTCCTATTAAAAAGAAACAAATATTTAAATAACATAACCATCTTACTTATGAAAAATTTGCAAAAAATAGGAAAAAAAGTACAATTTGCTACAACCTAAAATCAAGACACAAAAAAAAGGGAACTCTGATTGCTTGCTGTAAATGACTGGTAATTCTGACTATGCCCGACACTTTCACAATTCAAAATGAGGAGAGCAAAAAGAGAAATGTAACAATTTAATATACGTTGATGGAAATGTGTTATTTGTTTTCTTATAATTTACTTTAAAGCGGAACTTCGAAAAGTTTTCAACTTTCCATCTATTAAATCTTCTGCCCTTGTTGTTTTAACTAGTAGATAGTAAAACATTTTTTTTCTGCCAGTAAATATCTTATACAGCCCACTTCCTATTTCTTGTCTGGTAAAAAGCCTAGGCTTATGACATCATACACAGCTCTCTGTCACTTGCATGCAAATTTTATATGTAAGCCCTCACCTTGTAAAAACAACCCATTCAGTTTAAAATAGAAATGAAAGGGAAAACGTATGTACGTGTGTGTGTGGCTGATTATTGCAGACCGATATCAGCATTTTCCGAAAAATCGGTTGCAAACTAGACCGATATTACCGATATTGTTTCAAGGGGTTTTACCGGGGTTCACACAAAGGAAGCAATACAAAAAAGGGAACAGCTGGCACATACCAGGAATACCAAATGTTGGGTTAACATATTCTTTAATTTTTCCGTAGTTACTTAACTTTAACTTTTCTCACATGAAAGTTTCTATTACCAGGGGCGGACTGACAGGTCGGTGACTCGGGCGCAGCCCGAGGGCCCGGGGCCATTAGGGGCCCGGACTCGGCCACATGAGGGGCCACTTGAAACGGCTGTATTACATGCCGCGATGCCGCTAACAATACTGCTAGCGGCGCGCGGCTCCCCGCCGACCCCTTCTTCCCTCCTGTCAGTCCCAGGTGCTTCTACTGTATGCGTCGTGACGTCACCTGGGACGGACGGGAGGGAAGGAGGGGCCGGTGGGGAGCCGCGTGCTGTTAGCAGTATTCGCGGCATGTAATACAGCCGCTTCAACCTGCCGAGTCCGGGCCCCTAATGGAAAGAAAGAGTGGAGGGGCCGGCGGGGAGCATCGGCATCGGCATCGGTGAGTCACGGGCCCTGGGTCCCCCCAGCGTCACCTCCCAGCCCACAGTGTCACCCCCCAGCCCACAGTGTCACCCCCCCCCAGCCCACAGTGTCACCCCCCAGCCCACCCCCCCCCAGCCCACAGTGTCACCCCCCAGCCCACAGTGTCACCCCCCCAGCCCACAGTGTCACCCCCCCCCCAGCCCACAGTGTCACCCCCAGCCCACAGTGTCCCCTTGTGTGCATGTCCCCCCCTGTGTGTGCGCTCTCCCTCCAGTGTCCCCCTGTGTGTGCCCCCCTGTGTGCGCTCTCCCTCCAGTGTCCCCCTGTGTGCGTGTCCCCCCCTGTGTGTGCGCTCTCCCCCCAGTGTCCCCCTGTGTGCATGTCCCCCCCTGTGTGTGTGTGTGCGCTCTCCCTCTAGTGTCCCCCTGTGTGTGTGTGTGTGTGCCCCCCCTGTGTGTGCGTGTGCTCTCCCTACAGTGTCCCCCCTGTGTGTGTGTGTCCCCCTGTGCGTGTGCCCCCTGTGTGTGTGTGCTCTCCCTCCAGTGTCCCCCCTGTGTGTGTGCGCTCTCCCTCCAGTGTCCCCCCCTGTGTGTGTGTGTGCGCTCTCCCTCCAGTGCCCCCCTGTGTGTGCGCTCTCCCTCCAGTGTCCCCCTGTGTGCGTGTCCCCCCCTGTGTGTGCGCTCTCCCTCCAGTGTCCCCCTGTGTGCGCGTGCCCCCCTGTGTGTGCGCGCTCTCCCTCCAGTGTCCCCCTGTGTGCGTGTGCCCCCCTGTGTGTGCGCGCTCTCCCTCCAGTGTCCCCCTGTGTGCGTGTGCCCCCTGTGTGTGCGCTCTCCCTCCAGTGTCCCCCTGTGTGGGTGCCCCCCTGTGTGTGCGCTCTCCCTCCAGTGTCCCCCTGTGTGTGTGTGGGCCCCCCTGTGTGTGCGCTCTCCCTCCAGTGTCCCCCTGTGTGTATGCCTCCCTGTGTGTGCGCTCTCCCTCCAGTGTCCCCCTGTGTGCGTGTGCCCCCCTGTGTGTGCGCTCTCCCTCCAGTGTCCCCCTGTGTGCGTGTCCCCCCTGTGTGTGCACTCTCCCTCCAGTGTCCCCCTGTGTGTGCGTGTCCCCCCTGTGTGTGCGCTCTCCCTCCAGTGTCCCCCTGTGTGTGTGTGCCCCCCTGTGTGTGCTCTCTCCCTCCAGTGTCCCCCTGTGTGTGCGCTCTCCCTCCAGTGTCCCCCTGTGTGTGTGTGCCTCCCTGTGTGTGCGCTCTCCCTCCAGTGTCCCCCTGTGTGTGTGTGTGTGCCCCCCTGTGTGTGCGCTCTCCCTCCAGTGTCCCCCTGTGTGCGTGCTCTCCCTCCAGTGTCCCCCTGTGTGCGTGTCCTCCCCTGTGTGTGCGCTCTCCCTCCAGTGTCCCCCTGTGTGTGTGCCTCCCTGTGTGTGCGCTCTCCCTCCAGTGTCCCCCTGTGTGTGTGTGTGTGCCCCCCTGCGTGTGCGCTCTCCCTCCAGTGTCCCCCTGCGTGTGCGCTCTCCCTCCAGTGTCCCCCTGTGTGTGCGTTCCCCCCCCCCCCCCCGCGTGTGCGCTCTCCCTCCAGTGTCCCCCTGTGTGTCCCCCGTGTGTGCGCTCTCCCTCCAGTTTCCCCCTGTGTGTGCCCCCCTGTGTGTGCGCTCTCCCTCCAGTGTCCCCCTGTGTGTGTGCGCTCTCCCTCCAGTGTCCCCCTGTGTGTGCGCTCTCCCTCCAGTGTCCCCCTGTGTGTGCGCTCTCCCTCCAGTGTCCCCCTGTGTGTGCGCTCTCCCTCCAGTGTCCCCCTGTGTGTGCGTGTCCCCCCCCCCCCCCGTGTGTGCGCTTGGTCCCCTTGTCCCCTTGAGTGTGGGGACCAAGGGGGCCCCATGATCTTCTATTGCCCGGGGGCCCCATGAGTTGTCAGTCCGCCCCTGTCTATTACTGACCCTTCCCTACAAAACTCAGCTAAATAACTGTCATGCTGATCCACTGACTTTGACCTAGAACAAGTATGCAGATCAGGAGTTCTGATTTCACTTTGACTTTCTAACTTCCATGCTTATTCTATGTAAGGAACGCAAAGTACTGAAAGCAGACACAGCTAGGAAACGCGTAGATTTATAAACTGGGCCAACAGCAGCAGTCTGCATACTTCTCTCACTGGAGGTTTACCTGAAGGTGAATGTTACCCCAACATTTCATATTCCTGATTTGTGTCTGTGTTACCTTGTACTTGTATTTAAAAAAGTATCCTGTTCTTTTTGCATAACTTTCTTTGTGTGAAAAACCTGGATGACCCTGTCAGTTCCCCTGCTTTCCTATTTAAAAACGGACCATGCTAGGCATGAGAGTACATACAACACAGCGTTGTCAGTTTGCCATTTTGCAAACTACTTGGGAGTACAGCCCGTCTCTGCCTCCTGGTGACACAAACCTTTGCCTGGCTGCTCATCGTGTTGAGGCTAAGTTCACACTTGGTAAAAATACTAACACCGACAGCAATTGCGAACCAATGCGCCTATAGCTTTAATGTGTTTCTAATGTGTTTAATACGTTAACCTTTTAACTGCCACCAGCCCCATTTAAAAAAAACTGAGATGGGGGGGGGGACTCGGGGCAGACAGGGGCAAGGCGCAGACACCATGGCTCTTTCCTGAGTGGCTCTGTCACGAGTGATGCGCAGTTTAATAACCGCAGTTATCAATTCTGATCAAGTCTTCTCTGCTTTTTTACAAGTAAATGTCTTCTATCCATCTGTACACTCTACTCTGCTGAACCATCTGACATTGCTGTGTTATTTTTGGTGTCTCTGTTAAAAACGGTCTTCTGCTGCCATATCTTTAAACTTCTATATTTAATGCTATCTCTATAAGAACTACACTGCAATAGCATCATTACTGGTGATTGATTCTCGATCAAGAGAGGCAATTAGCTTTACGACCCTAGCAGTGTTGCCAACCTACCAGATTGAAATTTACTGACACAACACCCAAAAATTACTGGCACAGCCAAGTTTTTACTGGCATTTCCAAAAGTTACAAAATTACAGTTTTAAGTGCAAATTAGAGTTTTTAGGTTACGAACAAATACAATATGCAATTAGCAATATGATTTAAGGTAGATAATAAGGCAAAAAACATATTTCTTATTTTATTTTTGATATAGTAAGTAAGTAGCTCAGGGACTGGCCTCAGGAGGGCAAGAAATTAGAATGGGCGGCACACACATAAAACTGACTCTCACAGTGACAATGACAGCTGTGTGCAGCAGCACAGATGATGATGACACCTCACCCACATGACACGTCCCCTCCTGAGTCACAGTGACAGTCTCTCTCCAAGCCAAGTGGTCCCTCCAGTCCACTCCAGTCTAAACAGCACTGACAGTCCTGGTCCCAGCCTGCCTTGCTCCCATACCGCAGACACGCACACGAGGATCTGGCCGCTCTGCTTGGCTCCATTGCACCATGACATCACACGACATGCTCAGGCACCGCCTCCACCAGAGCCGCCCTACCACACTGTAGCAAGCCCTCGGATGGTCCCAGCTGGCTCCGGACCAAGCCGAACATCACAGCCATATTTTTTACTGGCAACCTTTTACTTTTACTGGCATTTACTGGCAGGAGAAAATTGCCTGTTTTTTACTGGCTGCCAGTAAAAATACTGACGGTTGGCAACACTGGACCCTAGCCTGTGTCTGTAGCTGGTCTGGTATTGGCCATCTCCTCTGCCATATTCAGGTGTATCAAATCAGACCCTATAATGACCAATTGAGAAATGCATGCCTGCTCAGTCTCCCTATAAATTTAAAGCAGCCTATGGGGTGGCGCAGACACCATGGCTCTTTCCTGAGTGGCTCTGGCACAAGTGATGCGCAGTTTCACCGCCGCAGTTTAACGAAAGCAGGATGAAGATACAACAAGAACTGCTCCACTCTGAAAGATGACAAGCAAACCAGCATTTTACATTTATTTTATATGAAGTCAGATTCCCACTATCCACTAACATGCTCCTTATTCTCTTCCTTCTCACATCTGTGTCTTCTATCCTCAAATTATCCTTACTCTACCCCTCTTCTCTATCCTGCAGCATGCACATATCACCCTCACTCCTACCCTCTCCCTACTACTGCACCCATCATCTCCTGCATTTGCTGCACCCACATGCGGACATAAACACCAGGGCCACTAGACATGTGTGCTCATGCACATCCCACTCCCATCTTGCTTTCCTCGCCCTCCTCCTTCTCCTAGTCTAAGGTGACATTTCTCCTAATCCTGGTCTGCCATTTTCCAACCGCAAGCCACATATCCAATACCCCTCCTCCTCTGGCAACCACAGCAATCCACTCAGTTTAATTTCTATCCCCCTGCTTCCTCAAAACAGCCCACCAATCCCATGTGCCCTTTGGAATGCCCGCTCCATCTGTAACAAGCCAACATCTGTGCATGACCTCTTCACCTCTCATGGCTTTAACATACTCACCATAACCGAAACCTGGCTTCAAAATTTTAAGTCGGCTTCTCCTGCTGCTCTCTCCCATGGTGGCCTCCATTGGACGCACTGCCCCAGACCCAACAGACAGAAAGGAGGTGGAGTTGGATTCCCCACAAAGCACCTTCCAAGTCTTTCCTATCCCTCCCTTCTATTGAGATGCACTGTATTCGTCTGTTTTCTCCAATTTCTCTGCAGATTGCCGCAATTTATCAGCCCTCTGGACCAGCATCGCGCTTAATTGATGACTTTGATGCCTGGCTACCCTACTTTCTCTCCTCTGAAATACCCACGATCATTCTTGGTGACTTCAACATTCCTGTCAATGTTAACAGCCCAACTACAGCTCAAATGCACCTAATCTTTTGACCTAACCAAATGGACACTTACTTCCACTCACTCCAATGGTAATACCCTTGACCTTGTATTCTTCCATCTCTGCAACCCTGGCAACCTCACTAGTTTCACTGTAGCCTTGCCTCAAACCAACCATCCAAGCAGCAAACAATTACTTGCAGGAACCTTCACCACTTTAACTCTTCTCTATTCTGCTACTGACCACCTATATGACATAATTTCTCCCCTGTCCTAGCCTTGCCACCTCTGTCTACAACAGTTAACTCTCGTCATCACTATATGCACTTGCTCCTCTAACCACACGCAGAATCAGGCCCCGACCGATACAACCCTGGCAAACTGACAACACTAAAAATCTCAACAGACATTGCCGTGCTCGTGAACGACTGTGGCGTAAAATAAAATGCCTGAAAGACTTCACCCTATATACATCTGCCCTTCTAAAATACAATTCCTGCCCCCATGCTGCCAAACAAGCCTACTTTGTCTCTCTTGTTAATACATTGTCATCCAGTCGCCATCGGCTCTTCTCAACCTTTAACACATTTTCCACACCCAACATACCTTGCCTAACACCACATTCAACACTCTCCTCTTTTGAATTGGCTACTACTGAAGAGGTTATAAAACTCTCTCAGATACCCACCTAACCAATTGTCCCTTGAATCCTGTTCCCTCACAACTACTACGGTCATCCCCTTCTTCTATCCTATGCTCCCTCACTCACATCTTCAATCTCTCCCTCTCTAATGGCACCTTCCCCCTCCCCTCTAAAACATGCGCAAATCACTCCCATACTTAAAAAGCCCTCACTGGACGCTACCAACCTGAACAACTTAAGACCCATCTCATTGTTCCCATTCACCTCTAAACTTCTAGAGCGCTTAGTCTACAACCATCTTGGCTCCTACCTCAGTAAAAATAACCTTCTTGACCCCTTACAGTCTGGCTTTCGTTCGCAGCACTCCATGGAAACTGCCTTACTAACATTCACTAACGATTTACTAACTGCTAAAACCAACAGCCAGTACTCCATACTGCTACTACTTGACCTCTTTGCGGCCTTTGATACTGTTGACCACCCGCTAAATCTCAATAAACTACATTCCCTTGGCCTCCAAGATTCTGCTCTATCCTGGTTCTCTACCTATCTATCACAGTGCTCCTTCAGTGTCACCTACAACTCTGTCTACTCTTATCCATTGCCCCTTTCTGTGGGGGTCCCCCAAGGCTCTGTTCTTGGACCCTTTCTCTTCACTATCTACACCTGCTCCCTTGGTCACTTGATAACAGCCCATGGCTTCCAATACCACCGATGACACCCAAATCTATCTGTCTACTCCTCACCTCAATCCTTCAGTCTCCTCTGGCATTACTAACTTACTAACTGACATATCAGCATGGATGTCGCACCACTTCCTTAAATGAAATCTCTCTAAAACTAGAGCTATTAATATTCCCTCCCGCCCGTGCCCCCCTCCATGACTTTTCCATCAAAATTAACAATGCAACTATCAGTCCAACCCCTCACGCCAGGGTACTAGGTGTAATCCTAGACTCGGACTTGTCATTTCAGCCTCAAGTCCAATCATTGTCAAAAGTTTGTAGAATTCACCTCTGTAACATCTCTAAAATTCGCCCCTTTTTAACAAATGAAACCACCAAGCTCCTCATTCACTCCCTTGTTATCTCTCGCCTTGACTATTGCAACTCCCTTCTCATTGGCCTGCCTCTCCATAGGCTCTACCCTCTTCAGTCTATCATGAATGCTGCTCCCAGACTTATCCACCTTACCAACTGCTCAGTGTCTGCCAACCCTCTCCTCCAATCCCTACACTGGCTCCCAATCACCCAGAAAATTCAATTCAAAATACTAACCACAACATACAAAGCCATTCATAATTCTGTCCCGAGCAACATCACACATCTTGTCTCCAAATATCACCCAAATCTTCCTCTCCGCTCTTCTCAAGACCTCCTATTCTAAGCTCTCGTCTCCTCCTCCCATGCACGTCTCCAGGATTTCTCCAGAGCCTCTTCCATCCTCTGGAACTCGCTACCTCAATCTGTCCAGGTTTCCCCTACTCTTGCTGCCTTCAGGCAATCCCTGAAAACTCATCTCTTCAGGGAAGCTTATTACATCTCCAACTAATCTTTTACCACTTCCATCAGCTCATTCCACACAGTTACAACCTTTTGTACCACCGGCCCCACCCTATTAGAGTGTAAGCTCTTCTGAGCAGGGCCCTCTTAATCCTCTTGTATTTTATTGAATTATAACGGTATTGTCTCCCTTTTATATTGTAAAGCGCTGCGTAAACTGTTGGCGCTATATAAATCCTGTATAATAATAATAATCTGTGGGATGTGCTGGAAAAACAAGTCCGATCCATGGAGGCTCCACCTCGCAACTTACTGGACTTAAAGCGTTTGTTACCCCAACACTTTATATTCTTCATATGTGCCTGCTGTACCATGCACTTGTATGGTAACATATCCTGTTCTCTTTGTAGTGCTTCCTTTGTGTGAAATCCCTGGTGTTCCTGCTAGTCTCCTTGATTTCCTATTAAAAACTGACCACACTAAGCAGGGGAGCCACTGTGGTCCATTCTCTAGCTGTGCTGGGAACTCAGTATGCTCTCCTCCAATGATCTGACTTTTCCTGACATGACTCCGCTGCACAGCCATTCACTGAGAAGCCCAGTGCACTGTGGGTTCTCCTCCCCCTAGCTATTATGCAGCTGAGAACAGAGGGAATGTGATCACTTATAAATAAAGGGGAAAAAAGGTATTTATAATGTTTTTAAATATCTGTACAAAAATGTTTTGCATTTAATTTCTATTTTAAACTGAATTGGTTGTTCTACAAGGTGATTGTTTACAATCACTTTAAAAGGATCTGCTATGGATGGCTTGGTGCCAGATAACACAGCATACCTTTAGAGGCCTTGTGGCATCCGTGCCTCAATGGGTTGGGGCTGTTTTGGTGGCAAAAGGGGGACCTACTCAATATTAGGTGGTTGGACATAAAGTTATAGCTGATCAATGTAAATTATATATGTACATTGCCTTGAAAAAAATACCCCTTGAACTTTTCCACATTTTGTCATGTTACAACCAAAAACGTAAATGTGTTATATTGGGATTTTATGTGATAGACCAACACAAAAGTGACACATAATTGTGAAGTGGAAGGAAAATGATAAATGGTTTTATAAATTTTTTTTGCAAATGTATATCGGAAAAGTGTGGCGTGCATTTGTATTCAGCCCACGAGTCAATACTTTGTAGAACCACCTTTCACTGCAATTACAGCTGCAAGCCTTTTTGGGGATGTCTCTACCAGCTTTGCACATCTAGAGTGACATTTTTGCCCATTCTTCTTTGAAAAATAGCTCAAGCTCTGTCAGATTGGATGGAGAGTGTCTGAACAGCAGTTTTCAAGTCTTACCACAGATTCTCAATTGGATTTAGGTCTGGACTTTGACTGAGTTATTCTAACACATAAATATGCTTTGATCTAAACCATTCCATTGTAGCTCTGAGTGTATGTTTAGGGTCGTTGCCCCACTGGAAGGTGAATCTTCGCCTCAGCCTCAAGTCTTTTGCAGACCAGCAGGTTTTCTTCTAAGATTGCCCTGTATTTGGCTCCATCCATCTTGCCATCAACTCTGACCAGCTTCCCTGTCCCTGCTGAAGAAAATCATTCACACAACATGATGCTGCCACAACCATGTTTTACAGTGGGGATGGAGTGTTCAGGGTGATGTGAAGTGTTAGTTTTCTGCCACACATAGCGTTTTGCTTTTAGGCCAAAAAGTTCAATCTGGTCTCATCTGACCAGAGCACCTTCTTCCACATGTTTGCTGTTTCCCCCACATGGTTTCTCGCAAACGGCAAACAGGACTTCTTATGGTTTTCTTTCAAGAATGGCTTTCTTCTTGCCACTCTTTATGCAAAGTATAGGGATTGGAGATGTAGCCAGTCCTTACCCAGGATTAGAGAGGCCCAATCAGAGCCACACCATGCCAACCAATGAGACATCAGCCTGTAATGATATACACAGACTAGATGGGAGGGAAACACACACTCTATGGCAGAGCAGTCATGTGAATGGAACCTCTATGGGAAATCTCCCTTGTACTTATATCTAAAATATGTCTTATGTATTTTCTGTCCTACTGTTTGTAGATTAATGTTTTAAGGAGTATACTCTGTATTCCTTCATGTAATCCATGATTTATACCCTTTTCCTGTACAGTTAGATAGATTGCTGTGTATTAGTCCAGGCCTAATATACTATACACCAATACATTTTTGTTATTGTGTTACAGATTTCACTCATGGTCAAAGAACTAATTCAACCCAAATCATATCTGAGCGATATTAAATCTCAAATATAGTATACGGGTAACATGTGGAAATCTGCAGCTCCTCCAGAGTTACCATGGGCCTCTTGGCGGTTTCTCCGATTAAAGTGGTTGTAAACCCACTTTGAAAAAATAAATAAAAAATAAACACCTGCAAGACAAAAGGCATAATGAGCTAGTAGTATGCATAGCAAACTAGCTCATTATGCAATACGCACCTGAGCCCTCGCTGCGGATCCCATACACAGCATAGGCTCCAGCACTATGATTGGCCAGAGACGGAATGACGTCACTCCCATGCATGCGCGCGGTAATGGCACACTCACTGTAGCAACAGCACATACGTGCCTTGCTTTAGTTTGTTTCAGTGCTCAAGTGCAGATGATGTCGGCACATGCAAATACAGGGGATATCTCCTAAACCATGCAGGTTTAGGAGATATCCTGGGTAGCTTCAGGTAAGCCTTATTATAGGCATACCTGTAGCGAAAAGTGGTCTGTAAGGGTTTACAACCATTTTAATGCTCTCCTTGCCCGGCCTGTCAGTTTAGGTGGACGGCTACATCTTGGTAGGTTTGCAGTTGTGCCATACTCTTTCCATTTTCGGATGATTGATTGAACAGTGCTTCGTGAGATGTTCAAAGCTTGGGATATTTTTTTTATAACCTAACCCTGCTTTTTAATCTTCTCTACAACTTAACTACTCACCTATCTGGTGTGTTCCTTGGCCTTCATGATGCTGTTTGTTCACCAAGGTTCGCTAACAAACCTCTGAGGGCTTCACAGAATAGCTGTATTTATACTGAGATTCAATTGCACACAGGTGGACTCTATTTACTAATTAGGTGACTTCTAGATTTTAGTTAGGGGTATCAGAGTTAAGAGGGGTGAATACAAATGCACACCACACTTTTCAGACATAAAAAATCTGAAAACCATTTATAATTTTCCTTCCATTTCAGAATTATGTGCCACTTTGTGTTGGTCTATCACATAAAATGGATTGGGGAAAAACCGCGCTAATCAATTTAAACAATGCAAAAGCTGCCAACAAACAAAACAAACAAAGTCGAAGTAACGTGCAAATCCAAAAATGTAGCGCTATTACATGTGCAAGAGTGTATGTATATCACAACACTCTAAAAAACAGTAAATAAACCATATGGTGAATGATGATACTGGAAGTGACCCCAGTGAAAATCAAGTTAATAAATATCAAGTTCATAAGGTGATAACATCAACTGGTAAGTCCTTCTGGTCAACTCAATATAGAAAGACTGGAAGCAAAAAGGCTTGACTGATGTCGCTGTGAGGCGTAAATACTCTTACCGGAAACGTTGGATGTGGGTACCGTACAGCATCCACATCAGACAGGCTTAGAGATGAAACGTCTTGCATCTAGGGGAGACCACCGCAAGCTGGAACTCGGACGATTTCCAGGACAGGACACTGGAACAGTCAGCAACGGCAAGGTATGCTCGGCATTCGATCATCCGATGGTCACAAGAATGATCATAGAGACCGAGGAAATGGGATAAAAAATGGAGACCACTCCAATGGTGCAGGTCAAACGGACATAAATTTATTCACATATGCATGTGAAAATAAAAATGAATAAAATCTCGAGACAATATAAAAAAAGGTAATTCGGCAATATGAGGGGCGTGAGATGGCAGGCCCGATGCGTTTCGACTAAAGTCTTCCACAGGGGCATATCTCTGAGATATGCCCCTGTGGAAGACTAGTCGAAACGCGTCGGGCCTGCCATCTCACGCCCCTCATATTGCCGAATTACCTTTTTTTATATTGTCTCGAGATTTTATTCATTTTTATTTTCACATGCATATGTGAATAAATTTATGTCCGTTTGACCTGCACCATTGGAGTGGTCTCCATTTTTTATCCCATTTCCTCGGTCTCTATGATCAATCTTGTGACCATCGGATGATCGAATGCCGAGCATACCTTGCCGTTGCTGACTGTTCCAGTGTCCTGTCCTGGAAATCGTCCGAGTTCCAGCTTGCGGTGGTCTCCCCTAGATGCAAGACGTTTCATCTCTAAGCCTGTCTGATGTGGATGCTGTACGGTACCCACATCCAACGTTTCCGGTAAGAGTATTTACGCCTCACAGCGACATCAGTCAAGCCTTTTTGCTTCCAGTCTTTCTATATTGAGTTGACCAGAAGGACTTACCAGTTGATGTTATCACCTTATGAACTTGATATTTATTAACTTGATTTTCACTGGGGTCACTTCCAGTATCATCATTCACCATATGGTTTATTTATCACATAAAATGCCAATAAAATACACTTACATTTTTGGTTGCAACATGACAAAATGTGGAAAATTTAAAGGGGTATGAATACTTTTTCAAGGTACTGTACAGTGCATCCGGAAAGTATTTACAGCACCTCCCTTTTTCCACATTTTTGCCTTATTCTAAAATGTATTAAGTTAATTATGTTCCTCAAAATTCTACAAACAATACTTCATAATGACAACGTGAAAGAAGTTTGTTTGAAATCTTTGCAAATTTCTTAAAAATAAAATCACATGTATACAAGTATTCACAGCCTTTGGTCAATACTTTGTTGAAACACTTTTGCCACCAATTACGGTTGCAAATCTTTTTGAGTATGCTGCTACAAGCTTGGCACACCTATTTTTGGGCAGTTTCTCACATTCTTCTTTGCAGTACTCCTCAAGCTCCCTAAGGTTGGATGGGGAGCGTCGGTGCACAGCCATTTTCAGATCTTTCCAGAGATGTTCAATCGGGTTCAAGTCTGGGCCACTCAAGGACATTTACAGAGTTGTCCCGTAGCCACTCCTTTGTTATCTTGGCTGTGTGCTTAGGGTCGTTGTCCTGTTGGAATATGAACCTTTGTCCCAGTCTGAGGTCCAGAGCACTCTGGAGCAGGTTTTCATCAAAGGATGTCTCTGTACATTGCTGCATTCATCTTTCCCGTCATCCTGACTAGTTTTCCCGTTCCTGTCGCTGAACCACAACCCCACAGCATGATGCTGCCACCACCATGCTTCACTGTAGGGATGGTATTGGTCAGGAGATGAGCAGTGCCTGGTTTCCCCCAGACATGATGACACTTGCCATTCAGGCCAAAGAGTTCAATCTTTGCTTCATCAGACCAGAGAATTTTGTTTCTCATGGTCTCAGAGTCCTTCAGGTGGGCTGTCATGTGTCTTTTACTGAGGCGTGGCTTCCGTCTGGCCACTCTACTATACAGGCCTGATTGGTGGAGTGCAGGAGGAGAGATGGTTGTTCTTCTGGAAGGTTCTCCTCTCTTCACAGAGAAACGCTGGAGCTCTGTCAGAGTGACTATCGGTGTCTTGGTCACCTCCCTGACTAAGGCCCTTCTTCCCCAAATCGCTCAGTTTGGCCGGGCAATAGAAGATGTTTGTTCCAAACATCTTCCATTTACGGATGATGAAGGCCACTGTGCTCATTGGGATCTTCAATGCTGCAGATATGTTTCTGTAACCTTTCCCCAGATCTGTGGCTTGATAAAATCCTGTCTCGGAGGTGTACAGACAATTCCATGGACTTCATGGCTTGGTTTGTGCTCTGACATGCACTGTTAACCGTGGGACCTTATATAGACAGGTGTTTGCCTTTCCAAATAATGTTCAATCAACTGAATTTACCACAGGTGAACTCCAATCTAGTTGTAGAAACATCTCAAGGATGGCCTTTCGGGTATTGACTAGGTGGGGTTTTGGTCCTACATTTTTGGCCTTGTTGCACTCGCTATATAGCTCACAATCAGCTCAGATACTTTTACGGGGCCATGTGTCGGACTCGATCCCCATCTCGTCGGGCACCTGTCAGGGGTGTCCGTTGTCTCCTATACTATTTGTGATAGCCATAGAAACATTGGCGATAGCGTTCCACAAGAGTCATAAGTGCGCTTTATTTGCAGATGACCTTTATATCACATCCCCCCATACCCCACTACCAAATCGCTTTGGGAAAATTTCCGGCCTGCTAGTGAATCACGATAAATCAGAAGCGCTGAATGTCAACTTACCGACTTCAACGCTTCAGAGTATCAAATTTCAATTCCCTTTCTCGTGGCAACAGGCGTCTCTCTCTTTATTTGGGTATCAAACTGACTTCTGATGTATCCTCACTGTATAAAGCCAATTACCCGCCCTTGTTTACTTGATTACTTGAGGACATGAAAATGTGGTCTGATGCGAGTTTGTCTTGAAAGGAAAAAAATCGCATCAGTTAAAAAGGACAGTCCTACCAAGGTTATTATATTATTTTCAAACTCTGCCTATTCAAGTCCCTGTGGTGGCCACACGTTGTTTCCAATCTAAAATACTCCAATATATATGGGGTACCAAAGGTTCTAGAATAGCCCAGGCTACGATGTATGCTCCCCAAAGACCTAGGGGGTATAGGGGTGCCCAAGTTACAGAAGTATTATATGGCAGCACAGTTGGCTGAACTACTTCAGCTCCACAGCCGTCACTACTGCCCTGAATGGGTCTCATTGGAGTCCCAAGCGTGTACCCCACTGGCAATGGACCTCATCTTTTGGACTTCCCCAAAGCACCGCAAAACTATTTGAGTCCAACGCTTTTCCATTCCTTACACATTTGGGAAATGAGTTGCAGGAGATGGCACCTACGATCAGCACATACCCCAATAGTCCCACTTTTCGGCAATCCCCTGTTCCCCCTGGCATGCAGCCCAATAAATAGATTTGCTTGGTGGGTAAACAAGGGACTATACCGCATAGGCCACTATACCACTTAGATCACAGAGGAATACGTCCACCCTTGCACTTCACAGGCAGTTTGGAGATGCGCCCCCCCCTCCCCCCCGTGGAGAGCTTCGGTCTACAACAAATTCTACATTTTCTTCAATCATTACGGAAAAACGGATCTGACCTGGCAGTTTGCACTGTATTCGAAAACAGATGCGTGCAGGATGCGACCCCTGGGCGGGGGGGTTGGGGGTTCATCTCCGTGCTATATAAACAGTTTACTATCCCCCCTGCCAGGCTATCATATCAGATGGCATGGGAGAGGGATCTGGAAATAAGCCCTGAAGCAGAGGACTGGCGTAAATGGAACACCCAAATCCACAAACGCATCCTAAACGTTGCCCTGATCGAGGAGGGCTACAAAGTCTATGCCAGATAGGACTTAGTACCAGAGCGCCTCTCCAAAATGTACCTCGGCCTCTTGCTTCAGGGGTTGTGGACAGGTGGATTGCATGTATGGTGGACATGCCCCAAGGTTCCTTCGCTTCTGGATGAGGGTCCACTCATTCATATTCTTGGTCACAATGGTTAATATTGTTAAAAGATGCTAGTGTCACCCTTTTGAATAAACCGGTGGAAAATACCCCCGGCAAATTCAGACGTTAATATACTTTATATTCTTGGCGGCTAAAACTGTCATTGCGTCAGCTTGCAAAAGTCCTATTATAGACATAGCTTTGATGAAACGTAAACTAACGTGGATTATGTTTAACGAAAAAATTGTGAGCGTGCAACCTCTTTTCGAGAAAATATGGTCCCCCTGGCTTACATACCTACAGATCCCAGAATTATAGAGCGGTTTACCTGGTCAACCAAACACGGATTCCTGGACGCACTCACCCCTCTATCTTCTCTCTTTATTTCTTTTCTTCAACTTCTTGACTTAATGCTTACCTTTGGTATCATGCTTTTATGTTTTACTCGCTTCCCTTCTCCTTGGTTAACCCAGACACCCCTGGGTATATCGTTGGGAATGGGATCCCCTATAGTGGACAGTTATAATAAATGATTGCTGAAAGAATTTACCTACTATGTAACTAGGCCACCTGGATTAACTTGTCAGGGCTTTACCTTAGCAAGGATGTATATCCTTACACACACACTGGGTGTCTGGTAGAGCAACTGCATCGCAGAGTCCATGCAACTCAAGCGTTTTACCAATATAACAGTAATGGTTACTGTCCTGCCTTATATTTTTGTTAAATTGTGTTGGGGGGGCCACATAGCAGACCTAACCTGCGAAACGAGTCTTCGTCAAACCGTACTAAGCCCCACTTATGTTTATCTATTACAATTGGAGCAAGCAAGGATTATTCGCTACTCTACCAACCGTTCTTTACCGTTTTACTAAAGCAATTAATAAAAACCATTGAAACAGAAACATCTCAAGGATGATCAGTGGAAACAAGATGCACCTGAGCTCAATTTTGAGTGTCATGGAAAAGGCTGTGAATACTTATGTACATGGGATTTTTAATACATTTTCAAAGACTTCAAACAAACTTCTTTCATGTTGTCATTATGGGGTATTTTTTGTAGAACTTTGAGGAAAATAATGAATTGAATCCATTTTGGAATAAGGCTATAACATAACAAAATGTGGAAAAAGTGAAGCACTGTGAATACTTTCCGGATGTACTGTATATGCACATGTTTTGTCTTGTATTTCTATTTAAAACTGAATAGGTTGTTTTACAAGGTAAAGGCTCACATATACTTTAAGCAGTAAACACGTATGTGTAACCGATAGAAGGAGGTGATGCGACTGTTATTAGCAGAGAACTATTTAAAAACAAGCGTCTGTTAAAAATATGGGTTCACCTTTACAAAAAAAAATAAATGCACATTTTTTTGCAGGTAAAAAACATGCATTTATAATTTTTTTGTTAGAGACCTGTAATGCCATGGTCCTGCAGACTGTCTGTGTATCTGCCTGCTCATAACTCTGATATAGGCAGGCAGTTACACTCTGACAGGAAGCTCAATGAACTACCTAGAGCGATCAACAGCACCCTGGTAGTTCATTAAAAACTACAAGTTGCGCAGAAACCCAGATGTTCGAGGAGTCCCGATACGCGACCGGGAATTTAAAATATCGGAAGCCCTCCCCATCAATTTTCCAAAAGCAGAGGTACAACACCTACAGAGGTGCTTTCCTTATCACTGGAGGACAGTGGCTCTGAAATAACTGGGGATCCAGATAACCCAGTCTTACGCTACTTTATACCGAGCCAACTTCCCGCTCCTGTTCCGGTCTATTAGGGATCTCTTACAGAAGTGGAAGGCCCATCATATTTCCCTTTTGGGGAGGGAGGCGTCTATTAAGATGAATATCCTCCCTAAACTCCTATACCTCTTTCAAACATTACCTATACCAATCCCCTACACAGACCTAAGAAAACTTCAAGCCGACTTAATCAGGTTTGTGTGGAACTACAAGAGACACAGAGTCCCACGGTCAGTACTGACAGCGGCCCGCACAGCCGGAGGATTCGCATTCCCCGACTTGACCAGATACTACCAAGCTGCCCAATTGCATGCCTTGATCTCCTGGTTCCCCCAAAAGTCCTATAATAGATGGACTGAAATCGAAAAACTATGGCTTGCCCCCATACACCCTAATAGTATGCTCTGGAACGCAGACGTGGAGGTGGAACCGACCCGGCTTTTAGGTCCCATGCTACATCTTAAAAAGCTCTGGCGCAGGCTTGCCCGAACGCATAACTTGAGTTCCAAGAGGTCACCTTTGACCTCCTTTCTGTATAACCCCAGAATGCCTGCAGGTCTCACGCATCTGATGTCCTCGCCCTGGGCTACACGCAACCTATTTCATTTCGGCCACCTGGTGAATCCCTGCACACGCAGACTGCACTCGTTTGCCGAACTCCAGAAAAAATTTGACTTGCCCCGCCAGGTGTTTTATGGGTATCTACAAATTAGACACTATGCCCAGTCCTTTGCCCCGACTCTCCAATTTTCAGCACCCACCCCGTTCCAGAGTATAAAACTGGAGGGATCAGCATGTAGAGGTATCATATCAGCTTATTAAATGACTACTCCTTCTCCACCCAAGGGAAGCATTCATACATGCTCCGATGGGAGAAGGCTATAGGAGAGGAAATTCCAGAAACCACTTGGCAAACGATTTGGTCGCAGGCAGCGAAAAGCTCCTATTGCACGCTCTACAAAGAGAACACATATAAAATCCTCTATTTTTGGTACCTGACGCCAGACAAACTGCACGCTATATATCCCTCCAGCTCAGACAGATGTTGGCGCTGTCTAGCAGATAAGGGTACCCTATACCACATCTACTGTACATGTCCCAAAATAACACCCTTTTGGGGGGAAACGCAACAACTACTTTCAAACCTGGCGGGCACACAGATACCTAAATCATTTCTGCTAGGACTATTACCCCCACAAATCCCCAAACATTCCAAAAAGTTACTTAGCCACGTTCTGACAGCCGCACGGCGCTTGATCGCCCTCCATTGGAAAAAAGGCAGGCCCCACCCTCCCGCCCAGACCTGTACACCAGAATCAAAGACATAGAATTAATGGAAAAAAATCACAGCCAGACTACGGGACAGACTTGAAGCACATGATAAAGTCTGGGAGGAATGGCACAAACATGAAGATCCGCCCTGAGCTGATGGTCGAGCCGCATCAACCCCCCTTCCCTCCCTCCCTATCTTTTCCCATTTCACCTACTTTTACTACCTATATCTTCTCCTTCCATATATAAATTGCACTGAGATTGGTAATACACTCTACTTGATGTATGACAGTACAAATATATTGCTACATAATGACTTATGGTTTGCTACTTACATACTTCTTACTAACAGGTCTGTACTGGTATAATCACTGGTATAAAATAATGTAACACTGTATTGCCGCTTTGTTTGTTCATTTGCTTTTTGTTCAATAAAACAGTTAATTAAAAAAAAAAAAAAAAAAAACTACAAGTTGACAGCCACAAAGGCTGTCGGGGACTTGCCGTTTTCTCATTCATAGAACTCTTTAGACTATGGCAGCAAGCGGGTGGAGAAGATCCCCTGCTTGTTATCAAAATGGGAACTCGGGGGTGCGGGCCAGTACATTTATAACAGGTCACCTTTTACACCCTGAATATGAGTGTAACATGTAACACGTTACAAAAGGTGATTGTATCCTTTACAAAACAACTACTTTGTTTAACATTACACAAAGATTTCACAATATTCAGCCTGTACAGGGTGTTGCTGTGACATTTACATCCATCTTAATGACCAAGAGAGGACATGCAGACAAGGGATGGAAAAAGCAGGCTACCTGCATATGTTCTGGTGAAGTTTTTCTTGCAGATCAATGAAGTTCTCATATCGATCCTGGGTGAAGGTTATGTTGCGAAGCACAGCAGCCACTGCATAGGGACGTACTGCAGCAGTCTACACATAAAACATAAGACTTTAATATACTGGACTTTTTAAATAACCATTAAATTAGGTTATATTTACCGAATACCATTTTTGAACTTAAGTGAAATTAAAGAAAATTTTAAACTGTATATTCAGCCGAACACTGTACAGATGCATCTACTTGTACAGTCAAAATGCAAAACTTTACCACATATCAACATAGAAATGCATCCAAAAAAATTTACAAAAATTTGGCAGGAGTGGCTAGAGACCCCTGGGATGGCCCGACCACAACTTATTCTTACCAGGTTGCTTCAAATGTAAAAGAAAAGGCAAATGTGAACCATCTTATAGCTTTAGAGTGTCTAAGTGTGAAGCAGGCTGTTAGTGTTTATTAGAATGCTACCCTGTGAAAGGCATCTTTACTACAGGATAACTATGTATGTTTGGAGGATAGTGCACACTGCATAAGTTGTTTTTTTGTTTTCTTATGTTTGTTTTGTTAGCATATGTTATGCTGATTTTTCTACTAAGTAAAATGTATGTGTTGGTACAATGTGTTTTCTATATATGGAGTCTGTACCCCGAATGTTTGTACTTTTTGCACAATATAGCGCTTTTTTTTTCTTCCGATTAATAAAAAAAATAAAAAAATAAAACTGTTCACAAACAAGCCAAAGGGAATGTCATATTAATGTTTAGCCCACAATTGGAGTATGCCAAAGACTAAAAACATAAAATAGCAAAGATGGGATAACTGGTGCTTTTCGCTGATTGTCCTCTAGAACTGGGTCTGTATACTCAAAATAATGGTATTTGTCATAGACATTCAGGGTGAAAACACTGATTCAGACTTTGATGGGTTGGACCCTAATTAGTGGCTATGGAACATACAACATATCTTCTCTCAGACACATTAAGAAGACCCAAGTGCTTGAATGAGAAACTATGTACCTTGTTGATTTTTCTCCCATAATGTGCTTGAATATTCTGAGCATAAGCAATATGCAACAGGGTCAGTTTTTAGGATGCCATTTTCACTAGATCCATACTACCATGTTACTTTTCAAGTAATCTTTATATCAGGGATGCTCAACCCATGGCCCGCAGAGACCTCTGATGTGGCCCGCAACCTCAAACCAGGGAAACGCATGCCCATGCTCTGGGATGGTGGGTCGACAAGCCCATATTGCAATCAACAGGTTACTGACCCACCATCCCAGAGCATCAGAGTACCGGCACCAGCTGCAGAGAAAGGAGGCAGCCGCATTAAGCTGATTCTTCCTTTGTAGCGCTGGCTCCTGTCCCAGGCAGAGTGATACCAAGTGCACTTGGCCTGGGACCTTTCTTGCAGCCTGGAGAGCGATGTCAGCAGAAGCTAAAAAAGAGTAAACGGTCACTGTAATAAAAATCACATATACTCCGCTTCTGCAATGGGCATATTAGTACTTAAAAAAAAAAATAAAAAAAAAATGGGGGGGGTTATTAGGCTGCTTTCACACTAATCCACAGGTGCAGCACAGTGCACCAGCAGGTCAGCTGCACTGAGTCATAGACTTCTATTATATCCTACAGGTATTTTGCAGGAGTTTTGGTGTGCTTTCTGAAAGTGCACCACACTCGCAAGATTCAATAGAAGTCTATGGCTCAGTGCAGCTACCCTGCAGGAAAGATGCATGTGCACTGCCCTACACTTGTGGTGCTGGTGAACTGCCACACATCAGCGTGAAAGCAGCCTTACAGGGGGGCTCAAGACAGTAAGGGCTCCTTTACATTTGCAGTTTGGGGGGGGGGGGGGTAAAGCCCCATGTTTATCGGGGCCCCTGACTGGTTACCAAATCACTTAAGCTCCTCAAAAGGTTGAGCACCCCTGCTTTATATAGATCCCCACTCTTAAGTTCCACTGTTGATAAACAATTCAAGTCAGAGATACCTAAGGTCCGAACAAAGGCATACAAGCAAGGGAGCTTCAGTTTGGATTATTAAACCACTATGGAAAGTGCATAGTTATTTCAAATCAGATGTTAACCTCACCTCCTGTGTAATAAAAAGTCTTTGTAGTTGGTTATCAGCTGGTGTGATCCTTTTATATCTAGGTGCCTCTATCCTGTAAAATATAAAAAAAAAAGAAAAATAGCAACATTATTAACAAACGTATGCACATAAACTGGAAAGGTTTAATGCTGTAACACTTGAGTATTAGTCCATATGACACCAGCAGTCAGGACTGCTCTTGCATTTAGAAAGGCTACTTGTTTCCTACATCTAAGTGCACAACACAGGTATTACCTTTCTTTGAAGACCTGCAGCCCACGCACCAGGCCTTCAAGACACAGGAGATCATAGCGGTTGGCGGGTACATCAATCTTAAAGAGAATAACATCCGATGCCCCATCAGCTTTTCCATCCCCTTTTTCTTTACTGATGATCTCTTTCTCTGATGTCTGAAACAGTAATTAAATCACATCAACATTTACTTTTTGCAATTTCAAAGCATATTTATTAAACAGAATTATGGTACAAATGCAATGGTCACCCCACTTTCTCAGACTGCCAATGTTTTCCATTTTAAAGTTGTCCTTTGAAGTGAACCTTGGCATTAGTCATCAGGGCAAAGTAGCTGGATTTCTTCACAGAAAATCACATCAACATTTCTAATTTATGGGTTTGGTCAAGAGTCTTTAACCACTTCAATACAGGGCACTTCCCCCCTTCCTGCCCAGGCCAATTTTCATCTTTCAGCGCTGTCACACTTTAAAATTGCGCATTCATGCAACACTGTACCCAAATTAAATTTTTTTATTATTTTCTTCCAACAAAACGAGCTTTCTTTTGGTGGTATTTGATCACCACTGGCTTTTTTATTTTTTGCTAAACAAGCTAATTTAACATTTAAAAAAGAAAAAAAAATAAGTTTTCCTTTGTTTCTCCTTCACGGTCAGGCACTGATGAGGCACTAATATGTAGAATTTATGGGCACTGATGGGACACTGACAGGCACTAATAGATGGCACTGATGAGGAGGTACTGACAGTCATTACTGATTGGCACTGACAGGTGTTACTGATAAGCACTAATTGGCACTTTGATGGGCACAGACTGGCATCTGATGGGCAATGATTGGCAGCTGTGGTGGGAACCTCTGATGGGGGCTGCACTGATTATCAGTGCAGACCCCCCCCCCCTCGGACAGGAGAGATGGCGATCGGCTCTCCCTGTCAGCGCAAACCAAGGAAAGCAGGTTACTGGCACTTCCTGGTTCCCACTGTGATCAGCTGTGATTGGTCACAGCTGATCACGTGGTAAAGAGCCTACGTCATAGGCTCTTTACCACAATCGGAGATGCGGTGTGTCAGAGCGACACATAGCACCACCAATCTCCGTGCTGTGCGGCCCCGTGGGCGATCGATCACGGCTTATCCAGCTGAACGTCATATGACGCCCAGTCAGGATAGCAGAGCCATGACATCCATCCGCAATGGGGCAGGAAGTGGTTAATAAATTATTTTCACTTTTCCTATGTTACATCTTTAACTGTGGGCAGCTGAAGCTGCTGCCTGTTCACTTCCTGGAGTTACACAGAGGCACACGTCCAGCTCTGCAGCTCTCATTGGCCCTCTTATGCACTGCGAGAG
Organism: Lithobates sylvaticus; assembly: GCA_028564925.1. NCBI lineage: Eukaryota > Metazoa > Chordata > Amphibia > Anura > Ranidae > Lithobates > Lithobates sylvaticus. The sequence goes on along the minus strand of CM053028.1, from coordinate 434,800,321 downwards.
AGCGATGTGCATGATGTCATAAGCCTAGGCTAATGACCAGACAAGAAACAGGAAGTGGACTGTATAAGGCATTTACTGGCAGAAAAAAATAATTGAATATCCAAAGTTAAAACAACAAGGGCAGAAGATTTCATAGATGAAAAGATGAAAAAATTACTGAAGGTCCATTTTAAGAGAGAAACCTAATTTTAGGATATCGTTACCAAAAATACAAAGCCATCATTATAAACATGTGCAAACTAATACTTACAATTTCATCTAATTCAAGGCCAAACTCAAAGCAGAGCTCATCAAACTCTTCATCAGCTGTTAAAGCAAAACACAGAAAAGGAAGGGATCACTATTTCTAAATTGATAACTTGATTGGTTCTCTTAGCTTTGTTTATTACAATCTGGCCAGAGAGCTGAAATATGACATTTAATTATTTTAAAGTAGAAATACACTGCTGTGGTAAACAAAGGGAATTACATCCATCCATCTATGCAGGCAAGTGAAAGGAACACCCTTGCACATTCTATATATAGATTTGTGTACTTACCTTTCATTTACAGCACTCTGTATTCAAGTCTGCAGTCACATCTTCTTTACATTTACAAAGCAGTAAGCCAGCATATGACATCATAGCCTCTGTCTGGAGTGAACGCTCATCACCAATAACAGAACCCATTTGCAAAGACTGAATAAGAAACTATGTAAGCACATTACCTCAGTGGCCTTATCCTGCCAATCTTAGGATGTGAAGAATGTGAGGGGAGGCTGAACATCACCAAGGGTTGCTTGGTGTCAATAATAATATCTGGCAGCTTGAAGATGAACAGAAATGAAACAGAGTGCAATAGAATTATGAAAGCAAATATCCACTTCAAGACCGGGTCTCTTTTTTTTCCCCCTTTTTTGTTTACATGTAAAAATCTGTATTTTTACTAGAAAATTGCTTAAAACCGCCAAACATTATATTTTTAATTTTTTTTTAAGCAGAGGCCCTAGAGAATAAAGTGGCAGGTATTGCAATTTTTTATGTCATACGGTATTTGCGCAGCAGTTTTTCAAATGCAATTTCTTTGGAAAAAACACTTTAATGCATTTTAATGCACAAAAACACAAAATAATACCCACTTGTTTGGTAAAATATAAAATGATGATGTTACACTGAGTAAATAGATATCAAGCATGTTGCATTTAAAATTGTGCACGCCCGTGCAACGGCAACAAACTATGTAATGTTTTTATCCATAGGCACTTTAAAAGCCTTTACAGGTACTCTCAATCTGACATTTGCGATGATACCTCATGTTTGCTGTTTACGTGCTGATGTGGGAGCGACATGCATGTTTGCACAGGGGATAGGGGCACTATAAAAACTTTTTTTAGTTATTTTATTTTTACACTGCCAGTGGCTAAGTATTTCATCCATCCCTTTTCGGATGAAATACGGACATACATGCATCCCTATGGGATAGCGGGTGTCAGCGGATGAGCATCCGATGACACCCAATATCGTCCGTCTCCGATTCTGCAGACGGAGGAGAACCCTATATTTCTATACGTCTGCAGAGTGGATCG
>CM053028.1:434555125-434798271 GCA_028564925.1 Lithobates sylvaticus | reverse complement strand
GGCTGCGGCCCCTCTTTTCCCCCGCTTCTAGGTCCGGCTGCGTGTCTCTTTTCCCCCCCTTCCCCTCTATTCCAGGCGGCATGTCTCCCTTCTCCCCCGTCTCTCTAGTCCAGGCCAGTGGTCTCTCTCTCTCCACCCCGTCTCGCTGTAGGTCCAGGCTGCAGTGTCCTCACCTTCTCCCCCCATCGCCCTAGTCCAGGCTGCAGTGTTTTCTCTTTTCTCCCCCTTCTCCCCTTAGGTCCCATGCTGCAGTTGTCGCTCTTTTCTGCCTTTTCTCAAGGTCCCATGCTTCAGTGTCTCTCTCCTTGCCCCTTTTCTCTAGGACCCATGCTGCAGTGTCTCTCTTTCTTCCCTCCCTACTCTTCTAGTCCAAGACTGCAGTCTCTCTCTTCTCCACCTTCTCTCTAGGACCAAGCTGCAAGTGGTCTCTTCTCTCTCCCCTCTTCGCTCAAGGTCCCAGGCTGTTTCTCTCTATCTCCCCCTTCTCTCTAGGTCCAGGCTGCACGTGTCTCTCTTCTTGCCCTTCTCTCTAGGTACCCTTGCTTGCAGTGTCCTCTCTTCTCCCCCTTCTCTATGTCCCCAGGCCTGCAGTTCTCTTCTTCTCCCCACTTCTCTCTAGTCTGGCTGTTACTCTCTTCGCCCCCTTCTCACTAGGTCCAGCCTGCAGTGACTCACTTCCTCCCCCATCTCTCCTTAGTTCCAGCTACAGTGTCTCACTTCCTCCACCTTCTCTCTAGCCACAGGCTACAGTGACCTCTCTTCTGCCGCCCTTCTCTCTAGTCCCCAGGCTGCAGTGTCTCTTCTTTTCTCGCCCTTTCTCTCTAGGTCCAGTCGGCATTGTCTCTTTTGTCGCCATCGCCCTAGGTCTCACTACCCTGCAGTGTCCTAGTTCTCCCGCATCTCCCCTAGCCAGGCTACAGTGTCTCCTTTTCCCCCGCTCTCTAGGTCCAGCCTTTTTCAGTGTCTCTTCCTTCTTCCCCCGTCTCTCTAAGTCCATGCTGCAGTGTCTCCATCTCGCCCCGGTCTCCCTATGTCCAGCCCGCTGCAGTGTTCTCTCTTCATCTTTCCCCCTTCTCCCTAGGTCCAGGCTGCAGGTGTCTCCCTTCTCTCCCCCATTTCCCGAGTCCAGGCTGCAGTGTCTCCTTCTACCCCGTATCTCTAGAGTCAAGCTGCAAGGTCCTCTATTTCTCCCCCATCTCCACTAGGTCCAGCTGCTGTGTCTCTTTTCCCCCCCTCACATCTAGTCCAGGCTGCGTCTCATCTTTTCTTGCCCATTCTCTCTAGGTCCATGCTGCAGTGTCTCTTTTCTCCCCGTCTTTCTAGTCCAGTCTGCAGTGTCTACTTGTCTTCCCCCGTCGCTCTAGTCCAGGCTGCTGTGTCTCTCTTTCTTCCCCCATCTCCCTAGTCCATCTTGCATTGTCTCCCTTCTCCTCCGTTCTCCCCTAGTCCCTAGGCTGCAGTGTCTCCCTTCTCGCCCGTCCTCCCAGGTCCAGGCTGCAGTGTCTACTCCTTCCAACCCCGTCACCCTAGGTCCAGGCTGCAGTGTCTCGTTTTCCTTGCCCCCATCTCTCTAGGTTCCAGCTCAGTAAACTCTTATCTGCCCTGTTTCTCTAGGTCCAGGCTGCAGTGTCTCTTCTTCTCGCCCTCTCTCTTGTCCAATTCTCACTCAGGTCCCACTGCTCTCTAGGTCCAGCTGTCAGTGCCTCTTTTCTCCCCCTTTCTCTCTAGGACCAGCTGCAGTGACTCTCTCCTCTCCCTTCTTCCCTAGGTCGCAGGCTGCAGTGTCACTCTTCTTGACCACTTCGCCTCTAGGTCCAGGCTGCAGTCACTCTCTTCTCCCCCGCTAGTATCCAGTCCAGGCTGCAGTGTCGCTCTTCTCCCCCTTCTCTCTAGGTCCATGCTTGGTTCTCACATCTTCCCCCTTCTATCTAGGTCCAGGCTGCAGTGTATCACTTTTCTTGTCCCTATCTCTCTAGGTCCCAGGCTGCAGTGTCTCTCTTCTAAAACACTTCTCTCTAGTCCAGGCTACAGTGTCTCTCTTCTCCCCCCTTTCTATAGTCCAGCTGCAGTGTCTCTTTCTCGCCCTTCTCTCTAGGTCCAGGCTGCAGTGTCTCCTTTTCTCCCCTTCTCTCTAGTTCCATGCTGCAGGGGTCTCTCTTCTCCCGCCTTCTCACTAGGTCCAGGCTACAGTGTCTCTGCATGTCCCCCTTCTCTCTAGGTCCAGCTGCTCTCGCTTCTCCCCCTTCACTCTCGGACGTCCAGGCTGCATGTCTTCTTCTTCTCGCCCTTCCCACTCTAGGTCCATGCTGTTTCTCTCTTCTCCCCCATTCACTCTAGTCCAGGCTGAAGTGTCACTCTTCATCTCCCGCTTCTATCTAGATCCCGGACTACAGTGTCTCTCTTCTCGACTCTCTTTCTCCTTCTCTCTAGGTCCAGGCTGCAGTGTCCTCTCTGCTCCCCTTCTCTCTAAGGTCCAGGCTAGCAGTGTCCTCTCTTCTCCCCTTCTCTCTACTCTAGGTCCAGGCTGCAGTGTCTATCTTCTCCCCCCTTCTCCCTAGGGTCTAAGGCTGCAAGTGTCTCCCTTTTCCACCCCGTCTCCCTAGGTCCCAGCTGCAGTGGACTCTTTTCCTCCCTCGCCCTTCTCACAAGGTCCATGCATGCAGTGTACTCTCATTCTCCCCCGTCTCTCTAGGTCCAGGGCTGCAGTGTCCTCTCTACTCCCGCTTCTCTCTAGGTCCAGGCTGCAATCTCTCCTTCTCCTTCGTCCTTCTCTCAGAGTCCAGGATGCAGTGTCTCTCTTAAAAACTCGCCCTTCTCTCTAGGTCCCAGGCTGGCCAGTGGTCACTATTCTCCTTCCTCCTCCTTCTCTCTAGGTCCATGCTGCAGTGTCTCTCTTCTCGCCCATCTCTCCTAGTCCAGGCTGCAGTGTCTCTCTTCTCCCCCTTCTCTTTAAGATCCAGGCTGCAGTTCTCTCTCGTCTCGCCCTTTCTCTCTAGGTCCAGGGCAGCAGTGTCTCTCTTCTCCCCCGTTCACCCTAGGTCCAGTGCAGTGTCTACCCTTCTCCTCCGTCTATCTTCAGCGCAGTTCTCTTTCCCTCCTTCTCCCCCTTCTCCTTCTCTCTCCTTCTCCTCTTCTCGCTATTTCTTTCGTGCTTTCTTTTTCTCTTCTCCCCCTTCCTTTCTTCCTCATTTCTTCTTCTGCTTCTCCTTCTTCTCTCTTTTCTTCCCCTCTCTATGTCCAGCTGCCAGTTCTCTTTTCTTCTCTCCCCTCTCCTTTCTTCATCTCCTTTCTTTTCTCTCCCTCCTTCCTTCTTGGTCCAGTCCCTTCTTCCTCTTCTTTTCTTCCCTTCTCTTCTCTGTTTCCTCCCCCTTTCTTCCAGCTGCTTTCCCCTCTTCTCCGTCTTTCTCTTTCCTCCAGCTCTTCTTCTTCTTTTTTTTTCTTCTCTTTTCTATGTCCAGGCTTCGCTTCTCCTTTTCCTCCTTTTCTCTTTTTCTCTTTCTTTTCTGTCTCTTTCTCCCCTTCTCTTCTTCCAGGCTTCCCACACTTTTTCTCCCCCTTCTCTTCCAGGCTTCTTCTTCTTAGGTCCAGCTGCAGTTTTCTTCTTCCCTTCCCCCTTTTTTTTCGAGGTCTCTGCTCTTCTCTTTCTTCCCTTCTCCTTCCTTTTTCTTCTTCCTTTTCCGTCTTTCTTTCTCTTTCTTCTTTCTCCTTCTTTCCTTCTCCTTCTTCTTTCTTCTTCTCTCTCTTCCCTTCTTCTTCCCAGCTTCTTTCTTTCTTCTTTTTCTTTTCTTCTCTTCTTCTTCTTTTACCTCTTTCTCTTTCCCCTCTTTCTTTCTCTCTTCTCTTCTTCTCTTCTTTCTTCTTCTCTCTTCTTCTTTTCTTCTTTTTCTCTTCTTCTTTTCTTCTTTTTTTTTTCTTCTTCCCTTCTTCTCTTTTTCTTCTCTTCTTTTCTTTTCTTTCTCTTCTTTTTCTTTCTTTTCTCTTCTCTTTTTCTTCTCTTTCTTTCTTTTCTCTCTCCTTCTTTCTTCTCTTTTTCTCTTTTTCTTCTTTTTTTCTCTTTTTTTCTTTTTTCTCTCTTCTCTTTTTCTCCTCTTCTTTCTCTTCTCTCTTTTCCTTTCTTTTCTTCCCCTCTTCTTCTTCTCTTTCTTTTTTCTTTTTCTCTTTCTCTTTTTCTCTTTTCTTTTCTTTTTCTTCTCTTCTTTTTCTTCTTCTTTTTTCTTTCTTCTTCTCTTTTCTTTTTCTTTCCTTTTCTCTTTCTCTCCTTCTTTCTTTTTTTTTCTTTTTCTCCTCTCCTTTCTCTTCTCTTCTTTCTCTTTCTTCTCTCTTTTCCTTTTCTTTTTTTCTTTTTCCTTTTCTTCTTCTTCCTTTTTCTTTCTTTTCTTTTTTCTTTCTTTTTTCTTTCTTTCTTTTCTTTTCTTTTCTCTTCTTTCTCTTCTTTCTTCTTTTTCTTTTCTTTCTCTTTTCTCTTTTTTTCTTTCTTTTCTTTTCTTTTCTTTCTTCTCTTCTTCTTTCTTTTTTTCTTTTTTTTCTTTTCTCTCTTCTCTTTTTCCTTTTTCTTTTTTTTCTTCTCTTTTCTTCTTTTCTTCTTTCTTCTCCTTTTTCTTTCTTCTTTTTTCTTTCTTCTTCTTCTTTCTCTTTTCTTCTCCTTCTTCTTCTTTTTTTTCTTTTCTTTCTTTCCTTCTTCTCTCTCTTTTTCTCTTTCTTCTTTTTTCTTCTTCCTTTCTTTTTCTTCTTCTTCTTCTTTCTTTTTTTCTTTCTTTTCCCTTTCTCTTTTTTCTTCTTTTCTTTCTCTTTTTTTTTTTTTCTCCCTTTCTCTTTTTTCTTTTTTTCTCTTTCTTTTTTTTCTCATTTCTTCTTCTTCTCTTTTTTTTTCTTTCTTTTTCTTTTCTTTTTCTTTTTCTTTTCTTCTCCTTCTTTTCTTTTTTTCTTCTTCTCTTTCTTTTTTCTCTTTTTTCTCTTTTTTCTTCTTCTTTCTCTTTTTCTCTTCTCTCTCTTTTCTCTTCTTTCTCTTTCTTCTTTCTTCTTTCTCCTCTCTTTTTTTTTTTTTCTTCTTCTCTTTCTTTCTTTTCTTTTCTTTCTTCTTTCTTTCTCTCTTTTCTCATCTTCTTTTTCTTCTTTTTTTCTTCTCTTCTTTCTTCTTTTCTCTTCTTTCTTCTTCTTTTTCTCTTTCTTTTCTTTCTTCTCTTTCCTTTTTTCCTTCTTTTTCCTTTTCTTTTCTTTCTCTTCTTTTCTCTTTTTCTCTTTTCTTCTTCTTCTCTTTTTTCTTTCTTCTTTCTTCTTCTTTTTTTCTTTTTCTCTTTCCTCTTTCTTTTCTCTCTCCTCTTCTTCTTTTCTCTTTTTCTTCTTCTCTTTTCTTTTCTTCTTTTCTTCTTCTTCTTCTCTTCTTCTTTTTTTCTCTTCTTTTTTTTCTTTTTCTTTTCTTTCTTCTTCTTTCTTCTCTCTCTCTTTTTCTCTTCTTCTTCTTTTTTTCTTTTTTCTTCTTTTTTCCTTTCTCCTTTCTCTCTTCTTCTTTTCTCTTTTTTCTCTTCTTTTCTCTTTTCTCTTTCTTCTCTCTTCTTTCTTTCTCTTTCTTCTTTTCTTTCTTTCTTTTCTTCTTTTCTCTTTTTTCTCTTTTCTTTTCTTTCTTCTTCTTTCTTCTTTCTTTCTTTTCTCTTTCTTTCTTCTTTTCTTTTCTTCTTTTTCTCTCTTCTTCTCTCTTCTTTTCTTTCTTTCTCTTCTTCTTCTTTCTTTCTCTCTTCTTCCTCTTTTCTTTTCCTTCTTTTTTTTTTTTTCTTTCTTTCTTTTTTTTTTTTCTTTTTCTTTTCTTCTTCTTTTTCTTTTTTTCTTTCTTTTCTTTCTTCTTTTTTTCTTTCTTTTTCCTTTCTCTTCTTTTTCTCTTCTTTTTCCTTTTTTTCTCTTCTTCTTCTTCTTTTCTTTTTCTTCTTTCTTCTCTTTCTTTTTCTCTCTCTTTTTTTCTCTCTTCTTTTCTTCTTTCTTCTCTTCTCTTTCTTTTCTTTCTTCTTCTTCTTTCTTTCTCTTCTTTTCTTCTTTTTTTTTTCTCTTTCTTTTTCTTCTCTCTTTCTTTCTTTTCTTTCTCTTCTCTTTTTTTTCTCTCTCTTTTCTCTTCTCTTCTTTCTTCTCTTTCTTCTTTTCTTTTTCTTTCTTCTTTTCTTTCTTTCTTCTTCTTCTCTTTCTTCTTTCTTCTTTTTCTTCTTTTCTTTCTTCTTTCTTTTTCTTCTTTTTTTTCTTTTCTTTCATCTTTTCTTTTTCTCTTTCTTCTTCTCTCTTCTTCTTCTTTTTTTTTTTTTTCTTTTTTTCTTCTTCTTCTCCTCTCTTTTCTTTCTTTCTTCTCTTCTTTTTCTTTTCTTTCTTTTTCTTCTCTCTTCTTTCTTTTCTTTCTTTCTTTCTCCTTCTCTTTCTTTCTTTTTCTTTTCTTTCTTTTTCTCTTCTTCTTCTTCTCTTCTTTCTTTTCTTCTTTTCTTCTTTCTTTTTCTTCCTCTTCTCTCTCTTCTTTCTTTTTCTCTTCTTTTTCTTTTCTCTTTTCTTCTCTTCTTCTTTCTCTCTTCTTTCTCTTCTTTTTCTTTTTTCTTCTTTTTTCTTCTTTCTCTTCTCTTCTTTCTCTTCTTTTCTTTTTCTTTTTCTCTTCTTTCTTCTTCTCTTTTTTCTTCTCTTTCTTTCTTCTTTCTTCCTTTCTTCTTTTCTTTTTTTCTTTTTTCTTTCTCTCTTTCTTCTCTTTCTTCTTTCTTCTTTCTCTTCTTCTTTTCTTCTTCTCTTCTCTTTTCTCTTCTTCTTTCTCTTCTTTTTTCTCTTTCTTCTTTTTCTCATCCTTTTCTCCTTTTTTTTCTCTTCTTCTCTTTCTTCTTCTTTTTTTCTTCCTCTTTCTCTTTTTCTTTTCTTCTCTTCTTTTCTTTCTTTTTTCTTCTTCTTCTTTTTTTCTTTTCTTCTTCTTCTCTCTCTTTTCCTTCTTTCTTCTTCTTCTTCTCTTTTCTTCTCTTTTCTTTCTTTCTTCTTCTTCTTTCTTCCTTTTCTTCTTCTCTTCTTCTCTTTTTTTCTTCTCTTCCTCTTTTTTCTTTCTTTCTTCTCTTCTTCTTTCTTTTTTTCTTCTCTTTTTCTCTTTCTTTTCTCTTTCTCCTTTTTTTCTCCTTTTCTTCTTCTCTTTTTTTCTTTTCTTTCTTCTTTTCCTTTCTTTCTTTTCTTTTCTTTTCTTTCTTCTTTCTTTTTCTTTCTTCTTCTTTTCTCTTCTTTCCTCTTTTCTTCTTTTTCTTCTTTCTCTCTCTTCTTTCTTTCTCTCTTTCTTCTTTCTTTCTTTCTTTTTTCTTTTCCTTTCTCTTTCCTTTCTCCTTCTTTCTCTCTCTTCTTTTTCTCCTTCTTCTCTTTTCTTTCTTCTTTTTCTTTTTTTTTTCTCTTCTTCCTTCTTTTCTCTCTTCTTCTTTTCTTTCTCTTTCTTTCTTTCTTTTCTCTTTTTCTCTTTCTTTCTTTTTCTTCTCTTCTTTCTTCTCTCTTCTTCTTTCTTCTTTCTTCTCTTTTTCTTTCTTTCTTTTTTCTTCTTTTCTTTCTTTCTCTTTTCTTTCTTTTTCTTCTTCTTCTTTTTTTTCTCTCTTTTTCTTCTTCTTCTCTTTTCTTTTTCTCGCTTCTCTCTTTCTTCTCTCTCTTTCTTTCTCTTCTCTCTTCTCTTCTTTTTTCCTTCTTTTTCTCTTTCTCTTTTCTTCTTTTTTTTCTTTTCTTTCTTCTCTTCTCTTCTCTTTCTTCTCTCTTTCTTTTCTCTTCTTCTCTTTTTTCTTCTCTTTTCTCTTCTTCTCTTTTTCTCTTTTCTTTCTTCTTCTTCTTCTCTTTCTTCTTTCTTTCCTTCTTTCTTTCTTCTTCTCTTCTTTCTCTTCTCTTCCCTTCTTTCTTTCTTCTTCTTTCTTTCTTCTCTTTCTTTCTTTCTCTTTCTTCTCCTCTCTTCTCTTCTTCCTCTTTCTTCTCTTCTTCTTTCTCTTTTTTTCTTCTCTTCTTTTTTCTTTCTTTTTTTCTCTTCTTCTCCCTTTTTTTCTTCTTTCTCTTCTCTTTTTTTCTTTCTTTCTCTTTCTCTTCTTTCTCTCTCCTTCTTCTTTTCTTCTTTCTTCTCTCTCTTCTTCTCTTCTTCTTTCTTCTTCTTTCTTTTTTTTCTTTTTTCTTTCTTCTTTTTCTTTTCTCTTTCTTTCTTCTCTTTTTCTTCTCTCTTTCTTTTTCTCTTTTCTTTCTTTTTTTCTTTTCTTTTCTTTTCTTCTTCTTCTTTCTTTCTTCTTCTCTTTCTTCTCCTTTTTTTCCTTCTCTCTTTCTTTCTCTTCTTTCTTTCTTTTCTTTTCTTTTTTCTCTTTTTCTCTCTTTTCTCTTTTCTTTCTTTTCTTCTCTCTTTCTTCTTTCCTTCTTCTTTCTCTTCTTTCTTCTTCTCTTTTTTCTTCTCTCCTTTCTTCTTTCTTCTCTTTCTTCTCTTTCTTCTTCTTCTTCTTCTTTTCTCTCTTCTTCTTTCTCTTCCTTCTTTCTCTTCCTTCTTCTTCTCTTTTCTTTCTCTTTCTTTCTTTTCTTTTCTTTCTTTTCTTTTCTTCCTCTCTTTCTTCTCTTCTTTTTTCCTCTTTCTTCTTTTTTTTTTTTCTTCTTTTTCTCTTTCTTCTCTTTTCTTTTCTTTCTTTCTTCTTCTCTCTTCTCTTTCTTTTCTTCTCTTTCTCTTTCTTCTTTCTCTCTTCTTTCTTTCTTTCTTTTCTTCTTTCTCTTTCTCTTCTTTTTCTTCTTCTCTTTCTTTTCTTCTTTCTCTTCTTTCTTTTTCTCTTCTTCTTTCTCTTCTTTCTTCTCTTTTTTTTTTTCTTCTTCTCTTTCTTTCTTCTTCTTTCTTCTTTCTTCTTTTTTTCCTTCTCCCCTTTCTTCTTTTTTTTTCCCTTTTCTCTCTTTCTCTTTTTCCTTCTTTCTTCTTCTTCTCCTCTCTTTTTCTTTCTTCTTTCTTCTTCTCTTCTCTTTCCTTCTCTCTCTTTCTTTTCTCCCTCTCCTCTTTCTTCTTCTTCTTTCCCTTTCTTTTTCTCTCTTCTTTTTTCTTTTTCTTTTTTTCTCTTTTTTTTCCTTCTTCTTCTCTTCTTCTTTTCTTTCTTCTCTCTCTTTTTCTTTCTTCTCTTCTTTCTTTCTTTCTCTTTTCTTTCTTCTTCTTCTTTCTTTTCTTCTTTTTCTTTTCTTCTTCTTTTTTTTTCTTTTCTTCTTTTCTTCTCTTTCTTCTCTTTCTTCTCTTCTTCTTTCTCTTTTCCTTCTTTCTTCTCTTCTTTCTTCTTTTTCTCTTCTCTTCTTTCTTCTTCTTTCTCTTTCTTTTTCTTTTCTTCTCTTTTTCTCCTTCTTTTTCTTTTTTCTTTTTTCTTCTCTTCTTTCTTCTTTCTTCTCTCTTCTTTTCTTTCTTCTTTCTTCTTTCTTCTTTCTCTTCTTCTTCTCTCTTTCTTTCTTTTTTTCTTCTTCTTCTTCTTCTTCTCTTTCTTTTCTTCTTTTCTTCTCTCTTTTTTCTTCTTCTTTCTTCTCCCTCTTTCTTCTCTTCTCTCTTCTCTCTTTCTTTCTCTTTTTTTCTCTTCTTTTCTTTCTCTTCTTTTTTTCTTCTCTTTCTCTTCTTTTTTTTCTCTTCTTTTCTTTTCTCTTTTTCTTCTTCTCTTCTTTTCTTCTTTTCTTTTTCTTCTTCTCTCTCTCTTTCTTCTCTTTCCTTCTCTTTTTCTTTTTTCTTTTCTTTCTTTCTTCTTTTTTCTTTCTCTTTCTTCTTCTCTCTCTTCTTCTCTCTTTCTTTTTCTCTTCTCTCTTTTTTTCTTTCTTTTTCTCTTCCTCTTCTTCTCTTTCTCTCCTTCTCTTCCTTCTTTCTTCTTTTCCTCTTCTTTCTTCTTTTTCTCTTTCTTCTCTTTCTTTTCTTTCTTTTTCTTCTTCCTCTTTTCTTTCTTCTCTCTTCTTCTTCTCTTCTCTTTTCTTCTTCTCTTCTTCTTCTTTCTCTTCTTCTTTTTCTCTTCTTTTCTTCTTTTCTCTTCTTTTTTCTTTCTTTCTTTCTTTCTTCTTCTCTCTTCTTCTCTTCTTCTTTCTCTTCTTCTTTCTCTTCTCTCTCTTCTCTTCTCTTCTTTCTCTTCTCTTTTCTTCTTTCTTCTCTTTTCTTCTCTTTTCCTCTTTTCTCTTCTCTTTCTTCTTCTTTCTCTTCTTTCTTTCTTTTCTTCTTTCTTTTCCTCTCTCTTCCTTTCTTCTCTCTCTTTCTTTTTCTTCTCTTCTCTTCTTTCTTCTTTCTTTTCTTTCTTTCTTTCTTTTCTCTTTCTTCTTCTTCTTTCTTCTCTTTCTCTTCTCTCTTTTTCTTCTTCTTCTCTTTCTTCTTCTTCTTCTTCTTCTTCTTCTTTTTTCTTCTTCTCTTTCTTTCTTTTTTTCTTTCTTCTTCTTTTTTCCTTTCTCTCTTCTTTCTTCTTTTTCTCTCTTTTCTTTCTTTCTTTTCTCTTCTCTTTTCTTCTTTCTTCTCTTTCTTTTCTTCTTTCTTTCTCCTCTCTTCTCTCTTCCTTCTTCTCTTTTCTCTTTTTCTTTTCTCTTCTTTCTTTTCTCTTCTCCTTCTTTCTTTTCTTTCTTCCTTCTTTCTTTTCTTTCTCTTTTCTCTTTTTCTTCTTCTCTTTCTTCTCTCTCTCTTTTTCTTTTCTCTTTCTTCTTCTCTCTTCTCTTCTCTTTCTTCTTCTTTCTTCTTCTTCTTTCTTTCTCTTTCTCTTCTTTCTTTTCTTCTTTCTTCTTTCTCTTCTTTTTTCTTCTTTTCTTTCTCTTCTTCTTCTTTCTTTCTCTTTCTTCTTCTCTTCTTTCTTCTTCTCTTTTTCTCTTCTTCTCTCTTTCTTTCTTCTTCTCTTCTTTCTTTTCTTCTTCTTCTTCTTTCTTTCTTCTTTTTTCTTCTTCTTCTCTTTTCTTCTCTCTCTTTCTCTTCTCTCTTCTCTTTTCTTCTTTTTCTTTTTTCTTTCTTCTCCTTCTTTCTTCTCTTTCTTTCTCTTCTCTTCTCTCTTCTTTTCTTCTTTTCTCTCTTTTCTTCTCTTTCTCTTTCTTTCTTTCTTTTCTTCTTTTTTTTCTTTTTCTCTCTCTTTCTTCTTTTTTCTCTTCTTCTCTTCTTCTTTTCTTTCTTCTTCTTCTTTCTTCTCTTCTCTCTTTCTCTTCTCTTCTCTTCTTCTCTTCTTTCTTTCTTTTCTTCTTCTTCTTTCTTTTTTCTTTTCTCTTCTTCTTTCTTTTCTTCTCTCTTTTTTCTTTCTTTCTCTTTCTTTCTTTTCTTTCTTCTTTTCTTTCTTTTTCTTCTTTTCTTCTTTTCTTCTTTTTCTTCTTCTTCTCTTCTTTTCTCTTTTCTTTTCTTCTTCTCTTCTCTCTCTTCTTCTTCTCTCTTTCTTCTTCTTTTTTTCTTCTCTTTTCTTCTTTCTCTTTTTCTTTCTTCTTTTCTTTCTTCCTTCTTCTTCCTCTCTCTCTTCTCTTCTCTCTCTTTCTTTTTCTTCTTTCTCTCTCTTTTTCTTTCTTTCTTTCTTTCTTCTCTTCTTTTTCTCTTCTTCTTCTTTCTTCTTTCTTCTCTCTTTTCTCTTCTTCTCTTCTTTCTTTTCTTTTCTTTCTTCTTTTCTTCTTTTTTCTTCTTCTCTTTCTTTTTCTTCTCTTTTCTTTCTTCTTTCTTCTTTCTCTTTCTCTTCTTCTTTCTCTTCTCTCTTCTTCTTTCTTCTCTTTTTCTCTTTCTCTTTCTTCTCTTCTTTTCTCCTTTCTTTCTCTTTTTTCTTTCTTTTCTCTTCTCTTCTTTCTTCTTTCTCTTTCTTTCTTCTTTCTTCTTTCTCTCTTCTTTCTTTCTTCTTCTTCTTCTTCTTTCTTCTCTCTTTCTTTCTTTTCTTCTCTTCTCTTCTTCTTCTCTCTTCTTCTTCTCTCTCTCTCTTCTTCTTTTCTTTTTTTCTTTTTCTTCTTTCTTTCTTTCTTTCTCTTCTTCTTTCTCTTTTCTCTTCTTTCTTTCTTTCTTCTCTTTCTTTTCTTCTCTTCTTCTCTTCTTTTTTTCTTCTCTCTCTTTCTCTTTTCTCTCTTTCTTTCTTCTTTCTTTTCTTCTCTCTCTTTTTCTTCTTCTTTTTTCTCTTCTTTCTCTTTCTTTCTTCTTTTCTTCTTTCTTTTCTTTTCTCTTTTTCTTCTTTCTCTTTTCTTCTCTTCTTTCTTCTTTCTCTTTTCTTTCTTTCTCTTCTTTTTCTTCTTTTCTTCTTCTTCTTTTCTTCTTTCTTCTTTCTTTCTCCTCTTTCTTCTTCTTTTCTCTCTTTCTTTCTTCTTCTTTTCTTTTCTTTCTTCTTCTTCTTTTTCTTTTTCTTTCTCTCTTCTTTCTTCTTCTTCTTCTTCTTCTTTCTTTCTTTCTTCTCTCTTTCTTTTCTCTTCTTTTTCTTTTCTCTTTCTTCTTCTTTTTTCTTTTCTTCTCTTTCTTTCTTTTTTCTCTTCTTCTTTTTCTCTTCTTTCTTCTCTTTCTCTTTTTTCTCTTCTTTCTTTCTTTCTCTTCTTCTTTTCTTTCTTCTCTTCTTCCTTTCTTCTCTTTCTTCTTTCCTCTCTTTTTTTTCTTCTTTCTCTTTCTTTCTTTCTCTTCTCTCTCTTTCTCTCTCTTCTTCTTTTTCTTTTCTTTTTCTCTTCTCTTCTTCTTCTTCTCTTTCTTCTTTCTTCTTTTTTCTTCTTTCTTCTTCTTCTTTCTTCTTTCTTTCTTCTTCTTTCTCTCTCTTTCTTCTCTTCTCTCTTCTCTCTTTCTTCTTCTCTTCTTCTTCTCTTCTTCTCTTTTCTCTCTCTTCTTTCTTTTTCTCTCCTTTCTCTTTCTTCTCTTCTCTTCTTTTTTCTTTTCTCTTCTTCTTTCTTTTTTCTTTTCTTTCTCTCTTCTCTCTTTTTTCTTCTTCTTTTCTCTTCTTTCTTCTTTCTTCTCTTCTCTTCTTCTTCTTTTCTTTCTCTTCTTCTTCTTCTCTTTTCTTTCTCTTCTCTTCTTCTTCTTTCTTTCTCTTTTTTCTCTTCTTCTCTCTCTTCTTCTTTCTTTCTCTCTTTCTTCTTTCTTTCTTCTCTTTTTCTTCTTCTCTTCTTCTTCTTTCTTCTTTTTTTCCTTCTTCTCTTCTTCTTTCTCTTTTCTTTCTTCTCTTTCTTCTTCTTCTTCTTCTTCTTTTTCTTCTTTTTTCTCTTCTTCTTCTCTTCTCTTCTTTCTTTCTTCTTCTTCTTCTTCTTCTTTCTCTCTCTCTCTTCTTCTTTCTTCTTTCTCTCTCTTTCTTTTCTTCTTCTCTTCTTTCTTCTCTTTCTTCTTTTCTTTTTCTTTTCTCTTCTCTCTTTCTTCTCTTTCTTCTTTTCTCTTTTCTCTTCTTCTTCTCTTTCTTTCTCTCTTTCTTTCTCTTCTTTTCCTCTCTTCTTCTTCTTCTTTTCTTCTCTCTCTTCTTCTCTCTTCTTTCTCTCTTTTCTTTCTTCTTCTTTCTTCTTTTCTTTCTCTTCTTTCTCTTTCTTCTTCTTCTTTCTCTTTTCTCTTTCTTTTTCTTTCTCTTTCTTCTCTTCTCTCTTTTCTTCTTTCTCTTTTCTCTTCTTTCTTCTTTCTCTTCTCTCTCTTCTCTTCTTTCTTCTTCTCTTCTTCTTTCTTTCTTTCTTCTCTTTTTCTTTTCTCTTTTCTTCTTTTCTCTTTTCTCTTCTTCTTCTTTCTCTCTTTCTCTTCTTTCTTCTCTTTTCTCTCTCTCTTTCTTTCTCTTTTTCTTTTCTCTCTTCTCTTTCTTCTTCTTCTCTTTCTTTCTTTCTCTCTTTCTTTCTTCTCTTTCTTTTCTCTTCTTCTCTTCTTTCTTCTCTTTCTCTTCTTCCTCTTCTTCTTCTTCTTCTTCTTTCTTTCTCTCTTTCTTTCTTTTCTCTTCTCTTTCTTTCTTTCTCTCTTTCTTTTCTTCTCTTCTCTTCTCTTCTTTTCTTTCTTCTTCTCCTCTCTTCTTCTTTTCTTCTTTCTTCTTTTCTTTTTCTTCTTCTTTTTTTCTCTTCTTTTCTTTTCTTTCTTTCTTTTTCTCTTCTCTTTCTTTCTCTCTTCTTCTCTTTTTTTTTCTTTCTTTCTTCCTCTTCTTCTCTTTCTTCTTCTTCTTTCTTTCTCTTTCTCTTCTTCTCTTTCTTCTTCTTCTTTTCTTCTTCTTCTTTTTCTCTTCTTTCTCTCTTTCTTTTTCTCTTCTTCTCTTTCTTTCTTTCTCTTTCTTCTTCTTTTCTTTCTTCTTCTTTCTCTTTCTTTCTTTTTTTTTTTTTTCTTTTCTTCTTTCTTCTTTCTCTTTTCTTTCTCTCTCTTCTCTTCTTCTCTTTCTCTTCTTTCTTCTTCTTCTCTCTCTTCTCTTCTCTTCTTCTTTCTTCTTTCTCTCTCTTTTCTTTCTTCTCTTTTCTTTCTCTCTTTTTTCTTTCTTCTCTCTTCTTCTTTTCTTCTCTTTCTTTTCTCTTCTCTTTTCTTCTCTTTCTTCTCTTTTTCTTTTTCTTCTCTTTCTTTTCTTCTTCTTCTCTCTTTTCTTTCTTCTTCTTTCTTCTTCTTTTTCTCTCTTTCTTCTTTCTTTCTCTTCTTCTTTTTCTTTCTCTTCTTTCTTCTCTCTTCTCTTCTTCTTCTTTTCTCTTCTTTCTTTCTTTCTTCTTTCTCTTCTTTTCTTTTTTTTCTTCTTCTTTTCTCTTTCTTCTCTTCTTCTCTTTCTCTTCTTTTTTCTCTTCTCTTCTTCTTTTTCTTCTCTCTTTTTCTTCTTCTCTCTTCTTCTCTCTTTCTCTTTCTTCTCTCTTCTTTCTTCTTCTTTCTTCTCTTCTCCTTTTTCTTTCTCTTTTCTTCTTCTTTTTCTTCTTTTCTCTTTTCTCTTTTCTCTCTTTCTCTTTCCTTCTTTTTCTTTCTTTCTTCTCTTTCTTTCTTCTTCTCTTCTTCTTTCTTCTTTTCTTTCTTCTTCTCTCTTCTTTTTCTTTTCTTTCTTCTTTCTTTCTTTTCTTTTCTTTTCTTCTTCTTTTCTTTTCTTTTCTCTTTTTTCTTCTTCTTCTTTCTCTTCTTTCTTTCTTTTCTCTTCTTCTCTCTTCTCTTCTCTCTTTCTTCTTCTCTTTCTTCTTTTCTTCTTTCTTCTTTTTTCTCTTTTCTTTCTCTTCTCTTTCTCTTTCTTCTCTTTTCTTTCTCTCTCTTCTTCTTCTTTCTCTTTCTTCTTCTCTTCTTCTCTTTCTTCTTCTTCTCTCTTTCTTCTCTTCTTTCTTTCTCTTCTTTTCTTCTTCTTTTCTTTCTTTCTCTTCTTCTTCTTCTTCTTCTCTTTCTTTTTCTCTTCTCTCTTCTTTCTTTTCTTTCTTTCTTCTTTCTTTTTTTTTCTCTTCTCTTTCTTTTTCTCTCTTCTTTCTTCTTCTTTCTTCTTTCTTCTCTCTTCTTTTCTCTTCTTTCTTCTCTCTCTTTTCTTTTCTCTTCTTTCTTCTCTTTCTTCTCTCTCTTTTTTCTCTTCTCTTCTTTCTTTTTCTTTCTTCTTCTTCTTTCTTCTTTTTCTTTTCTCTTCTTCTCTCTTTCTTCTCTTTCTTTCTCTTCTTCTCTTTTTCTTTTTTCTTCTTTCTCTCTTTCTCTTTCTTCTTTTTTTCTCTTCTCTTCTTCTTTCTTTTCTTTTCTTCTTTTTTCTCTTCTCTTCTTCTTCTTCTTCTCTTTCTCTCTTCTCTTCTTCTTTTTTCTCTTCTTTTTCTCTTCTTCTTTTTCTTTTTCTTCTCTTTCTTCTCTTCTCTCTCTTTCTTTTCTTCTTTCTTCTCTTCTTCTTCTTTCTCTTTCTTTCTCTCTTCTCTCTTTTTCTTCTTTCTTCTTCTTTTCTTCTTTTCTTCTTTTTCTCTTCTTTCTTTTCTTCTCTTCTCTCTCTTCTTTCTTTCTCTTTTCTTCTCTTTCTTCTTCTCTTCTCTCTTCTTCTCTCTCTTCTCTTCTTTTTCTTCTCTTTTCTTTTCTCTTCTCTCTCTTCTTCTTCTTTCTTCTCTTTCTTTCTTCTCTTTCTTCTCTTCTTCTCTTTCTCTCTTCTCTTCTTTTTCTTTTTCTTCTTTCTCTCTTTTCTTCTTCTTTCTTCTTCTTCTTCTTTTTTCTCTCTTCTTCTTCTCTTCTTCTTCTTTCTTCTTTTCTCTTTCTTTCTTCTTTCTCTCTTTCTCTTCTTTTTCTTCTTCTCTTTCTCTCTTTCTCTTCTTTTTTCTTCTTTTTTCTTCTTCTCTTCTTCTTTCTTCTCTCTTTCTCTTCTTTTTCTTCTCTCTCTTTCTTTCTCTTTCTTTTCCTTCTTCTCTTTTCTCTTTCTTCTCTTCTTCTTCCTTTCTCTTTCTCTCTTCTTCTCTCTTTTCTCCTTTTCTCTTTCTTTCTTCTTTCTCTTCTCTTCTCTCTTCTTTCCTTCTCTCTTCCAGGCTGCAGTTCTCTCTCTCTTTCTTTCTCCCCTCTCTCTTCTTTCCAGGCTTCAGTCTCTCTCTTCTCCCCCTTCTCTCTAGGTCCAGGCTCTCTTCTCTCTTTCTCCCCCTTCTCTCTAGGTCCAGGCTGCAGTGTCTCTTTTCTCCCCCTTCTCTCTAGGTCCAGGCTGCAGTGTCTCTTTTCTCCCCTTTCTCTCTAGGTCCAGGCTGCAGTGTCTCTTTTCTCGCCCTTCTCTCTAGGTCCAGGCTGTTTCTCTCTTCTCCCCCTTCTCTCTAGGTCCAGGCTGCAGTGTCTCTCTTCTCCCCCTTCTCTCTTGGTCCAGGCTGCAGTGTCTCTCTTCTCCCCCTTCTCTCTTGGTCCAGGCTGCTGTCTCTCTTCTCCCCCTTCTCTCTAGGTCCAGGCTGCAGTCTCTTTTCTCCCCCTTCTCTCTAGGTCCAGGCTGCAGTGTCTCATTTCTCCCGCTTTTCTCTAGGTCCAGGCTGCAGTGTCTCTTTTCTCCCCTTTCTCTCTAGGTCCAGGCTGCAGTGTCTCTTTTCTCGCCCTTCTCTCTAGGTCCAGGCTGCAGTGTCTTTCTTCTCCGTCTCTCTAGGTCCAGGCTTCAGTGTCTCTCTTCTCCTTCTCTCTAGGTCCAGGCTGCAGTGTCTCTTTTTCTCGCCCTTCTCTCTAGGTCCAGGCCTGCAGTGTCTCTTTTCTCGCCCTTCTCTCTAGGTCTAGGCTGCAGTGTCTCTTTTCTCGCCCTTCTCTCTAGGTCCAGGCTGCAGTGTCTCTCTTCTCCCCCTTCTCTCAGGGTCCAGGCTGTTTCTCTCTGATCCCCCTTCTCTCTAGGTCCAGGCTGCAGTGTCTCTCTTCTCCCCCTTCTCTCTTGGTCTAGGCTGCAGTGTCTCTCTTCTCCCCCTTCTCTCTAGGTCCAGGCTGCAGTCTCTTTTCTCGCCCTTCTCTCTAGGTCCAGGCCTGCAGTGTCTCTTTTCTCGCCCTTCTCTCTAGGTCTAGGCTGCAGTGTCTCTTTTCTCGCCCTTCTCTCTAGGTCCAGGCTGCAGTGTCTCTCTTCTCCCCCTTCTCTCTAGGTCCAGGCTGTAGTTTCTCTCTTCTCCTTCTTCTCTCTAGGTCCAGGCTGCAGTGTCTCTCTTCTCCCTCTTCTCTCTAGGTCCAGGCTGCAGTGTCTCTTTTCTCCCCTTTCTCTCTAGGTCCAGGCAGCGGTGTCTCTCTTCTCGCCGTTCTCTCTAGGTCCAGGCTTCTGTGTCTCTCTTCTCCCCCTTCTCTCTAGGTCCAGGCTGCAGTGTCTCTCTTCTCGCCCTTTTCTCTAGGTCCAGGCTGCAGTGTCTCTCTTCTCCCCCTTCTCTCTAGGTCCAGGCTGCAGTGTCTCTCTTCCGCCCCCCTTCTCTCTAGGTCCAGGCTGCAGTGTCTCTCTTCCCCCCCTTCTCTCTAGGTCCAGGCTGCAGTGTCTCTCTTCTCCCGCTTCTCTCTAGGTCCAGGCTGCAGTGTCTCTTTTCTCCCCCTTCTCTCTAGGTCCAGGCTGCAGTGTCTCTTTTCTCCCCCTTTTCTCTAGGTCCAGGCTGCAGTGTCTCTTTTCTCCCCATTCTCTCTAGGTCCAGGCTGCAGTGTCTCTTTTCTCGCCCTTCTCTCTAGGTCCAGGCTGTTTCTCTCTGATCCCCCTTCTCTCTAGGTCCAGGCTGCAGTGTCTCTCTTCTCCCCCTTCTCTCTAGGTCCAGGCTGTTTCTCTCTTCTCCTTCTTCTCTCTAGGTCCAGGCTGCAGTGTCTCTCTTCTCCCCCATCTCTCTAGGTTTAGGCTGCAGTGTCTCTTTTTCTCGCCCTTCTCTCTAGGTCCAGGCTGCAGTGTCTCTCTTCTCCCCCTTCTCTCTAGGTCCAGGCTGTAGTGTCTCTCTTCTCCCCAGGTCCAGGCTGCAGTGTCTCTCTTCTCGCCCTTCTCTCTAGGTCTCGGCTGCAGTGTCTTTTCTCCCCTTTCTCTCTAGGTCCAGGCTGCAGTGTCTCTTTTCTCGCCCTTCTCTATAGGTCCAGGCTGTTTCTCTGTTCTCCCCGTTCTCTCTAGGTCCAGGCTGCAGTGTCTTTTTCCTCCCTTTTTTCTCTTGGTCCAGGCTGTTTTTCTCTTCTCCCCCGTCTCTCTAGGTCCAGGCTGCAGTGTCTCGTTTCTCCGTCTCTCTAGGTCCAGGCTGCAGTGTCTCTCTTCTCCGTCTCTCTAGGTCCAGGCTGCAGTGTCTCTCTTCTCCGTCTCTTTAGGTCCAGGCTGCAGTGTCTCTCTTCTCCTTCTCTCTAGGTCCAGGCTGCAGTGTCTCTCTTCTCCTTCTCTCTAGGTCCAGGCTGCAGTGTCTCTTTTCTCGCTTTTTTCTCTAGGTCCAGGCTGCAGTGTCTCTTTTCTCGCCCTTCTCTCTAGGTCCAGGCTGCAGTGTCTCTCTTCTCCCCTTTCTCTCTAGGTCCAGGCTGCAGTGTCTCTCTTCTCCCCTTTCTCTCTAGGTCCAGGCTGCAGTGTCTCTCTTTTCCTTCTCTCTAGGTCCAGGCTGCAGTGTCTCTTTTCTCCCCCTTCTCTGTAGGTCCTGGCTTTTTCTCTCTTCTCCTTCTCTCTAGGTCCAGGCTGCAGTGTCTCTTTTCCTTCTCTCTAGGTTCAGGCTGCAGTGTCTCTTTCCTCCCCCTTCTCTCTAGGTCCAGGCTTTTTCTCTCTTCTCCTTCTCTCTAGGTCCAGGCTGCAGTGTCTCTTTTCTCGCCCTTCTCTCTAGGTCCAGGCTGCAGTGTCTCTTTTCTCGCCCTTCTCTATAGTTCCAGGCCGCAGTGTCTCTTCTCCTTCTCTCTAGGTCCAGGCTGCAGTGTCTCTTTTCTCGCCCTTTCTCTCTAGGTCCAGGCTGCAGTATATTTTTTCTCCCCCGTCTCTCTAGGTCCAGGCCGCAGTGTGTCTCTTCTCCCCCGTCTCTGTAGGTCCAGGCTGCAGTGTCTCTCTTCTCCCCCGTCTCTCTAGGTCCAGGATGCAGTGTCTCTCTTCTCCCCCGTCTCTCTAGGTCCAGGCTGCAGTGTCTCTCTTCTCCCCCGTCTCTCTAGGTTCAGGCTGCAGTGTCTCTTTTCTCGCCCTTTCTCTCTAGGTCCAGGCTGCAGTGTCTCGTTTATCCGTCTCTCTAGGTCCAGGCTGCAGTGTCTCTCTTCTCCGTCTCTTTAGGTCCAGGCTGCAGTGTCTCTTTTCTCGCTTTTTTCTCTAGGTCCAGGCTGCAGTGTCTCTTTTCTCACCCTTCTCTCTAGGTCCAGGCTGCAGTGTCTCTTTTCTCGCCCTTCCCTCTAGGTACAGGCTGCAGTGTCTCTCTTCTCCCCTTTCTCTCTAGGTCCAGGCTGCAGTGTCTCTCTTTTCCTTCTCTCTAGGTCCAGGCTGCAGTGTCTCTTTTCTCCCCCTTCTCTGTAGGTCCTGGCTTTTTCTCTCTTCTCCTTCTTTCTAGGTCCAGGCTGCAGTGTCTCTTTTCCTTCTCTCTAGGTTCAGGCTGCAGTGTCTCTTTCCTCCCCCTTCTCTCTAGGTCCAGGCTTTTTCTCTCTTCTCCTTCTCTCTAGGTCCAGGCTGCAGTGTCTCTTTTCTCGCCCTTCTCTCTAGGTCCAGGCTGCAGTGTCTCTTTTCTCGCCCTTCTCTCTAGGTCCAGGCCGCAGTGTCTCTTCTCCTTCTCTCTAGGTCCAGGCTGCATTGTCTCTTTTCTCGCCCTTTCTCTCTAGGTCCAGGCTGCAGTATATTTTTTCTCCCCTGTCTCTCTAGGTCCAGGCTGCAGTGTGTCTCTTCTCCCCCGTCTCTCTAGGTCCAGGCTGCAGTGTCTCTCTTCTCCCCCGTCTCTCTTGGTCCAGGCTGCAGTGTCTCTTTTCTCGCCCTTTCTCTCTAGGTCCAGGCTGCAGTATATTTTTTTCTCCCCTGTCTCTCTAGGTCCAGGCTGCAGCGTCTCTCTTCTCCCCCGTCTCTCTAGGTCCAAGTGATTGCGATCGGGTGTGGGGGGCGTATAAACACCCGCACATCTACACCATTAGGTGTGGGTTCCTGGAGGCGCCAGCATCTCTTTCTATTCGCCACAAAAGGTTAGTTTTTATCCTTCAAAACCACGCTTGTCTCTGCAATCCCCTCTCTCTTTTTATGTCATTGACTTGGTCTTGCTTCTCATATAGAAAGCTATACCTGTATTCATCTTATGTATTGGCCCCTCCTGCCCTAATGGAATGATTTATACACATTTTAAAGGCACAGCTTCAACTGCCTATCCCTTCCCCTTCTTGGCTGGATAAGTGAGTTCAATCTACCATACCCAAGTCTATCATATGCTGTGTACATATACCTCATCCCCAACTAAACTTTTTTATTATCATTTAACACCTTTTGTCCTTTTCCCCTTTTGTCCCGTTCCCCCTTCTCTTTTCTTTCTAAGATACTTCATAAGAAACTTTTGGAGCATTCTCATATGTTCTCTGGCGCCTCCAATATGTGCTAATTATTAATATCTCTTGGTAAGCATTTATCTTTATATATTTTTGGCTTATATTGCCAACGGGCTGTTTTTCCTAAATTTAAACCAGCCCAATATCATATTCTCATAATACATCTCTCTTCCTTCAGGTTTTATATACGCCCCCTACATAGCTCAGTCTGTCTGGTGTCCATGCTTGATCATGCCATTGGAGTGGATTTGATTTGGCTGCGGTTCTGACTGTATGTGTCGTTTGCTAGGATTGCGAATCTGGGGTTCCCTGGGGTGAATATTCGGGGGAGATTCAGCCCATTGTGTCTATCAGTGAAAATACTGCTCAAATATGCCATGTCTGTGTTCTTTCATACTCTATTTCTAATGCTGTTTTTTACATTATCAGATTTGGGTGCGAACTCTCCTAAATGACCCTGAAGAAGCCAATGATTGGAGAAACATGTTGGTCGTTCAAACTTGAGATCGAACCCTACCTATGCCCCTCCCCCCCCCGGCACCCCTTATTTGTGCTGAACAAGCTGTCAGACTTTGTTTGGTTGTTTCAGCCAGTGACGAGATCCCATTTTTCCTCTCTATCCATCACTGGGCCTCGTCGCTGCCTGATCCACCCATTTTTATCTGCACTACCAATTTTGTTTTGCTTACTTCACATTTGTCCTCCATGTGCTTTGTATTAAATAAATTGTCTACTCTTTTTTACAAAAATCACGAGTATTTACCTTTATTATATTAGTACCGTTATAGTCCTCTTTACTGTTGTGTTATTTTTTAATTAAAATATTTTTTCCCAAAAAAGTGGGCTTGTAAGTCCGCTGCGCAAATACGGTGTGACAGAAAGTATTGCAACGACTGCCATTTTATTCTCTAGGGTGTTAGAATAAAAAATATATATAATGTTTGGGGGTTCTAAGTAAAGTGAAGGTGATGGGCAGGCAGTGAAAACAAACAGCTCCATTAGCATTGCTGGGTGTCATACCAACGGCCACCACAAGAGGGCGCCAGATTCTGGAAGGTACCATAGGACTGCATAAGGCCGCAAAGCCGCGGCCTCAATTACCAGCCGGCGCGGCCCATCACGATCGTGCGCGCGGGGGGGGTTCACTATGGATACAGGATACCCCCAGCTGTGCTGCCACAGGTGCCAGGTCGCTAATTCTAGTCGCAAATGCGACCTGGCGACCGGGATTTGTCGAGCACTGTTTGAAAATGTGTCATTTTGTGGGTCTGGCTACAAATGGGGGCGTAGGTTTTGTTAGGGTGGTCAGTAGGGTGTCCCCAGATTTCACTTTCAAAATTTGGTAACTTTACTTTACAGTTTTGTTGTGATCTTTGGTAATGGTTGCCTTGCTTTACAGATCGTTTGCTACTTAAAGTGGAGTTCCACCCAAAAGTTAGAGTTCTGTTTTAAGCACCTCTCATCCCCTTCTATGCCACATTTGGCATGTCGTGTGGGTTTTCTTTTTTTTTTTTATGGGGGAGCAGGTACCTAGTTTTGGCAGGTACCTGCACCCACTTCTGCTCGGGCCACCTTGGCGACTCAAGCAGAAGTTCTTCTCTCCCCCTCCCTCCCTGCAATGTTCTGGGACACCTCACAGATCCCAGAAGATTGCCCGGCCATTGAGGAGGCACAGCGTGACTCGCACCCGGCTGTGAAGTCACAAGCTGTCACAGCCGGGGGGCCCACACTTGTAATGTCAAGGAGAGGCAAGTGAGAGAACCGAGGGTTCGGGCAGCTGGATCTTGGGACAGGTGAGTGTGTTTATTAAAGTGGAAGTCCATCCAAAATCCCTGCATCTAACACTAACCGCTCTATCCCTGTAAAGAAAAAACGAAGTATACATACCTTTTTGGAAGCCGATCTTATCCGCTCCGACCGGATCCCATGATGAGCTGTCAGCCGCGGCTTCTCTGTGTAGGCGGGTGCAGATGACAACGGAAGCCCCATAGTAACTCTATGGGTGACATCACTTCCCTGTCATTTCACAGCCGTTGTCCTCCGTGTCTTCTGCAGAGCTTCTGTAGATCGGGTCGGAGCGGGTCAGATTGGCTTCCAAAAAGGTATTTATACTCATCTTTTCTTTACAGGGGTAGAGAGGTTAGTGTTGGATCCCTGGTGTCTATAGACACAGGGATTTTAGATTTAGCATGGACTTCCACTTTAAAAGTCAGCAGCTACATTGTTTTTGTAGCTGCTGACTTTTATTAAACACAAAAATGACTGGAACTCTGCTTTAACTCCTGCATGGTAGCCAATCAGCTTCTAACTTCAGCTTGTTCAGGTAAGCTTTGACAAAGAAAAAAAAAAGTTGATTGGTTTCTATGCAGAGCTGCACCAGATTTTCTACTCTCCAGTTTTAATATATCAACCCCATTGCGTCTTGCTAGAGGAGAAAATTGTAAACAAGAAAAATAGCTAGATCAGAGTTTGATCTAGGTCAGTGTTAGGCTACTTGCACACCGAGGCGCAGGGTGCGCTGGCGGTAAAGCAGCGCTATATTTAGCGCCGCTTTACCGTAGTTTTAGCTGCGCTTTTCGGCCACTCGCGGGGCGGTTTTACCCCCTGCGAGCGGCCGAAAAGGGGTTAATATCAGTATGTCCATATATACCACAATCACATATATTCATGTGATACGTACAAAATCCGTATAGTGCATAGATATAACCCTTTTTGGTAAAGATTTATTTCCTCATATAAAAATACCCCCTTTTTAGGTCTTGCACTTACATCAATATAAAATACATAAAGCATTGCATCGATATCAAACAGGGTTACACTATGGATCGTGTTCTTTTTCTTTCTCATATGATCTGATACGCGCAAACGTGTGTGATCGATACCCTAAGCTACAGCTGATCCTGGGAGATTGGATATATCGTCTTTAATCAAGTGTCATTTGCTTGCCTATTACCTTTATATCTTCTACTAAGAGTTTTATTCAGAGGGGGATGTGAGTCCTCCCCTGGCTCTTCACGTGCGGTCGCGTCGGTGACAGTTTTCCTATTTCTACTCTGGATTATCCTATGGACTTTGCAACCATGCTTATTATGGACTTTTATATCTATGCACTATACTGATTTTGTATGTATCGCATGAATATATGTGATTGTGGTATATATGGACATACTGATTACATCATTCAGGTGTCTTTAAGCGCTGCCTATATATTTGTGTGAGTTTAAGTGTCTTTTTAGAGCCTTGGTGTAGGCTTTAAGGTAGCAGCTGTCTGCCTTAATTGGCTATTGTTCTCTGTTTTCTTTTTTCCCCACATCCATTAGCGCTTGTTAATAAAGGAAATAGGCGCTGTTTGTGTGTGTGTGTGTGTATATATATATTACACACACATTATTTAATAATGTGGTGCAAAGACTACACCTTTACACCGCCCAATCCCCACTGTACTTGCCTCCAGGTTTGCTGAGCTGTCAGAACCCTCAGTCTCTCTCTCAGTGCTTTCAGAATGGATCAGATGGATTCTGGTTGGTCATTGTTGTCACATTGAACACACTGACCAATTTGTAAGGGTTATCATTCACATCATGCCTTGATGTGGTTTGGGAAACGGTGTGTTTAGCACCACTTTAAACTAGAACAAGCAAATGTGATTAGCTGGTGCTTTGCCATTGCCTTTTATTACAAAGACCACTAACCTATACAAGTTACTTTGGAGGAACATTCAACAGATACTTCGCATTGAGAAGCTTTTACTCCCGCTCTGTGTTATTTGTGGCAAAATAATGACAGATTACATAAGACTGTGGCTTCCTGTGTTGCCTTGCTCTATATAAATTGGCTGCCCTGGCTTAGCTTTTCATTGCATTATTTGTGCTCAGACCACAATTTAGTGGCGGGCATAATAAATGTGTATTTTAGGCCCCTTTTACATGGGGTGGATTCCGTTGCAATCAGCAGGGGATCTGTGTGCTGTTCCCCTGCTGATCTGAGCAGAGTGATGACACATCACTCTGCTTTAGGCTGGGTTCACACCTATGCAAATTGGATGAGGGTTTCTCTGCATCCAATTCGCATAGCAGGAGAATGTGACCGACTCTCTATGGAGTCGGTTCGCATATCTCCAGGGCGGCCTCGGAGCGCACTACACATGTGCGTCTTTGGCTCCATTTCAGGGCCAAATTTAGGCAAAAAATCCCTGAAACGGAGAACAGGGACACACCGTGTTCCTGTGCGATCCGCAGCCGGTTCCTGTGTGAACCAAGCTGTGTATACCTGACTACCTCTGATCTGCCTCAACTAATCGTAAGAAGATGGAGCCCCCTTCGGTTTTTATTAGCAGGCCCGATCAGACTGAGACAGACAGACACAGTTTCTCAGGCGGACCTAATCAGCACTCCCATGTGAAAGGGGCTTTTAGTGGTCAATTCACTAATGATTAGAACGTGCCATACTTTTGTTTTCTTTGAAATATTGCATGCGATAAACAAGAGTCATTTTAATAAATTTTGGTAAATATATGTGGTAAATATCACAAAGAAATCATGATATATAATTATGATGTAAGGATCAGCAAATTGAACCAGAGGGCAGTGGGATCTCTGACACTCCCAGAAGTATCTTCCTGGCAGCAGTTTCTCCAACACAGCAGAGATCAGTGGGAGAAGTGGGTATTAATCCAGCAATAACATTGCAGGTTACAAAAGGGAAAAGTCAAAAATAACAAACATGTTATACTTTTTCTGTGCAGTTGGTTTTGCGCAGAGCAGCCCAGATCCTCCTCTTCTCGGGTCCCTTGCTGTCACTCCTGGCCCCTCACTCCTGCCCCTGCAGCATGCTATAGGGGCACTGAGTCGAGCTGCTGCTCTGTGTGTCCATTCAGACATGGAGCTGTGATTCGGCCCCACCCCTCTCCTCATTGGCTGACTGACTTTAAATGACAGCAGTGTGAGCCAATGGCGCCCACTGCTGTGTCTCACCTGTGAGGCTGCCCCCCCCTTTGCTACACTGAGGATGCCTGGTCCAATACAACAGGTATCAGATCAAGCATCAGCATTTGCACGAGTACTGATACTCGTGCAAATGCTTGGTATCGGCACCAATGCTAGTATCGGTGCAACCCTAATTGTAAGCCCCACCTGTCAGTGGTAAATGGTTGGTCTCATCCCCGTAGCTATAAGAGAGCTTATTCTTTTTAAAAGCAACAAACTTACTAGCTGAATCATCAGATGAAAATAGAAGAAAGCCCCCCAAAAAAACGAATGCAGTAATTGCATCTAGGAATTGGTATACTGCAACATAATAAATGTTTGCTGCTGGGTTTAATACCGCTTTAAAACATAAATCTCGAGCAAGGGGACTAGAAAAGGGGGAGAGCGGGCTGGAGAAACTGGACCAGAGTGTGGGAAGGAGAGGTCTGTGTATTCCTCAAACTGACACCAATGATGAGGCACTGTTCAGCGACCCGCCCCCCAGGAACACCAATGATGGGGCACTTTACCTCACAGAAATACCTAAATTAATGTTTTGCCAAGTTCTCTCTCACAGTACAGTACACTGAGTAATAGCCCCTAACTTATATTGCAGGTCCAGCTTGGCGCTCAAGGCTGCTTCTCTCCTCTCTCCCTACTCCCTTAAGTCTGCAGCGGGCGGGGCTGAGAATATTCCGCTGACATCAGCGAGGATGAGAGAGGAGGACGTGCCTGGTCACATGAGCGCCGCTGTATTTTCATGAGAATACAGCGGCGCTACCGGCTTGTACACTGGATTGTAACACTGGGACGGAGGCGGGACTGGCAGGGAGGAAGGTTCGTGTACCGTTAGACCAACTAATCGAGTTGACAACGATTTTCATTATCGATTTATTATCGATCGTTTCAGCCCCAAATGCGACTAAGAAATGTCAGGAAAGACCTACTAGAACAGCTGAACTTTATTTGGGGTTAATCAGAGGCACTTTAAATGATGGTAGATGTGTACTGACTCCTATTTAACATGAGTTTGAATGTGATTGCTTAATTCTGAACACAGCGCCATCCCCAGTTATAAGAGGGTGTGCACACTTGTGCGACCATATTATTTGTTTTTTATTTTTACTTCCCCTTCTTAAAAGATTTAATTTTTTTATTTCCAACTCAGTTGTACAGTTTATAGGTCACATTAAAGGTAGAAAAAGTTCTGAAATTATTTATCTTTGTCTAATTATTTTACATCACAAAAACCTGACATTTTAACAGGGGTGTGTAGACTTTTTATATCCACTCTACGTGAAACCAGTCACACAACCCCCCTTTTTTACTACATTTATATAAGTGCTATAAAACCAGTTTGGTTTCTATAAAAAAAAAAAAGTCACTTGGATTTTTTATAGTAATGTATAGAGAGAGACTTTACTGTACTTGCATTGAAAACTACTGAAGAAGCTGTAAATTGCTTCCATATTTTTCCCTCTGTTAATTATTCCCATTATTTTTATCTACATCTTATGAACATTTTCTATCTATTTAGCCAGCGGCTGCTAATCACAATGGCGGCTCAGTGCTGTCTGTCCCTTTTCAAATATAACTGGTAATATGTAAATGGCCCAGAAGAAAGGGAAAGTTGTTCGCTCTTTGGCCTGAACAAGGATCTCTTGTATAATTCACATGTGAAGTGAGGAGTCACACTTAACCCCCTTCCACTCTCCTCATATGATCAGCTTTATGGGGTCTGTCTTTGTCTTAGGCCTGATGAGTTTTCTGCATGTGGACTTCATTCTCTCCTGAAACCAGAAAACCTAAACGGGCTTCCAGTGACATGATTTTTGGAACCAGTGTTATCAATTCAGTGGAGACCTCAGAATGATTAAAGTGATTTTAAAGGTAAAAATATAACAAACATGTTATACTTACCTGCTCTGTTCAATGGTTTTGCACAGAGCATCGCCAATCTTATGCCGCACACACACGATCGGACTTTCCGGCAGACTTGGTCCGGCGGACCGGAATCCGTCGGACAATTCGATCGTGTGTGGGGAAATAGAAATAAAACACGTTTCAAATCTTTCCGACCGACTCGAGTCCAGTCGAAAAATCCGGTCCTCTGTGTGCTAGTCCGACGAATGAAAACCAACGCTAGGGCAGCTATTGGCTACTGGCTATGAACTTCCTTATTCTAGTCTGGTCGTATGTCATCACGTTCCAATCCGTCTGACTTTTGGAGTGATCGTGTGTGGGCAAGTCCGTTAGTTTGAAAGTCCGGCGGACCTCCGCTGCAAGGTCCGTCGGAAAGACTGTCGGATCTAGTCCGTCAAAAAGTCTGATCGTATGCAAGTGGCATTACTCTTCTCGGGTCCCCCACTGGCCATGGGGGTACTTATGCGCGCTCGCTCCTGAGCCCCGCTCTGTGTGTCAATAAGGCACTCAGATTAGGGCTCGGCCCTGTTTACTGGCTGTTATTGACCACAGCAGAAGTGGGCTCAGGAAAGTATTAAGGATGGTCTGCAAAGGGAGCTGCATAATTAAAATGGTTGTAAAGGCATTAAGATAAAAATTCTTCTGTGTGCAGCAGTCCCCGTCAGCCCCCCTAATACTTACCTGAGCCCCTTCTAGATCCAGCGATGTTGCAGCAGCATGTCGACTGCCTGGGACTCCCCTCCTCTGCGGACAGCAGTGCAGCGCCGTTGGTGCTGTCAGTCAGCCAATGAGAAGAGAGGGGGCAGGGTCGGGGTTCCCTCTCTGAATGGAGACAGGGAGCTGTGACTCGGCTCAGGTGCCCCCATAGCAAGCTGCTTGCTGTGGGGTAGTCAACAGGAGGGAGGGGCCAGGAGCACAGAAGAGGGATCCGAGTTGCTCTGTGCAAAACCACTGCACAAGACAGGTAAGTATAACATGTTTATTATTTTTAACAAAAAAAGGAGACTTTACAATCACTTTAAGTTTTTTTTACTTTCATACACTCTATACATGAAGGTAAAAAACCTTCAGCCTTTACCATCACTAATCTAAAAGACTCCTAGCCTTATTTGCAAGCTGTGTTTTGTCCGTCCAGTCAAAATAAATATTTCAATGGCTGGTGGACACTACTCCAAGATTCCCCTACTTGCTTCTTATCCTTAAAGTGAAAAAAAACAAAACTTTATTTGGATAGAGTGGTAAAAGTTTAGACAAGTTTTTATTGCTGTCTTTTTCTTAGTTGGATCAATTTACTTTGCTTGTTCTGGTGATCACTCTTTCTAAAACTGGTTAAGTTAAGGAAAAATCCAAAAAATGTAAGTTGTCCCCAGAGCAGGAATAGAGAGAAAATCTACCAATGGGAACACTTAACCACATCAATACTGGCCACTTTCGCCCCCTTCCTTCCCAGACCAATTTTCAGCTTTCAGCGCTCTCGCACTTTCAATAAGAATTGCGCGGTCATGCAGTGCTGTACCCAAATTAAATTTTTTATCATTTTGTTCGCACAAATAGAGATTTCTTTTGGTGGTATTTATTCACAACTTTTTTTTTATTTTTTGCGATATAAGCGGAAATTTGGGAAAAACAATATTTTCTTCTATTTTAAAAGAAATCCAATAAAATCTAATTTTGTCATACATTTAAGCCAAAATGTATTCTGCATCATGTTTTTGGTAAAAAAAAAAAAATCCTGTTAAGTGTATAATAATTGGTTTGCGTGATCACGGACATATGTGTGCAAATGATCATTGGGACATGTGATTTTACTGTTATATGTGGGGGACATGTGTGTTTACTTGTGATTTTTTTACTGTGTAGGGACACTACACTGGTGATCAGTGAGTAAAAAAGCTGTAAAAAAAACAGCTTATACTCACTGATCACCAGCCGGCTGCAGAGATCCGCTCTCCTCAGCGATCACTTCTGTGTGAGGAGAGCCGATCACCTAGCAACCGGCTGTTTGTTTACATCACATGACGGCCGTGATTGGACATGGCCGTCATGTGATCAGGAGGGCCAATCACAGAGCCCTCCTGCCTTGCAGGTTTAGGAGATATTCTTTTTACCTACAGGTAAGCCTTATTATAGGCTTACCTGTAGGTAAAAATCACCAAGCGGGCAATACAACCACTCTAACTAAGAGAGGGTATCCTTCACTTTAGAGCTTGGGTGTCCAACCTGCGGTCTTCTAGCTTTTGTGGAACTACAGGACCCACAAGGCATTGCAAGGCTGACAGTTGCAAGCATGACTTCCAAAGGCAGAGGCAGTTTTGCAACAGATGGATGGCCGCAGGTTGGACACCCATACTTTAGAGAGAACTCCTCTTCACTTCCTGTTGTGCATGGGACAGGAGGGGAAATTAATTGTTTCATTGGGGAGATTTACTTTCACTTGGAAAGTAATTTTAGAATCTTTTTCCCAAAAGATAGGATCTGCATTTGTGACCACTGCGGTGTGATCCTTTTCTCATGGTTTTTAAGATTCAGCAGTGAAACCAGATGACTTCTTGATAACCAGAGTGGCTATACAAACAAATACCTGCCTAAAATTGTGCAAAGGTTTTAGGCAGGTGTAAAGAAATGCTGTAAAAAAAAAAAAAAAAATAGAATGCTTTCAAAAATCAATTTTTAATTTTGTTTATTTTTATCAATTTAAAAAATGCAAAATGAGCGAACAGTAGGAAAATCTAAATCAAATCAATATTTTGTTGTGGCTACCCTTTTTGGCTTAAAGCCAGCATCAATTCTTACACTTGCATACTTTGTACACTTGCACAAATTCAAGGATTTTGTAGGATTCCAGTCAAGTGCATGATTAACCAATTATACCAAGCAGTTGCTAATGATCATTAATTTCAAATGCGGCTGGGTTTACACTGGTGCGACGCGACACTCGTCCTACTTTGGATCCAACTTTGCCCTGCGACTTGAAGTCAGAGAGGCGTCTGACTTCAATGAGCGGGGATCCGACTTGGATCCCCGCCAATACCAGGCACTGTGTTTGGTATGACTCTTGAGGGGGAATCCATGCCAAATTTTAAATTAAAAAAACAGCATGGGTTCCGCCTCCAACAGCATACCAGGCCCTTCTGTCTGATATGAATTTTAAGGGGAACCCCCTATGCCGAAAAAACGGCGTGGGGTTCCCCCAAAATCCATACCACATCCTTATCCGAGCACACAACCGGGCCGGTCAGGAAAGGGGACTGTACCTGAACCGTACCAGGCCGCATGCACTCAACATGGGGGGGGTGGGTGCTTTGGGGCAGGGGGGCACACCTTGTCCCCATATTGATGAGGACAAGGGCCTCTTCCTGACAACCCTGGCTGTTGGTTGTTGGGGTCTATGGGCCCCCCTTTAATAAGGGGGCCCCCAGATCCCGGCCCTTTGCCCTATGGGAATGAGTATATGGGGTACATCGTACCCCTACCCATTCACCTGGGGGAAAAAAATGTCAATAAAAAAAAAACACACTAGACCGGTTTTTAACCACTTCGCATCCGGCCGTAGCCGAATGACAGCCACAGCGCGGATGCCAAATCCCGGGAGGCCGTCATATGACGGCCTCCCCTTTCCTCTCTCCCCGAGCGCGCTCACGAGTGCGCATCGGGGAGATTCTGTGTTGGCCGTGTCCCTTGGACACAGCCAATCACAGATCGCTGTAAACGGCCAATCACAGCGGCCGTTTACAGCGCGATCGCCCTGGCCAATGACCGATGATCTCAAATGTAAACATATGAGATCATCTCTCATTGCCGGCTCTCTCTCCTCACACCGAGACAGCGTGTGAGGAGAGAGAGGATCTGTGACCGTAAGAAACATCAGCCAGTACAGTGCCCCATCATTACAGTGCCCCACCAGTGCCGATCAGTGCCCCACCTGTGCCGATCAGTGTCCACCTGTGCCAATAAGTGCCGATCAGTGCCCACCTTTGCCGATCAGTGCCCACCTGTGCCGATCAGTGTCCACCTGTGCCGATCAGTGTCCATCTGCAAATCTTCACAATCAGTACCCGACTGTGCCACCTCATCAGTGCCTGCCTGTGCCACCTCATCAGTGCCCACCTGTGACGCCTCATCAGTGTCCGCCTGTGACGCCTCATCAGTGCGCATTTGTTCCACTTCATTAGTGCACATCTGTGCCACCTCAGTGCCCATCTGTGCCACCTCAGTAACCCATCTGTGCCACCTCAGTAACCCATCTGTGCCACCTCAGTGCTGCCTCATCAGTGTCCATCAGTGCAGGCTTAGTACACACCTGTGTAGTCGCACCAGCAACCAGCAGCATGTCCAAAAGGGTCTATTCCGCAAATGAGGCGTTCCAAATCCTTTCCCAGGCCGACGAGAGCAACGGGGAGCTCTCTTCAGATTCCTCTTCATACATCGATTCTGAGACTGACATAACTTACGAGCCAGTCCTCAGTAGCGAAACATCGAGTGACTCGGAGGAGGAAGAGATTCGCCCGGCCAAACAAAGGCGTTCTGGTGAGGAAGCAGTGCCATCCACCAGCACCGCAGTGCCATCCACCAGCACCACAGTGCCATCTACCAGCACCGCAGTACCTTGGCAAGAAAGGCCAAGGACCCATGCCAGCCTTCCCTATGCCCTTCAAAACCCCTTGTGGCTTCCTCCTAATTCAGGAGAAGCCAACATTCCCCCTTTCACTGCCCAGCCAGGAGTCCAGGTGGACACACAGAATTTTACCCCAATAGATTTTTTTAATTTAATTTTTACGGAGGACTTGTTAGGATCAATTGTGGCCCAGTGCAATCTTTATGCCCAGCAATTTATTTTGCAAAACCCAACCTCATATTATGCCCGTCCCTATGAATGGAGAGACCTAACGGTGGAGGAGTTCAAGGTTTTTTTAGGCCTCACATTCAACATGGGACTCACCAAAAAAAACACCTTGACGTCCTATTGGTCAACCCAGCCCCTCCAACACATGCCAGTCTTCTCCAAGGTTATGTCCCGAAACAGGTACCTCATGATACAGAGGTTCCTTCATTTCAACGACAATTCCCAGTGCCCTCCCCGAAATGACCCAAATTATGACAGGCTTTTCAAAATTCGCCCACTTTTAAATTATTTTTCCCAAGTATTCCCCCAGCTCTTTACCCCGGACCAACACATATGTGTGGATGAGTCCCTTATTAAATTTAGTGGCAGGCTCAAAATAAAACAATAAATTCCCAGCAAAAGGGCCCGCTATGCGGTGAAGGTGTACAAATTGTGCGACCGAGTCACAGGGTACATGTATGCCTTCAAAGTCTACGAAGGGAAGGACACCCAGCTGCAGCCCCCTAATTGCCCGAACAACTTGGGATCAATCGGGAAAATTGTTTGGGACCTCATATATCCCCTACTGGAAAAAGGCTACAATTTATATGTAGATAACTTCTACACATCCCTGCCCCTGTTCCACAACCTCCACCGGATGAAGACACCAGCATGTGGCACCGTTAAAAGAAACCGGAAGGGCTTTCCTCAAAGTCTCGTGTATCAAAAATTGAAAAAAGGAGAAACGGCAAGCCTGAGAAACAAACAGATTTTGGCAGTGAAGTGGAGGGACAAAAGGGATGTCTACATGCTGTCTTCAATCCACAATAATACCTTTGTGGAAATCCCCAGAAGAAATGGCCCCATAAACAAACCCAAATGTATTTACGATTACAATTTGTATATGGGGGGAGTCGACTTCAACGACCAAATGATGGAACCATATCTTGCTACACGACGGACATACCATTGGTACAAGAAAGTTGCAATATATTTTTTTTCAATTGGCAATATATAATTCGTATGTCATTTACCGGAACTCCACCCAAAACCCCAAACCCTTCCTTGGCTACCAGGAGGAAGTTTTCACTGTCCTTGTATTCCCGAGCGGCCCACCAGAAAATATGCAATCCGATGTTGTTAGTCGACTCTCCCACTGCCACTTTCCTGATAAAATCCCTCCCAAACCAACAGGCCAACGCCGTCAAAAAAAATGTAAGGTGTGTACCAAAGCAGGAATCAGAAGAGACATATCCTATCATTGTGAAAATTGTCCTTCCCAACCAGGCCTCTGCATAGGTGACTGTTTTCGCCGTTACCATACTTCAATAAATTATTAGTGAAGTATGGTAAACGTAATCTTCAGTTCCTACCCTTACACACCTTCACACCCCTTATGCCACTGCCTGCTCTGTAACTGACCCTGGCTTGTTATACGACCATGCTTCTGCCTAACGATTCTGTACCTACCTCTGCCTGATCTGGAACTGACCCTGGCTTGTTATACGACCATGCTTCTGCCTAACGATTCTGTACCTACCTCTGCCTGATCTGGAACTGACCTTGGACTGTTTGACCATGATATTTGCCTGCCTCTTGGACTGATCTTGTACCCTGCTACTGGACTAGTGGGATTCAACACAGGGGTCTCACATATGTGAGGGGCTCCAGAAATGTTTTTCTGGATGAAGAAAACAATTTTTTTGTTTTCTCAATCCTAGATTAGGGTCTGGAGGCTCGGAGGCTTCAAAGAGATTTGGGTGGGAGAAGCCTCTACCCCTGTCCCCATTCTGTCCTGAACGAGGCCCTACTTCTGCCTGCTGCCTGTAGGACTTTCTGCCGTCATGCCTCTGCCTGTCGCACTGACCACACCACATGTCCTGCCTACTACCAGGACCAATATTTTTGGCACTGCTGACAATATCTCTGCCTGCACTGACCCTGGACTTTATATGGACAGTATCCCTGCCTGGACAATTGTGTTCGCCGTTGCTGACCAAGTCCCTGCCTGCTGCCTGGACCAGTGCTATCCTCCTGTGTACAACTGCGCTACTACAACCACAAGTAAGCATTTGTTTACGCTTTGCTCAGCATAATGTATTTTGGGGTGTAATTCTTGGTATGTGCATGCTATGTGTCCCTGGAATACCTGATGGTGTTCCTTGCATTTTGGATCTCTGTATGTGGCCAGACTGTGTAGAAGTCTCATACGCATGGTATCGCTATACTCAGGAGGAGTAGCAGAATGTATTTTGGGGTCTCATTTGTGCTATCTAATAGCTACCTGTTGGAAATATCTTATAAACGGACAACTTTGGGTAAAAAAAAAAGCGTTTTCATTTTTTTTTCCACATTTTCCAAAAACTTCTGGAAAAAAATGAACCATTCAAAAGACTCATTATGCCTCATAGATTATACGTTGGGGTGTTAGCTTTCCAAAATGGGGTCATTTTGTGGGCGTTTTCATTG
The DNA here is from genome assembly GCA_028564925.1 of Lithobates sylvaticus. Lineage (NCBI taxonomy): Eukaryota > Metazoa > Chordata > Amphibia > Anura > Ranidae > Lithobates > Lithobates sylvaticus. The sequence goes on along the minus strand of CM053028.1, from coordinate 434,763,392 downwards.
TCCTGGTGCTCCAGGGCCTTCAAAAGTGTAATAGGTGGTTGAGAAATGTGATGTGTAATTTATGCTCCTAGAACACCTGATGGTGCTCCCTGCATGTTGGGCCACTGTATGTGGCCAGGCAGTAAAAAAGTCCCACACATGTGGTATCGCTATACTCAGGAGGAGTAGCAGAATGTATTTTGGGGTGTCATTTGTGCTATCTAAATGCTACGTGTTGGAAATATCTGTCACGTTCCGGGTACGGCGGCGAACAGGAGGTGGATCCCCTATGCCAATGGGGCGATAGCACGGGTTGTATTGGAGGACCGGTTCTAATGTTGCTACTCGTTTTCACCAGAGCCCGCCGCAAGGCGGGATGGACTTGTAGCGGCGGTAGCAACCAGGTCGTGTCTTCCAATAGCAACTCGACCCCACTGACAGCTGAGACAGGCGCGGTACACAAGGATTAGGCTGAGGCAAGGTCAAACGTAGCAAAGGGTCAAGGCAGGTGGCAAAGGTTCGTAGTCGGGGGCAACAGCAAAGGTCTGGATACACAGTAGGAGCAAAACACAAAACGCTTTCACTGGGCACTAAAGGCAACTCAAGATCCGGCGAGGACAGGAAGGGGAAGTGGGTTTTTATGGGAATTGGGGAAAACCGTAATTGGGCCAGGCACCAATTGATTGTGCGCTGGCCCTTTAACTGGAGGCGGACTCGCGCGTGCGCCTGGGGAGTGGGGGCGCGCGCACGCCGAAGGGAGCCTGCAGGGGACAGGTGAGAGGAGCGGGATGCGATCCCCGGGCGGACCGTGGATCGCATCCCGGAAACAAAGCAGCGCCTGCGGTCAGGGGAGCTGACCGAGGCGCTGCAGGGCAGGAAAACCCCGTGAGCGCTCCGGGGTGGAGGGGGTACCCGGAGCGCTCGGCGTTACAGTACCCACCTCTTGGGTCTCCCCCTCTTCTTGGGCCTCCCCCTCCTCCTGGAACCCAAGAACCTGCGGATGAGATCCTTGTCAATGATGTTACCCTCAGGTTCCCAGGACCTCTCCTCAGGCCCACAGTTCTCCCAGTCAACAAGATAGAAACGTTTACCTCGGACGGTTCTAGAGGCAAGGATCTCTTTAACGGAGAAGATGTCGGAGGAGCCGGTGACCGGAGCAGGAGCGGTGACCTTGGGGGAAAAGCCATTAAGAACAAAGGGTTTGAGGAGAGAAACATGGAAGGAGTTGGGAATGCGAAGGGAAGGAGGAAGATGCAGTTTGTAGGACACGGAATTGATCCGAGCCTTGATCTTGAATGGGCCGAGGTAGCGGGGACCCAACTTGTAACTGGGGATGCGGAAACTGATGTACTTGGAGGAGAGCCACACCCTATCGCCAGGGGAGAATACCGGAGGAGGTCTTCTTTTGCTGTCAGCATGTCTCTTCATGCGAGAAGAGGCCAGGGCAAGCGACCTTTGGGTCTCTCTCCAGATGGACGACAGCTCCTGGGTGACTTTGTCTACAGCGGGGACTCCGGAAGAAGTGGGGATGGGTAGGGGGGGGAAGAGGATGACGGCCGTAAACCAAAAAGAAGGGTGATTGAGAGGAGGACTCAGACTCTTTCAAGTTGTAAGAAAATTTGGCCCAGGGCAGGAGGTCAGCCCAGCCGCCTTGACGGGCCGAGACAAAGTGTCGCAGGTAGGCCCCAAGGATCTGGTTGACTCTCTCCACTTGTCCATTGGACTGTGGGTGGTAGGCAGAGGAGAAGTCTAGTTTGACTTCCAGTTGACTGCAGAGAGCTCTCCAGAATTTAGACAAAAATTGGACGCCTCTGTGGGATGTGGGATGGAAGTCCATGAAGACGGAAAATCTGAAGGAAGAAATGTTTCGCGAGTATAGGTGCCGAAGGGAGCCCTGGAAGCGGGACAAAATGTGCCATTTTGGAGAAACGATCCACGACCACCCATATGGTGGTGTGGCCGTGGGAAGGAGGAAGGTCCGTGATAAAGTCCATAGCTATGTGGGCCCAGGGTCGTTCAGGCACAGGCAGAGGGTGAAGGAGACCAGCAGGCTTCTGGTGAGGGGTCTTGTTACGAGCACATATGGTACAGGCCTGTACGAAGTCCGTCACATCCTTTTTTAAGGAGGGCCACCAGTAATACCTGGAAATCAGTTGGGAGGATTTCTTGATTCCAGGATGACCAGCCAGATGAGAGGAGTGACCCCATTTGAGGACCTGAAGCCGAAGACGTGGGGGAACCAAGGTTTTCCCTGGAGGGACTTGCAGTAAGGAGGCCGGGGCTGAAGAGATCAGACACTCAGGAGGTACAATGTGTTGTACAGGACACTCGGACTCAGAGGTATCGGTGGAACGAGAGAGGGCGTCAGCCCTGACATTCTTGTCCGCAGGACGGAAATGGATCTCAAAGTTGAAGCGGGCAAAAAACAACGACCACCTAGCTTGGTGTGGGTTTAATCGCTGGGCGGACTGGAGGTAAGAGAGATTTTTGTGATTAGTGAAGATCGTGATGAGATGAATGGACCCCTCAAGGAGATGTCTCCACTCCTCAAGTGCTAGCTTAATGGCCAGTAATTCACGGTCACCGATGGAATAGTTCTTTTCAGGGGGGGAAAAGGTCTTGGAGAAAAAACCACAGGTGATGTTCTTGCCCTTGGAGTCTTTCTGGAGAAGCACGGCTCCAGCTCCCACAGAGGAGGCATCGACTTCCAGGAAGAACGGTTTGAGAGGGCCTGGATAGAACGGGGGCAGAGGCAAAGACAGACTTGAGGTGGTTAAATGCCTCATCAGCTTGAGGAGGCCAGGACCTCGGATTCACATTTTTTTTGGTTAGTGCCACAATAGGCGCGACAATGGTGGAGAAGTGGGAAATGAACTGGCGGTAATAGTTGGCGAATCCGAGGAAACGCTGGATGGCCCGTAGCCCTGTAGGACGTGGCCAGTTCAGGACGGCAGAAAGTTTCTCCGGGTCCATTTGGAGCCCTTGTCCAGAGACCAAGTAACCCAGGAAGGGAAGACTGCAGCGTTCAAAGAGACATTTCTCAAGTTTGGCGTAAAGACGGTTATCACGGAGCCGTTGGAGCACTTGACGGACATGAAGACGGTGCTTCTCCAAGCTAGAGGAGAAAATCAGGATATCATCCAGATAGACAACAACACAGGAGTACAGCAGGTCTCTGAAAATCTCATTCACAAAATCTTGAAAGACCGCAGGGGCATTGCATAAACCAAAGGGCATGACGAGGTATTCAAAGTGTCCGTCACGGGTGTTGAAGGCGGTTTTCCATTCATCGCCTTTACGAATACGGATGAGATTATATGCTCTCCGGAGGTCCAGTTTAGTAAAAATGCTTGCTCCGCGCAAACGGTCAAAAAGTTCTGAGATGAGAGGTAGTGGGTAGCGATTCTTCACAGTGATTTTATTAAGACTACGATAGTCAATGCAGGGACGTAAGGACCCGTCCTTTTTGGCGACAAAGAAGAATCCTGCTCCAGCAGGGGAAGAGGACTTGCGGATGAAACCTTTCTTGAGGTTCTCCTGGATGTACTCAGTCATGGCTTGTGTTTCCGGAATGGAGAGAGGGTAGATCCTACCACGGGACGGGGTGGTACCAGGGAGGAGATCAATAGGGCAATCAAAGGGTCTATGTGGCGGCAAAACCTCAGCTTGTTTTTTGCAAAACACATCGGAAAAGTCCTGGTAAGGCTTGGGAAGACTAGGCAGAGAGGCAGAGATGGAAACTTGTTTAATGGGCACCGCTTTGAGGCAATGCCTGTGGCAGGAAGGACCCCAACTTTTCATGTCCCCCGAGGACCAGTCGAGGGTAGGAGAATGAAGCTGGAGCCAGGGTAGGCCCAAAAGGACCTCAGAGGTACAATTGGGTAACACAAAGAAGTCAATCTTTTCATAATGGAGAACTCCAATTCTCATGAGGAGAAGTTCAGTGCGATAACGCACGATACAGTTCAGATTTTGACCATTTACCGAGGTTATGAAAACTGGTTTGGCAAGACGGATGATTGGAACATTGAATTTGTTGATGAGAGAGGCTTCAATGAAGTTCCCTGCAGAGCCGGAGTCCAAAAAGGCTACAGCGGAGAAAGAAGATTTCTTGGTCAGAGAAATCCTCACTGGAATGGTCAGACGTGGAGAGGAAGAATCCACACCTAGCAGCGCCTCTCCCACGTTAGCTAGGTGCGAGCGTTTCCCTGACGCTGAGGGCGGATAGAGCAGTCCTTTAACCGCTTCAGCACCGGGCCATTTTTTACCCTTCCTTACCAGAGCACTTTTTGCGATTCGGCACTGCGTCGCTTTAACTAACAATTGCGCGGTCGTGCGACGTTACACCCAAACAAAATTGACGTCTTTTTATTTCCCACAAATAGAGCTTTCTTTTGGTGGTATTTGATCACCTCTGCAGTTTTTATTTTTTGCGCTATAAACAAAAGAAGAGCGACAATTTTGAAAAAAAAAACACAATATTTTTAACTTTTTGCTATAATAAATATTCCATTTAAAAAAAAAAAAAAAAAAAAAAAAATTTTTTTTCCTCAGTTTAGGCCGATACGTATTCTTCTACATATTTTTGGTAAAAAAAATCGCAATAAGCGTATATTGATCGGTTTGCGCAAAAGTTATAGCGGGATAGATTTATTGAATTTTTTTTTTTTTTTTTTACTAGTAATGGCGGCGATCTGCGTTTTTTTTTTTTCTCGTGACTGCGACATTGCGGCGGACACTTCGGACACTTTTGACACATTTTTGGAACCATTCACATTTACACAGCGATCGTGGCTATAAAATTGCATTGATTACTGTGTAAATGTGACTGGCAGGGAAGGGGTTAACACTAGGGGGCGCTGTATGGGTTAATGTGTATCCCTATAGGAGTGATTCTAACTGTAGGGGGAGGGGACTCAAGGGGAGAAGACCGATCATGTGTTCCTCCGTACTGGGATCACATGATCGGTCTCCTCCTCGCTGACAGGACGTGGAGCTGTGTGTTTACACACACAGCTCCACGGTAATGCACGGTCCCGTTGTTTTAACGGGCACTCGCACCGGGTCCCGAGCGATGCCGCGGGCGCGCGCGCCCCCCAGGCGGCCGGGAATCCGAGGACGTCATATGACGCCCACCCAGGATGGTAGATCCACCTTGTGGGCGTCATATGACAGTGAGCAGTATTGAAGCGGTTAAGAAATGGTCCGGGCTGGCGCAATACAGACATAGATTATGGTCTCGGCGGCGAGACCTCTCCTGTGTGGTCAGGCGAGATCGATCCACTTGCATAGCCTCCTCAGCGGGAGGCACAGGAACGGGTTGCAGAGGATTCTGGAAGAGAGGTGCCAGGCAAGGAAACCGCCTGACGCGAGAGAGGTCCTTCTCCTGGCGTAACTCTAAGTGTCTCTTGGTAAAACGCATGTCAATGCGGGTGGCCAGCTGGATTAGCTCAGACAGGGTAGCAGGAATCTCACGTGCGGCCAGCACATCTTTGACATGACTGGATAGGCCTTTTTTGAAGGTCGCGCAGAGGGCCTCATTGTTCCAAGAGAGTTCAGATGCCAGGGTGCGGAACTGAATGGCGTAATCGCCCACAGAAGAATTCCCTTGGACAAGGTTCAGGAGAGCCGTCTCGGCTGAGGAAGCCCGGGCTGGCTCCTCGAAGACACTACAAACCTCAGAAAAGAAGGCTGGAACTGAAGCTGTGGCAGGGTCGCCACGGTCCCAAAGCGGTGTAGCCCAGGCCAGGGCCTTATCAGATAGCAGGCTAACCACGAACGCCACCTTTGACCGTTCTGTGGGGAACTGGTCCGACAACATCTCCAGATGGAGGGAACACTGGGATAGGAACCCTCGGCACAGCTTGGGATCCCCATTGAATTTGTCAGGAAGGGACAGGCGGATTCTAGCGGCAGCAGCTCGCGGTGGAGGAGATGTAGGAGCTGGCGGTGGGGCTGGCAGGAGCTGCTGTAACATAGCAGTCAATTGCGCCAATTGCTGTCCCTGTTGAGCGACCACCGTGGTCAGATCCGAAAGGCTAGGCAGCGGGACCTCAGCGGGATCCATGGCCGGATCTACTGTCACGTTCCGGGTACGGCGGGGAACAGGAGGTGGATCCCCTATGCCAATGGGGCGATAGCACGGGTTGTATTGGAGGACCGGTTCTAATGTTTCTACTGGTTTTCACCAGAGCCCGCCGCAAGGCGGGATGGACTCGTAGCGGCGGTAGCAACCAGGTCGTGTCTTCCAATAGCAACTCGACCCCACTGACAGCTGAGACAGGTGCGGTACACAAGGATTAGGCTGAGGCAAGGTCAAACGTAGCAAAGGGTCAAGGCAGGTGGCAAAGGTTCGTAGTTGGGGGCAACAGCAAAGGTCTGGATACACAGTAGGAGCAAAACACAAAACGCTTTCACTGGGCACTAAAGGCAACTCAAGATCTGGCGAGGACAGGAAGGGGAAGTGGGTTTTTATGGGATTTGGGGAAAACCGTAATTGGGCCAGGCACCAATTGATTGTGCGCTGGCCCTTTAACTGGAGGCGGACGCGCGCGCGCCTGGGGAGTGGGGGCGCGCGCACGCCGAAGGGAGCCTGCAGGGGACAGGTGAGAGGAGCGGGATGCGATCCCCGGGCGGACCGTGGATCGCATCCCGGAAACAAAGCAGCGCCTGCGGTCAGGGGAGCTGACCGAGGCGCTGCAGGGCAGAGAACGCCGTGAGCGCTCCGGGGTGGAGGGGGTACCCGTAACGCTCGGCGTTACAATATCTTCTAAACGGACAACTTTGTGTAAAAAAAATGCGTTTTCATTTTTTTTCCACATTTTCCAAAAACTTCTGGAAAAAAAATTAACCATTCAAAAGACTCATTATGCCTCATAGATTATACGTTGGGGTGTTAGCTTTCCAAAATGGGGTCATTTTGTGGGCGTTTCCATTGTCCAGAGAGGGCCGGAACAAGAATGGACCGCAGGGTAATGTTAGTGGAGGGCCGGGCATGACAGTGTGTCTAGTGACACACAGGGAGGATAAAGGGGTGTGGCCATGCAGGGCTGGCCCTGTAAGCAGCAGGGGGAGCGGCCATATAAAAGAGGGGGCGGGACTAAAGGCCTCAGTCGGGAAGGTGGCAGCACACGAGGAGGCAGTTTTCCCACCCACCCTCCCTAATGTAAGGTCAGTTTTGGAGGTGTTAATGTTTTTGTTGTCATTTCAGGAGCAGGAACAGCGTTGGCGTCATGACAGCAAGGAGTTGGCGGTGTTTGTTTGTTTGGTCAGTGACGGTAGCAGTTATGGAGGTGGTAAGTGTGTGGGGGGCTCATCATTAGATGGCCCCTCCGGTGTGTGGGGGGCTCATCATTAGATGGCCCCTCCGGTGTGTGGGGGGCTCATCATTAGATGGCCCCTCCGGTGGGTGGGGGGCTCATCATTAGATGGCCCCTCCTGTGGGGGGCTCATCATTAGATGGCCCCTCCGGTGTAGTACATCAAATTTATTTGATGATTACTCGTTGTGCACTGCGGGAAAGGTGTTTGTCTCCGGGCGGTACAGGTGGAGGCCAGTTGGTTACGGTAAAATCCCGCAGTGCCCCCTGGTGGTTTCATATATATACACCGAGAATTATATATATACGTTTATAGTACTTAGCTCCGTCACTGACCAACAAACAGGGTGTAACTGATTGTTTATGTGTTTATATGTGTTTTATCGTTATTGGTATTTATATCTGAGTTAATTGGAGTTTACATTTAATAAAAGGCCGTTGCGGCCATTTACTCCACAAGATGGTGTGGCCTCTTATTTTAGGGTTTAAGTAAGGGGAGTATATGGTTTTATCAGCCTATGGGTATTATCTAGGCTACACTGGTCATGGTGCTCCAGGGCCTTCAAAAGTGTAATAGGTGGTTGAGAAATGTGATGTGTAATTTATGCTCCTAGAACACCTGATGGTGCTCCCTGCATGTTGGGCCACTGTATGTGGCCAGGCAGTAAAAAAGTCCAACACATGTGGTATCGCTATACTCAGGAGGAGTAGCAGAATGTATTTTGGGGTGTCATTTGTGCTATCTAAATGCTACGTGTTGGAAGTATCTTATAAACGGACAACTTTGTGTAAAAAAAATGCGTTTTCATTTTTTTTCCACATTTTCCAAAAACTTCTGGAAAAAAATGAACCATTCAAAAGACTCATTATGCCTCATAGATTATACGTTGGGGTGTTAGCTTTCCAAAATAGGGTCATTTTGTGGGCGTTTCCATTGTCCTAGTGCTCCAGGGCCTTCAAAATTGTAATAGGAGGTTGAGAAATGTGATGTGTAATTTATGCTCCTAGAACACCTGATGGTGCTCCCTGCATGTTGGGCCACTGTATGTGGCCAGGCAGTGAAAAAGTCCCACACATGTGGTATCGCTATACTCAGGAGGGGTAGCAGAATGTATTTTGGGGTGTCATTTGTGGTATACATATACTATGTGAGAGAAATAAGCTATTACAATGAAAATTTTGTGGAAAAAATAAAAAATATATCTTAATTTTGCAAAGAATTGTGGGAAAAAATTACAACTTCAAATAACTCACCATGCCTTTTACTAAATTCCTTGAAATGTCTACTTTCCAAAAAGGGGTCATTTGGGGGGTATTTGTACTTTCCTGGCTTGTTAGGGTCTCAAGAAATTAGATAGGCCTCAGTACATCAGATGTGATAATTTTTTCATGATTTGCACCACAGCTTGTAGACTCTAAAACTTTCTCACAGACCAAATAATTTCCACAAATTTTTGGTTATTTTTACCAAAGATATGTAGCAGTATAAATTGTGGCCAAAATTTATGAAGAAAAATTAATAATTTGCTAAATTTTATCACAGAAACCAAGAAAAAATCGTTTTTTTTCAAAATTTTCGGTCTTTTTTAATTTACAGCGCAAAAAATTAAAAACCCAGAGGTGATCAAATACCACCAAAAGAAAGCTCTATTTGTGGGGAAAAAAAGGACAAAAAATTCATTTGGGTACAGTGTTGCATGACTGAGTAATTGTCATTCAAAGTGTGAGAGCACCAAAAGCTGAAAATTGGTCTGGATGGGAGGGGGGTGTTGGTGCCTGGTAGGCAAGTGGTTAAAGTAATTTAATAGGCAGCTCCGGGGGTCTCTTCCGACTTCTCTGTGCTCTCCAGCCTCTTCTCCCGGTCTCCGGTTCTTCTCCCACTCTCCAGTATCTTCTGCCTGGCTCCTCCGCTATCTTCTGCTCTTTTGCCGCTCTTTTGCTAGCGTTGGCCCAGTCTTCTCCGTCGTCTTTTTCCCTCTGGTCTTCTTTTGATGTTGACACGACGCTCTCTCCCAATGTAATTCCAACTACTTATATAGGCAGGGGGCGTGGTCACCGGATGACATTACTCAGTGACCACGCCCCCTGCCTATATAAGTTGTTGTGCACCGCGCACATGGCATTACATCAGGAGAGAGCGTTTTTTCAACATTGAAAGAAGACGACGGAGAAGACCGGGCCAGCGCTAGCAGAAGATAGCGGAGGAGCCCGGCAGAAGACATCGGAGAGCGTGGGGAAGTCGGAAGAGACCCCTGGAGCTGCCTAATAAATTACGTTAAAAAACGGTCCTGTGTGTGTGTGTTTTTTTTTTTTTTTGGACACTTTGTACCCCTACCCATTCACCTGGGGAAAAAAAAAATGTACCCCATACTCAATCCCCATACTCAATCACATCGGTGGTGGGCCGGGATCTGGGGGCCCCCTTATTAAAGGGGGCTCCCAGATTCCGATAAGAAGTGTGCCCCCCCTGCCCCAAAGCACCCACCCCCCCCATGTTGAGGACATGCGGCCTGGTTCGGTTCAGGAGGGGGGGGGGCGTTCGCTTATTCCCACCCCCTTTCCTGGCCAGGCTGCATGCTCGGATAAGGGTCTGGTATGGATTTTGGGGGGGACCCCATGCCGTTGTTTCGGCTTAGGGGGTTCCCCTTAAAATCTATACCAGACCGAAGGACCTGGTATGCTCTTGGAGGGGGAACCCATGCCGATTTTTTATTTTAAAATTTGGTTCCCCCCTCAAGATCATCGGAGCACAAGTCGCATGCCAAAGTCGGATCAGGCAAGATGGCGATCTGACTTTGATCCGACTTCAATGATATTCAATAGGCTGCAGTAAGATCAAAGTCGGACCAAAGTAGTGCAGGGAGCATTTTTCAAGGTCAGACCAGTTAAGAGGGCTCCCATAGGAAACACTGATTTTCACACGTCATGCGACATGAGCTCCCAATGTTGGAGCGTTTGTCGCACCAGTGTAAACCCAGCGTATATGTTGAAACGCAGTCATTAACTAAAACAGAAACAGCTGTGTAGGAGGCTTAAAACCGGGCCAAACTGTTACTAAGGTAAGGTTGTGGAAGACAGTTTCATGTCACAGATTATACACCATGGCAAGACTGAGCACAGCAACAAGACACAAGGTAGTGTATTCTGCATCAGCAAGGTCTTTCCCAGGCAAAGATTTTGAAGCAGATTGGGGTTTCAAGATGTGCTGTTCTAAGCTCTTTTGAAGAAGCACAAAGAAATGGCCAACATTGAGGACCGTAGACGCAGTGGTTGGCCTTGTAAACTTAATGCAGCAGATGAGACACATCATGCTTATTTCCCTTCAACATCAGAAGATGTCCAACAGTGCAGTCATTACAGATCTGGCAGAAACCAGAAGGACTCGGGTACAACCAGTGGCGTAACTAGAACCCTCAGGGCTCCGATGCAAGAAACCATGGAGGCCCCCCCCCCCACCTCCGGACAAAGCTCTTTACTCCGAGCCCGATGTTGGAACACCAGGGCCCAGTCACAAGTGGGTGGCTGCATATAAAGGAACCGATTTCTTCATTTTTATATAAAAAAACACACACACTATATATATATATATATATATATATATATATATATATAAATGCACATATAAACCAGTGACAGCTGGTGCTCAAAATTTTTAGGGGGGGCGCAAGCAAACTGAAAAATTCAGAAATAAAAACATTAATTGCAGCCACTGTACCATCAAACGGCGCCACTGTGCCCATCAAATGCCGCCACTGTGCCCATCAAATGCCGCCACTGTGCCCATCAAATGCCGCCACTGTACCATCAAACGCCACCACTGTACCATCAAATGTCGCCACTGTGCCCATCAATTGCAGCCACTGTATCATCAAACGCCACCACTGTACCATCAAATGTCGCCACTGTGCCCATCAATTGCAGCCACTGTAGCATCAAACGCCACCACTGTAGCATCAAATGTCGCCACTGTGCCCATCAAATGCTGCCACTATGCCCATCAAACTCTGCCGCTGTGCCATCAAATGCCTCCACTGTGCCCATCAAATGCCGCCACTGTGCCATCAAATGCCGCCACTGTGCCATCAAATGCCGCCACTGTGCCCATTAAATGCTGCCAGTGTGCCAAATGCTGCCACTGTGAATCCCCACCGCCCACTCGCACACCCACACACATGCATGCACACCCGCACACACATGCATGCACCCCCCCACACACACGCATGCACACCCCCCCCCCCACCCACACACACACACACACACACACACACATGAATGCACCCCCCCCCCCACACACACACATGCATGCACACCCCCACACACATGCATGCACACACATGCACACACACACCCATCCACACACACACACACACGCATGCACACACCCACACACACGCGCATGCACAGCCCCCCCACACACACACGCGCATGCACCCCCCCCCCACACACACGCATGCACAGCCCCCCCCACACACACACGCATGCACAGCCCCCCCCCGCCACACACACATGCACACCCCCACACACATGCACACACCCCCCCACACCCCCACACACATGCATGCACACCCCCACACACACACGCATGCACAGCCCCCCCCCCCACACACACACGCGCATGCACATGCACACACACCCACACACGCATGCACAGCCCCCCCCACACACACACACATGCATACACACCCCCCACACACGCATGCACAGCCCCCCCCACACACACATGCATGCACAGCCCCGCATGCACAGCCCCGCCCCCACACACACACACACACACACGCATGCACAGCCCCCCCCACACACACATGCACACCCCCACACACATGCACACACCCCCCCCCCACACGCATGCACAGCCCCCCCCCCACACACACACATGCACAGCCCCCCTCCCCCCCCACACATGCACACCCCCACATACATGCATGCACACACATATAAACACACATACAGTAGATAGTCTTATAAAAAAAAAACGGCAGACATTTACCTTCTTTCTGCCGGGTACTGCACTGTAGGGGAGACAAAGAGCACAGCATAGCTCTCACTTTAGGTATGCGAGGAGCTCCCTGCACCGATTACAATTCGGCTGACGATCGGGGAGCTCCTCTCAGCCTCCCCTCCTATCAAAGAGTACAGGGGGCCCTTAAAGGCCCCCTGCAGCAAGGGGCCCGGTCGCCATGGCGATCTTGGCGACCCCTATAATTCCGCCACTGGGTACAGCCATCTACTGTCCAGAGAAGTCTGGTCAGAAGTTGTCTTCATGGAAGAATTGCAGCCTACAAGCCATATCTCCGACATGGTAACAAGGCTTAGTGGCTACAACTATGCACAAAAACATAGGAACTGGGGTGCAGAAAATTGTCAGCAGGTGCTCTGGACTGATAAGTCAAAATGTGAAGTATTTGTCTGTAGCAGGAGGCAGTCTTTGTCAGATGGCTGGTGAGCTGTAAAATAATGAGTGTCTGCAGGCAACAGTGAAGCATGGTGAAGGTTCCTTGCAAGTTTGGGGCAGCATTTCTGAAAATGAAGTTGGTGATTTGGTCAGGAGCAATGATGTCCTCAATGCTCAGAAATACAGGCAGATACTTATCCATAATGCCATACCATCAGGGAGGTGTCAAGAACAAGGAGTCTTGGAAGTGATGGTTTGGCCCCCATAGCGCCCCAATCTCTACATCATCGAGTCTATCTGGGATTAGATGAATGTTTAGGCTATGGGGGTACCTCATCCTTTTATAGAATTTACATGGATAGAGAACCAACATGATGGATTATTACGGTACCAAAGAGGAACTATTTCACAAAATACTTTATAATAAATAAATTTACACAGTAAAATCATCAAAATGATAAGGTTCAACATAATGGTTACAAAAGAGATCACAGAGATGGTTGACGCATTTCACTTATTCGCTTCTTCAGAACCGATTACTCAATGATTTGCAACAAAAGAACCTTCTTGAACGCCTGGAAGAAAACAAACAACATTGGGGATAATTTCATGTCATGTATCATATAGGCATAGAGTGCACATATCTCATTAAATGAGAAAATTATAATAATAATAATCATCTATTCAAAAGAAAAATCTTTATTTATTTTAACATTTAAACTTGCATAAAATAGCTTCACCCACTCCACTCAAGCGATATAACCATATCAAACGAGGAGGATAGATGGGATTACATGAAGAGACAGAAGGATTTAAGGCAGCCTACATCCGGAGAAGATCTGTGATTAGTTCTCCAAGATGTTTGGAACAACCTACCTGCCAAGGTTTTTCAGAAACTGTGTGCAAGTGTACCTAGAAGAATTGATGCTGTTGTGAACGCAAAGGGTGGTCACACCAAATATTGATTTAATTAGAATTTATTTTCTGTTCATTTACTTTCCATTTTGTTAATTGATAAAAATAAACTAATAACACTTCGGTTTCTGAAAGCATTCTCTATATATATATATATATATATATATATATATATATTATATATATATTTATGGTCTAGAGCCCTACGGACGACATGAGTAACGATGACACATAGGAACAACACAAAACTTACCAACATGAAATAGACCTGAAAGCGTGCCTTGGTCTACCGTATGGTACACCAAAATAAGGGGGCATACCCTAGATAAGGAATGATAAAAAGTAGTTATGGAATAATGTGAAATGAGTATTCAGTCTGGGGTAAGAATACTTGGAAGAGGCTTTTAAAAAAGGGGAGGGTGGGTGGGTATCTCGCACAGGAAACCGACAAAGACCGGCGGCCTTTGGGCTGCTTAAATACCCTCCGGGCTCCTCCCATAACTTCAGGCCGGTACCCAGCCTTCCAATTTATGGTCTAGAGCCCTACGGACGACATCAGTAACGATGACACATAGGAACAACACAAAACTTACCAACATGAAATAGACCTGAAAGCGTGCCTTGGTCTACCGTATGGTACACCAAAATAAGGGGGCAAAAACTTTCAGGTAGGGGATAATTATTTATTAAAGGTAAATGTCACTGAGTAAGTCGGGCAAAGGCCTGAGCCATCTCCAACTGTGGGTTAGGTATGTAGCGAGAGAAGCAGGCCGACTTCCACCGACCTAGTTTCTTGATCACATGGTCCGGAACCCCCTGTCTTGAGGCCGTCGTGGCCGCCCCGATCCGGAATGAATGCCCGGAGTACTGGCTGGGGTCCGATTGAAGATTGCCGAGAAGGACCCGGACATGTTCCACGAACTGCGACGAGTTGAGGGGTTTAACTGGAAAGGGTAAAAGCGGACTGGAACCTGGGCGGTCGGATAGCAGTGCCATCAAGCGGTTTAACACGGCAACTGGGCACCAGTTGTTGTGGGTCCTGTACAGGTGTATATCTACTCCGGAACCTCGCTGCTGAGTTTTAGACATCGCCAAGTGAAGAACATAGTGATCCTGGTGGCGGCAGAGGTTACTTTTATGCAAGACTGGACCAGCTGGGTGGCTGCGAGTGAACTCGCTGGGCCGTAGAAACCCATAAAATGCCATGTGTATCGCAGCCTGCAGGACGGTGCTGAGGAGGAGACCAAAAGGGGACCTATCCAGGATGTCAGACATCCCCTTAAAGATCTCCCCAGTGATAGGCAGCCGCTTCGGGCTGACTGGCGGCTGGTGTTTCTGAACTCCACGCAGTAGAGCCCTCACTGCGTGGCAGGAGAACACCGAAGGCCTCGCGGGGTCTTGAAGTGACAAGTAGTGCTGCACCCCGGCCACGTACTGGCGTATCGTGCTGTGTGACAGTGCTAGGTGAGAATGGCAATAAGCGATAAACGCCAGAACCTGCTTGACGCTGGAAGATTCACGGGGGTGTTGGGGCAGGAACTTATTAAATGCCCTCCAGGCCGTCCGGTAGGCCCGACGGGTGTTGCGGGCGAGCGAAGAGTTGATGATGTTAGTAGCTGACTGTAAATGTGGGGCTAGTCCAAGGTCAGTTGTGACCAATCCGGGATAGTGGCTGAGAGATGGTAGGCTCCTGGCATCTGTTCAAAGAAAGAAATAAAGTTAAAACGGGAGAGTGCGTCCGCTGCTGAGTTGAACTTCCCTGGAATGAATGAGCAGTAAACATTAAACTGATGTTGTAGGGATAGCTGGACCAGTCTGCGGAGGAAGGACATGACGGGCCTGGATTTAGACCTGCCCTTGCTGATGATCTCGGCTGTGGCTTGATTGTCTGTCGTAAAAGCCACAGTCTGTCCAGACCAACGGTGACCCCATAGGTGAGCGGCTGCTACGATGGGGAACAGCTCAAAGAGGGCTGACGTGGTAGTGAAGCCCGTGTGGCTAGTGCCTGAGGAGGCCAAGGGGCGGCGAACCACAAATGGCCAAAAATGGCGGCGCATCCTGTGGATGCCGCTGCATCTGTCACCACCTGAGGTGACAGCGTGGACACTACTGGGATGAACAGGGACACACCGTTCCAATTACTGAGAAAGTCTTCCCACATGGCCAGATCTGCCCTGGCTGCTGAATCCAGCCTGATGACCTGGTCTGGGTCCTGAGTGTAGGACAGGAAGACCAGCAACCGGGACACGAAGGAGCGGCCCTGGGGGATGATCCTCATAGCAAAATTCAACATCCCGAGGAGAGACTGAAGTTGCTTCTGAGTACATCCCCCCACCCGGGTGAACTCTTGTAGAACCGTCCTGATACGGTCCAACTTATCTGCGGGAAGGCTGGCCTGCATGGCTAGTGTGTCAAGGTCGATGCCCAAGAACGTGGTCTTGTGAGCCAGGCCGTCAACCTTGTGTTCCGCTATGGGGACGTTCAGATTGTTGAAAACCGTCCTCAACTTTCCAAGGTCCCCTGGGGGAGCCCCGGGTGGTTCTATCAGAAGGAAGTCATCCAAATAATGGATGACCTCGTGGCACTGTGCCTCGTGGAGAAAGATCCACGCCAGGGTCTCCGCGAACTTATCAAATAACCAAGGACTACTCTTAGACCCGAAGGTCAACTTGGTTGCGAAATAATATCGCTCCCTCCACTTGATGCCGTGCCAGTACCACAGGGAGGGATGTATGGGCAGCAGCTTGAAGGCGTCAGATATGTCCGCCTTAGAGAGCCAAGCACCCACCCCAGCCCTAAGAATGGCCTGGATAGCCATATCTACTGAAGCGAACTTCAGTGAGAACTCCTCGGAGGGAATGAGCGAGTTGAGACTGGGAACGACGGAAGAATGAGGCGCTGACAGATCATACACCAGATGTTTTTTATTTGAAAATTTTCCCTGTACAAGCCCGATAGGGCTGACCCTCCAGATACTAAAGGGGGACTGACTGAACGGGCCTATCATAAAGTCCCGATCCAACTCCGTCTGAAGAAGGACGTCGATAGCTGGCTCATCTGTTGCTGCTGAGCGCAAGTTCCGACATTCCTGGGTGGTGTGGGGCAGGGTGATGAGCCCGGTATGAAATCCATCAGTGAAACCTCGGATGAGGTAGCTGGCGAGTGACGGAGTGGGGTGTGAGGTCAGGTAAACATCGAGCCAAAGGACATTGACCCGGCTTAGTCACGGTTTCTTCTGCTTGACCTCACACAGGACCCTGGGGTGCGCCCTCTGGCATAGGGTGCAGACGTGCAACAGCCGGCACTGGCTGAAATTGCAGGAGCCATAGTTGTAGTTATTGCAAATGGCGGCTCCCCCAACCATCCGCACCGGACGTCCCAACTTGTCCACCTTCCGCCCTTGCGCCGGGGCCTGCTGAGCCTGACTCGTGCTGGTAGAGGCCGTGCTAGCTGTCGGGTGGACAGAGACTATGTTGGCACACCAGACCGCGGTGTGGGATGCTGACTGACAGACAGCACATAGTGGGGACCGTAGACCCGCAAAGTGGCGGCAGAACAACTCGGTGTCCACTACACTCCAGTCCGTCGTCAAATGGAACTGTAAGAATCTGGCCGCGGCTTTGGCCGAGAAGGACCGATGATAATCGTAGAACGCTGAACCACCGTATTTGTGGCCCAGGTCTACGATTAGATGGAGGTAGAGGTCCAGTTCCTCCCGCCTGCCCGGGGAGGCTGAGCACAGCACGTCCCTGAACATACCGAAAGCGAGCGTGAACTCAGGCACCGTGAGCTTCCTGTTCAGCCTCGGATCCTTAGCCTTCAAAACCACCGAGACGTCCCCCCAGGTGTAGGCCTTGTTCTCCGCCAAATCATGGACCGAGATCATGAGTGAGGCCAGGTTAACGTCTCTGCCCTCTAAAATGTCCTTCCTTACGCTGGGTGGCACCAGGTGGGAAGGATGAATGGTAGTTGTGGCAAGCTCACTACCTGCGGCCGGTGCACTGATGGCTGGGACCACAGCAGGGTCCGGAACCGTGGCGGCCGGGCTGGTCTCTAGACGTGTCACCCTGTCCTGGACCTCAATGATCGAGGAAGACAGGGAAGATACGAGGGCGTGTAGCTGAGCGACGGCGGTTGAAATGGATTCCAGGGACGCCTGCTGGCTGCTGGAACCGGCTGCGGCCGGTGGTGGGAAGAGGAGCCTGAATAGCTCCGCCTTCCTGGCCGCGGACGAGAAGGGTATCCCTCTGCGCCTCAGCTCGGCGGACAGCCTGGGAATTGTCCATGCCCTAAGGGACTGGACACTGCCAGCCTCGGAGGCTGATGCCGGAGATAGCGGGGTGGTGAGGTCATCGCTGCCGACTGACGACATGGCGGCTGCCAAGACCCGTTGCTAAGTTGACTGGTCACGTGTCTGCAGGCTGGGCCTATAAAGAGGTGACAGGAAATGAGTTTGGACGTGTAACCTACGGTATACGTACCTGATATGAAAATGCAGGTCCCCACCCCCCTGCGTCTTTTTTTTTTTTTACCTGCTGGAACCCTGATCAAGCTGGTGCAGGTGGACCTACTGAATCCGACTGACCTGAGAGAGTGTGAGAGAAAGTACCTATTTAAGAGTCTGAAACTGCTGCCGTCCTGAGCGACGGTACCCAACGTTGATGATAACAACAGGCGATAGTGACTTAAGTCGACTGACGTGACAGCTGTGGAATCAAATGACAGACAACAACACGAATAACTGAAATGACATGTTGTCTTAACTGAAATGAACATCCCGTGACAGGGCCCGGCCCGGTCGTACCGTATGGGGGTGACTGTGAGCCGGACTCTGGAGCACGTACAGAAATGAGACAACCGTGAAATGAGGCCAACTGCCTGGGTACGCTGGGGCCGAACTGTGACATGCTGGCTGCCACCGGGCTCGACTCCAAGTGCTACAGCATGCGTTGGAACGCTAGCACTCATGTGACAGCGACCTCGGTCATCATGCCACTGTCTAGTGACTGAACCCCTTTTTTTTTTGTTGAAATGCGGCCGGCCTAGGGCACGCCGGTGCAAATTCGTACAGGGAAGTGACTAAATTAACGCCGGGGCGTGGTAAGGTGACACAGAAATGACATAACATGACAAGGACAAGAATCCAAAGTTATTTTTTTTTTTGTCTTTTTTTTTTTTTTAATGCGATTCCGTCCCTGGCGCATGTATTGAAATGAGGCCGGCCTAGGGCACGCCGACACGAATTAGTGCGGGGAAGTGACTGCATTCATGCCGGGCGTGGTAAGGTGAGACAGAAATGACATACCATGACAAGGGCAAGAATCAAGAGTGAACGCAACCTGTGATGCGATTCCGCCCTTGGCGCATGTATCGAAATGAGGCCGGGCAGCCGTGCGTCTGGATTGCCCCGATCGGAGCATCTATGGATGCGACCGGACCCACCCAGAGGTATAGTGACCGAAATGAAACCATGGCAAAGACTAGATTTCAACAAACCGAGCAATTTGTCACTGAATCTATCTCTGGAGCATGTATCGAAAGGAGGCCGAGCGGCTAGGCGAACCAGTGCGAATCGATGCATCCCGGATGCGACCGGATTCAGACCGATACGTGGCCAATGACCGAAATCATGCCAAAGACTAGACTCGAGCCCGCATCCGTACGAGCGGTGGGCCAATCTCTGAAACATGTATGGTAATGCGGCCGTAACCTGGGTACCCTGAAACAAATCCGTGCCTGAGTGCGACATGACTTGAATCTGAGTGCGACCAGGATCGAAATGATGGCATGAACGCCCTGTTTAAATGATGCGAAATGACTTAGCATGACCGAATGGCCTGATACGTTAGCCATGTTTGAAATGACGAAATGATTGCCATGCTAATACAATGAAATGTTTCGACACGGTCGAAGTAATTCGTGCGATTAACATGCCAACAGTGACTCGGAACGTAACCAGTGATCCGGCATGCTGCTGGTATAACTGATTTGACCGATTTGACATGACATGATCGCTGCGTGTGAGTGCGAACGGCACCCGTGAGCGAGCTACGTTTGAACGATTCAAAGCCTGCGTACTCCGACCGCGTAAGGGGAACCCTTGAGTGCCGGATGCGGCATCGGTCGGAGTGTCATGGCGGGCGGCCCTGAATGTGCGTGCCACTAGGTGGCTCCCGATCGTGTACAACCAAAAACGTGCGTGTAGCTGTATGGTGTTTTCGAGACAAGCGGTGCGTGGTTCGTGAGCTACGCAGACCACAGTTTAGTGACATGATAAGCAGTGCATGGGAACGTAAAACATGGGAGCCGAAGCCCTACCTGCGACAGCCGAACCAGACTCTTTGTACGGAACTGCGACTCGGCGACACGAGTGCGACACGAAGGGACAACACGACTTACGAACACGGAACGCGGGACTGCAACAACACAAGGAGACGGACAGACGAAACGGAGCTCACGAACCGGCACCAACAGCGCTTGTCTCGAACGAGTTGGTCCTAGATGTCTGACGTATCAGATATCTCGCACAGGAAACCGACAAAGACCGGCGGCCTTTGGGCTGCTTAAATACCCTCCGGGCTCCTCCCATAACTTCAGGCCGGTACCCGGCCTTCCTATAAAGAGAGAATAAAAGAGTGGATTCTAAGGCTTCCTGTTTATCGGTTCATTAGAGCGATAAGCGAAAAATGATGCATTGATGTGTTTAGTTTCAGCATTTAGTGTATTCATGCAGTGTCTGTATATTTGTGTTTTAAGTATGTAGATATTATATAACCTGAGCATTTTTTCTGTGTTTAGGACAATTCGAGTATGACTGAAGAGAGACAGCGGGCAGTATTGGCCAAGTATATACCACACCATGTCACGTGAGTTCAGCTGATAGCTGAATAGCAACAAATCAGAATCAGGTTTGTGACTTAACCACCTGATTACTTTGCACTTAAACCCCCCTCGTGACCAGACCAATTTTCAGCTTTTGGCGCTGATGCACTTTGAATGACAATTGCGCGGTCATACAACACTGTACCCAAATGAAATTTTTATCATTTTTTCCCCACAAATAGAGCTTTCTTTTGGTGGTATTTAATCACAGCTGGGGTTTTTATTTTTTGCTAAACAAACAAAAAAAGATGGAAAAAAAATAAAAAATAAAAAATCATGTTTAATAGTTTGTTATAAAATTTTGCAAACAGGTAATTTTTCTGCTTCATTGATATGCGCTGATGAGGCGGCACAGGTGGGCACTGATAGGCTGCACTGGTGGGCACTGATAGGCTGCACTGGTGGGGACAGATAAGTCGGTACTGATGGGGACAGCAAAGATGGCACTGATGGGCACGGATGGGTGGCACGGATGGGTGGCACAGATGGGTGGCACAGATGGGTGGCACAGATGGGTGGCACAGATGGGCACTGATGAATGACACTGATGGGCACTGATGGGTGGCACTGATGGGCACTGGTAGGTGACACAGATGAGCACTGGTAGGTGACACTGATGTGCAGCACTGGCACTGTGGGCACTGAGAGATGGCACTGAGAGATGGCACTGAGGGCACTGGTAGGCGGCACTTTAATGGGGCAAAGGTGGGCACAATGGATTGGGCACATTGCAGTGAGAGGGACTGATGTCCCTCTCACTGCCGCCGGTACCGGCTCTGTTAGTATCACATGATCAGCTGTCATTGGCTGACAGCTGATCACGTGGTAAGGGGTCGGGATCGACCCCTTACTCGGATCTGTGATCCCTTCAGGGGGCGCGCAGGCAGCTCGTGGCTGGGACGACGTCAATAGACGTCGTCCCGGCACAATAGATCCGCTCTGTAGCCGTCATTTGGCTATAGCGCAGGTCTAAGGTGGTTAAAGCAGGTGTCTGATAACCCACATGATCCCTGTTATTCCATTGCATACAATGGCAAGAAAAAGTTGCTTAACCACTTTAGCCCCAAAAGATTTTACCCCCTTCCTGACCAGAGTACTTTTTAAAATTCGACACTGTGTCACTTTAACTGACATGCGATGCTTTACCCAGACCAAATTTGCATGCTTTTTTTCCCCACAAATAGAGCTTTCTTTTGGTGGTATTTGATCACCTCCTGGGTTTTTTTTTTTTTTGCGCTATAAACAAAAAAGTGACAATGTTGAGAAACTTTTTTATTTTTATTTTTTTGAATTTTTTGCTATAATAAATATCCCCAAATAAAAAAAAAAAAACACATTTCTTCATCAGTTTAGGCCAATATATATTCTTCTACATATTTTTGGCAACAAAAATCGCAATAAGCGTATATTGATTGGTTTTCGCAAAAGTTATAGTATCTACAAACTATGGGAAAGATTTATGGCATTTTTATTTATTTATTTTTTTACTACTAATGGCAGTCATCTGCGATTTTTAGTGGTATTGCGACAGACATATCGGACACTTTTTTTGGTACCTTGACAATTATACAGCGATGAGTGCTATAAAAATGCACTGATTACTGAATAAATGTCACTGATAGGGAAGGGGTTGACACTAGGGGGCGATCAAGGGGTTAACTGTGTGTTTCCTCAGTGTGTTCTCACTATGTGGGGATGGGAGTGATATCCTTGTGTCAATAAAGACACAAGAAATTAGAATTGTTTGAGTGTAAAGCCTCGTACACACAATCGGATTTTCATCCGACAGCCAGTACTCCATACTGCTACTACTTGACCCCTCTGCAGCCTTTGATACTGTTGACCACCCGCTCCTTCTCAATAAACTACACTCCCTTGGCCTCCAAGATTCTTCTCTATCCTGGTTCTCTGCCTATCTATCACAGCGCTCCTTCAGTGTTACCTACAACTCTGTCTCCTCCTCTCCATTGCCCCTTTCTGTGGGGGTCCCCCAAGGCTCTGTTCTTGGACCCCTTCTCTTCTCCATCTACACTTCCTCCCTTGGTCACTTAATAACCGCCCACGGCTTCCAATACCACTTATACGCTGATTAAACCCAAATCTATCTGTCTTCTCCTTACCTCACTCCTTCAGTCTCCTCTCGCATTACTAACTTACTAACTGACATATCAGCATGGATGTCGCACCACTTCCTTAAATGAAATCTCTCTAAAACTGAGCTATTAATATTCCCTCCCGCCCGTGCCCCCCTCCATGACTTTTCCATCAAAATCAACAATGCAACCATCAGTCCCTCCCGTCACGCCAGGGTACTCGGTGTAATCCTAGACTCGGACTTGTCATTTCAGCCTCAAGTCCAATCGCTGTCAAAAGTTTGTAGACTTCACCTCTGTAACATCTCTAAAATTTGCCCCTTTTTAACAAATGACACCACCAAGCTCCTCATTCACTCCCTCGTTATCTCTCGTCTTGAATATTGAAACTCCCTTCTCATTGGCCTGCCTCTCCATAGGCTCTACCCTCTTCAGTCTATCATGAATGCTGCTGCCAGACTTATCCACCTTACCAACCGTTCAGTGTCTGCCAACCCCCTCCTCCAATCCCTATACTGGCTCCCAATCACCCAGCAAATTAAATTCAAAATACTAACCACAACCTACAAAGCCATCCACAGCTCTGCCCCGAGCTACATCACCAATCTTGTCTCCAAACATATCCCAAACCGTCCTCTCCACTCTTCTCAAGATCTCCTCCTGTCAAGCTCTCTTGTTTCCTCCTCCCATGCTCGTCTCCAGGATTTCTCCAGAGCCTCTCCCATCCTCTGGAACTCGCTGCCTCAACCTGTCCGGCTATCCCCTACTCTAGCCACCTTCAGGCGATCCCTGAAAACTCATCTCTTCAGGGAAGCCTATCATGTCTCCAACTAATCTTCTACCACTTCCATCAGCTCATTCCCCACAGTTACAACCTTCTGTATCACCTCCCCCACCCTATTAGATTGTAAGCTCTTCTGAGCAGGGCCCTCTTAATCCTCTTGTATTTTATTGTATTAGAACTATATGGTCTCCCTTTTTATATTGTAAAGCGCTGCGTAAACTGTTGGTGCTATATAAATCCTGTAATAAATAAAAATAAATACAATTTTCGGCAGGGAATTGTGTGATGACAGACTGTTTGCCTAAAATCCGACTGTTGGTACGCTCCTTCAGACAATTGTTGTCCAACTTTCGGGCCAACAAATGTTGGATGGCAGGCTAGTAAATATTTGGTGGACAACGGTCTGTTGTCAGATTTTCATATCGTGTGTACACAAGTTCAAAGTACAAACACGCATGCTTGGAATCAATGCTCCCCAAACATGACATTAGCTGAAGGAGCCCAAATGGTGGCGCTCAAGAGCTGAAATTCCACGTAGTACGTCACTACGTTCGTGTTTGTTGGACGACAATTGTGTGCCATTTGTATGCAAGACAAGTTCCTGGCACATGCCCTTCGGACAAAAGTCTGACGCTTTGTCTGCCGAAAATCCGATTCGTGCGTACGAGGTTTTAAGCTCATTATGTCTGTCTATTGTTGTGACTTAAGATGAGGATCAGGTCACATTTTATGTCAAATTACTGCAGAAAAGCAGTTCATTCTAAGGGGGGTCACATACTTTTTCCTGCCACTGTATAAAATGTGATTTGATGGTGGATGGACAGTGCTAACTGAACAAAAAAAAAAAAAAAAAAACTACTTTGATATAATCTGCACTTGCAAAACCACGATTCCCACTGTGTATTCACCTCAGTCATGGGTGGGTTACTTGCACAAATGTGAAGCTGCACGCTGATGATCTGTGTACATCCAATAACTACCGTACTTTATTGGTCCAACTGCAACAAGGACATTTCACCCCTTGCCAGGGCTTAATCGTTCTCAGTGATAACTGGGAACATTGTAACTTAAATGAATGCAGCACAGGCAGCAGATTTAGAAAGTTATTAGCTGACAGGTCAAACTTTTTTTTTTTCTTGACACATTTAACAAACCCTTTCAATGGTATATTTGCAAAATATTGTCTAAATACAAGAGTCATGTGTATTCTTACTTGCTTTGTATATTTCTTTCAGATCTGTGCAGTAATCCCATACTTCTCCTCTGTTCAAGAGCTTCCTTTTAACCACTCGCCGCCCACCATATAGCAGATTGACGGCTGCAAAGTGGTTTCAACACCCTGACTGGCGTCATATGACGTCCTCAGGATATTAAGCCGTTGAGCGCCCACGGAGGTGCGCATCGGGGCGATCGTTGTTGCGGGGTGTCAGTCTGGCCAATCACGGCTGATCGCAATGTAAATAGGAAGAGCCGGTGATCGGCTTTTCCTCACTCGCGTCTGATAGACCCGAGTAGAGGATAGCCGATCGGTGGCTCTCCTGACGGGGGTCTGTGCTGATTGTTTATCAGCACAGCCCCCCCCCCCCCCTTGGATCCCGCCCAGGACCACCATAATGCCGCCCAGGACCACCAGGGATGCCACCACACTGAACCACCAGGTATGCCCCCCCTAGACCCCCAGGGAAATGCACATCTGTGCCCAGGCAGCTGCCAATCAGTGCCCACTGACAATGCCTACCACTGCCAGTGCCACCAGGGATGCCCATCGGTGCGACGTATCAATGCCTATCAGTGCCGCCTATCAGTGCCACCCATAAGTACCCATCTTTTCATCCTCTCAGTGCCCACCTGTGCCGCATATCAGTGCCCGCTCATTGGTGCCACCTCATCAGTGACTCCTTATCAGTGCCCATCAGTGAAAGAGAAAACTTACTTATTTACAAAATGTTATAACAGAAACAAAACCAAAACTTTTATATTTTTTCTAAATTTTAGGTCTTTTTTTATTTGTTTAGCTAAAAATATAAACCGCAGAGGTGATCAAATACCACCAAAAGAAAGCTCTATTTGTGGGGAAAAAAGGACGCCAATTTTGTTTGGGAGCCATGTCGCATGACCGCACAATAGTCAGTTAAAGCGACGCAGTGCCGAATCGCAAAAAGTGCTCTGGTCTTTGGCCAGCAAAATGGTCCGGGGCTTAAGTGGTTAAACATAAAAATGTTGAAAAAACACATTTCACCACATGCTTCTCTTCTCTCACAGAATGGCTGAAATATTTAATAATTTACTTGTTTTTCATGCATTGTGGGAATTTGGTAGGGTAACCTGAGGTTACCTTTTGAAAAAAGCTGTTAACCTTAAATGCTCATAACTGCTGCTAAACTCGCATAAACTCTGTATGTAAAAGCTGTAGAATGAACGTTTTTCACCATTGGTTTCCAGCGTTCAAAAAAAGGGGTTTCAACTGCCCTGTGTACATGAGGCCTAACATTTTAATTTCTTTGGAGAACTATGTAAATGGGAGAAAAGATTTCTGTGCTTTTGGTTGGATTGACGTGGATAAAGCTAAACAAACCTTTGTGTCCTTGTAATATCCTGGAAACTTGGTTGTAAACTAACAACAAGCAGTAACAAACATCAGCTGGATAGTTCCTGGGTTATAAATCTTTGTACTCTATCTGAAGGAAGTCATTATTGCAGAGTCCAGAAATATCTGGTACAAAGTACATAGATTTTTCAATTGCCACGTCTGCCACAATGTCAAGATCTCTTCGGGATTCTACTTTAAAATTACCAGTACATTTTAAACTACATAAAGTCCAGGGATTTTTTAATTTATTTTTTTAATTCTCACATGCAGTTGTGCTCATAAGTTTACATAACCTGGCAGAATTTATGATTTCTTGGCCATTATTCAGAAAATATGAATGATGACACAAACATTTCTTTCACTCATGGTTAGTGTTTGGCTGAAGCCATTTATTATCAATCAACTGACACAAAGGTTTTTTTTTTTTTTTTTAACAGAAAAGGTTTTTTATTGAAAAAATATAACAGTTAACAATGACACAGTTCACATTGACCAAAGATACATACAGTCATAAAGGTCTAAACGTTCTTATACAATGCAGGTGGGATATAAAACACAGTTGCAGAATCGTTGTTCCAAGCATCCTCTAAGCAGGAGGGGAAACTGGAGAGTAAGGAGGAGGGGGGGCGGGACGGGGGGGGGGGGGGGGAAATCAACAGCCGGAACAACATTGTCACTTGCGCCTAGAAAGTCTGGTAAAATAGATGATAAAACAATCAACATATTCCTACTCACTCAACCATGTGCATCGACCCATTGGGACCAGACCTTGTCAAATTTTTTGGGGCAGTTTCTGCTCTCATATGTGAGTTTATAGACGGGTTTTCCATATGTTCAATTTAGGGGGGGTGGTCTGTTTCCATTTCAGGAGAATCTTTCGTCTAGCATAGTACAGGGCGTAGAACAAGAACAGTTTATCGTACCGTGAGGCCTCAATATCCTCCATACTTCCCAGGAGTGCCAAGCAGGGCTCGAGTCCAGCGGGAACGCGTGGGAACGGCGTCCCTGCACTTTTTTCATAGCAGGAACGCCGTCCCCTCTCTTCTTTAGGACTAGAGCCGCCCGAGGCTCTAGATTTTAACAGGCAGAGTGGACCAAGTCCGGACCGCATCAATCATCTGTGCGGCCCCGCCGTGGTCACGCCATTAAAGCTTTTCTGTTATCAGCTGCCGCTGCCTGCTAGCTCTGTTTTCCTCACAGAGCTGACATCGGAAGAGCAGCTCAGCGATGCACGGAAGGCAGGGGCTGGCCCAGTTAACTGATTGGTTGATAGAACCGCTCTGCAGTCTATCAACCAATCAGTTAACTGGGGCAGGTCCTGCCCTCTGTCCATCCCTTTGCTGCACTTCCGATGTCAGCTCTGTGCCTCTGATGTCATCAGTGTCCTGTGTAAGGTAAGACAGAGGGCACTGTAATGAAGGACGGAGGGGGAAAGAATCAGAAACTGAAAGGAATGAGGAGGGGTGATATAAAAGGGAGGCAGGACAGGAATGTGAAGGGGGGATCTACAAAGGGGGTGAGGACAGGACTGTGAAGGGGGGATCTACAAAGGGGGTGAGGACAGGACTGTGAAGGGGGTGAGGACAGGACTGTGAAGGGGGGATCTACAAAGGGGGTGAGGACAGGACTGTGAAGGGGGGATCTACAAAGGAGGTGAGGACAGGACTGTGAAGGGGGTGAGGACAGGACTGTGAAGGGGGTGAGGACAGGACTGTGAAGGGGGTGAGGACAGGAATGTGAAGAAGGGTGCTATAAAGAGGACAGGTTTACATTTTAAAACTGGCTACTTGGTCATCTTCTAGTATGTCGCATTTGCAGTCTGGTCATCTCCTGTAGTATGTCGCATTTGCAGTCTGGTCATCTGTAGTATGTCGCATTTGTAGTCTGATCATCTCCTGTAGCATGTCGCATTTGCAGTCTGGTCATCTCCTGTAGTATGTCGCATTTGCAGTCTGGTCATCTCCTGTAGTATGTCGCATTTGCAGTCTGGTCATCTCCTGTAGTATGTCGCATTTGCAGTCTGGTCATCTCCTGTAGTATGTCGCATTTGCAGTCTGGTCATCTCCTGTAGTATGTCGCATTTGCAGTCTGGTCATCTGTAGTATGTTGCATTTGCAGTCTGGTCATCTCCTGTAGTATGTCGCATTTGCAGTCTGGTCATCTGTAGTATGTCGCATTCGCAGTCTGATCATCTCCTGTAGCATGTCGCATTCGCAGTCTGGTCATCTCCTGTAGTATGTCGCATTCGCAGTCACTGTATTTTCTGTGAAATATATATGCATATGAGCGTATCATTTATTTTTTTTATTTTTTTTGGTTTATTGGGTTTATTTTTTTTTTTTTCCTCTTGTCCCATCACTTCACCATCACACTCCACCATCACACTCCCGATTTTCCTGGTGTCACTATACTGTATTTGCTTTAACAATGTTCGCCTCACTCCCCTCTTTATATGGTTTTTTCTGTATCCCAACACAAATGGTGCACCTTGGCACACATCCCCCCCCTTCTCATTTCCCTCATCCCCCCCCCCCCTTGTCGGGGGGGTCATCCTCACACTGCACCTCTTTTTTCCCCTCCACTTGGTTTCCTACACTTTCCTCCCACATAATATCATCCCCACCCACACCACACACACATACCCCTCTTTTCTATTCCCCTTTCCAATTCACGTGCACCCCATTTTTTACCAATAATTCACACTATCTCCCCGTCTCCCTCTCACCCCCATCCCACTCCCCTTCCTCACTTTGTTTCACCACCCTCACTCACCTGCACATCAACCCCAGTCCCCACACCTCACTAAATTGGCTAAATGACTTGGTCCCACTGTAACCATTATTATCCTTATATTGATATACCTAGATTCCGCCTAGCATACTTAGTAGCACCCCCGAGTTGCCGCGGGAGACCATCCAATAGGTGGTAGCACTCTGCGCCTGATGTCCGTTAAAGCATGGGTAAGCAGCTGAGGCCCCCCCATTCCCCATTTCAACTTCTGAAGATTTGCAAAGCTTGATGCTCTCTTATTTTGTTTTATTGATTATTTTACATTACTGTTTTTTTGATCTAATCACAGATAACCTCCAGATGAAGCGGCTTGTCCGCGAAACTAGTTGAGGACAATCATATCTGTGATCAACTGTACCATTATGAACATACATGTGGTGACACATCGTGTAGAGTGTTTATGTATTCTTTTATCTTTTAACTGTTTCACGGCATCAATAAAATCTTCTGTAAATTGTATATATTCCTGTGTTATCCTAGTGTTATTGTACCGTGATAGTCCAACTGGCCCCCCTCCTCCCTGGTAGCCTAGTTGGGGACTAGACTCCCAGTTTTTACATTACTTGATTCCTGGATGATGGTACACCCCCTATTCATGCTCAATTTTTCAATTCTCCATAAGAGGCTAAACATTTTCTCACATTTATTGGGTGGATAACACACCCGGCCCCCAGCTGAGCGGGATTCATTTTGTTGAACGACCCGATGGTTAGGGCCCCCCCTTTGCCCCCCACTCGGCCCGTCTCCAATACTGATCCCTTGTCAGCATCTTTAACCTCCCCTCTCGACCATGTGTCTGATGGGGGAGAGCCTCTCGTTACATATAACTATTCTAAGCTTACTAACTATAATGTGTTGTAACGGTGAACCACTATGCAGTCACTCACCCCAGGCATCTATTGGTTGGGCCAGACACAAATTATTATCTTTACCACAGGCTATCAGCCTACCTTCTACCATGATGTACCCCATCATGGTTTTTAACTCTGTGCCCCTTTGTACCGTAGATGCCTGCGATGTTTGTAGTTTGCATGGGTTCCATAGGATGTTTATCCCAACCACCAGTTACTAATATTGCTCTATTATATTAATCTATTTTTAATTTTTTCAAACAATGTTTAATCTGACATTATCCCTTTATACACAAGCCCCTATTCATTTACTATGGAGCCCGCTGCCTTCCCCTTTCTTCCCCCCTTTATCGTTGGCATGGGGACAGAGTGCTCCACCAGTGTCTCTTTGCGGCAGCTCGGTGAGCTCCCAGGAAGGAGAGATGGTCCCATACGGGACGCTCCTCCCCCTGCACTGGCCCCGACAGGGACCTGCTCCCTTAGCTGTGGGGCCAGAGCGCATGCGCGTCTGAACAGCTCTGCGCGTGCGCAATGCGGGAGCACTGACCCTGCGTCGTCACTTGCCGGCGCCGGCAAGAGTCATCTGGGCGACGCACGGTTGGGTGCTATATAACAACAGGTATTCACCTGTTCAGATGTGCTGCGGAATAGGGACCACGGGTTTGCATGTTCCAGCCAGCCCTCAGTAAGTAGACAACCAAAAGTACATTAATCTTCGTTGTACCCCGACCTAGTATACCCTACCATGGAATATTGGTCTTCCAATTCTAACCCATTACCATTATGCTCCTTTATAGGAGTCACCTGTATGGGGGTGAACCTTACCAAGTTTTCACCCCTGATGTGTTGTCTCTATGGCTGTATACTGGAACCAGATATTTCCACTATTACTTCCAGTGGGGATATCCGCCCGGGAATCCCCCATCACCCAACAACATTATTACCAGGTATTTGCCATCTCTCCTCACCCCACTTACCCACATTAGTTCCACAACATTTTTTATTGCTTATTCTCTTCACTTATCATTTCTTTTCCCCTCACCTGGCTTCCCAGCCTCTTTTCCCCTTTTTTTTCCTCTTGTCCCATCACTTCACCATCACACTCCCGATTTTCCTGGTGTCACTATACTGTATTTGCTTTAACAATGTTCGCCTCACTCCCCTCTTTATATGTTTTTTTCTGTATCCTAACACAAATGGTGCACCTTGGCACACATCCCCCCCCTTCTCATTTCCCTTTCCCCCCCCCCCCCCCCCTTGTCGGGGGGGTCATCCTCACACTGCACCTCTTTTTTCCCCTCCACTTGGTTTCCTACACTTCCCTCCCACATAATATCATCCCCACCCACACTACACACACATACCCCTCTTTTCTATTCCCCTTTCCAATTCACGTGCACCCCATTTTTTTCCAATAATTCACACTATCTCCCCGTCTTCCTCTCACCCCCACGCCACTCCCCTTCCTCACCTTGTTTCACCACCCTCACTCACCTGCACATCAACCCTAGTCCCTACACCTCACTAATTGGCCAAATGACTTGGTCCCACTGTAACCATTATTATCCTTATATTGATATACCTAGATTCCGCCTAGCATACTTAGTAGCACCCCCGAGTTGCCGCGGGAGACCATCCAATAGGTGGTAGCACTCTGCGCCTGATGTCCGTTAAAGCATGGGTAAGCAGCTGAGGCCCCCCCATTCCCCATTTCAACTTCTGAAGATTTGCAAAGCTTGATGCTATATGAGATGTTTTCTTATTTTGTTTTATTGATTATTTTTCATTACTGTTTTTTTGATCTAATCACAGATAACCTCCAGATGAAGCGGCTTGTCCGCGAAACTAGTCGAGGACAATCATATCTGTGATCAACTGTACCATTATGAACATACATGTGGTGACACATCGTGTAGAGTGTTTATGTATTCTTTTATCTTTTAATTGTTTCACGGCATCAATAAAATCTTCTGTAAATTGTATATTTTCCTGTGTTATTGTACCGTGATAGTCCAACTGGCCCCCCTCCTCCCTGGTAGCCTAGTTGGGGACTAGACTCCCAGTTTTTACATTACTTGATTCCTGGATGATGGTACACCCCCTATTCATGCTCAATTTTTCAATTCTCCATAAGAGGCTAAACATTGTTCAGGATGCAAAGAGAGACCCAAAAATCACTTCAGGTGAAATACAGGACTCTCTGAAAACGTGGTGTGGCTGTTTCAAGATGCACAATAAGGAGGCACTTTAAAGCGGTTGTATACTCATTTTTGTAACTTTTACCTACAGGTAAGCCTATAATAAGGCTTACCTGTAGATAAAAAGAATATCTCATAAACCTGTATGGTTTAGGAGATATTCCCCTCGCAATGAGCCGCTGACTTCAGGGGGGATTCTCGGCTCAAAGTCCAGCAGACGCCAGACCCTGCCAGGGAGTGACGGCATCCCTCCGCTGAAGGAAACATGTCAGCTCCCTCGGTGTGGACCAAGTGAGATGCTGGCTCCTCGTTCAAAGGTAAGTATTTCATAATTAGCTAGTATGCGGTGCATACTAGCTCATTATGCCTTTTACTTTACAGCTGTAAAAAAAAAAAAGTCAGCGGGTTTACTCCCGCTTTAAGAAAGATGGGCTGCATGGTCAAGTTGCCAGAAGGAAGCCATTACTACACCAAAATGTCCACAACCATAAATGCTACATTTGGAGAGGAGTCAACAAGGCCTAGGATGAAAGGTACAGAGGTGGATCACTGATGTTTTGGGGATGTGTGAGCTACAAAGGCACAGGAAATGTGGTCAAAATTGTTGGCAAGATGAATGCAGTATTTTATCAAAAAAATACTGGAGAAACATTTTCCTTTATCAGTCAGGAAGCTGCGCATGGGACGTACTTGGACATTCCAACATGACATGACAATGATCCAAACCACAAGAGCAAGTCGACCTGTCATTGGCTACAGCAGAATAAAATGAAGGTTCTGGAGTGGCCATCTCAGTCTCCTGACCTCAATATCATTGAGCCACTATGGGGAGATCTCAAATGTGCAGTTCATGCAAGACAGCCCAAGAATTTACAGGAACTGGAAGCTTTTTGCCAAGAGGAATGAGCATCTTTACCATCTGAGAAGATAAAGAGCTTCATCCACAAATGCCACAAAAGACTTCAAGCTGTCATTGATGTTAAAGTGCCAATACACATTATTAAGAACTGGGGTATGTAAACTTTTGGTCAGGATCATTTGGGTAGTTTCTGTTGCCATTTATGATTTTAAAAAGAGTAAACACAGTTGGTTGATAATAAATGGCTTCCGCCAAACTAATCATGGGTGAAAAATTGTTTTTGTGTTATCATTCATATTCTCTGAAAAATGGCCAAGAAATCCATAAATTCTGCCAGGGTATGTAAACTTATGAGCACAACTGTACATAATAAAATCTGCATTTTTTTTTCTAATAAACTACTTAACCACTTCACATCCGGCCGTAGCCGAATGACGGCCTCTGCGCGGATGTCAATTCCCGGGAGGCCGTCATATGACGGCCTCCCCTTTCCTCGTTCCCTGTGCGCGCTCACGAGCGCGCAGCAGGGAAATTCTGTGTTGGCCGTGTCCCTCGGACACAGCCAATCACAGATCGCTGTAAACGGCCAATCACAGCGGCCATTTACAGCGTGATCGGCGTGTCCAATGGGAGATGATCTCATATGTGAATAAAGAAAAAAAGGGGAACTGCGCTAAATAAATTGACCACACCAAATAATAAACCTTAATATAAGGTGTGCTAAATATATATATATATATAAAATATATATATAAAAAATGATATATAATTAATATTCTGAAACCATACCAATATCAAATTGATATTACCTCACCAAAATGTTAATTATGTGCTTACGTGCAAAATAACTAGTAAAAATATCATATAGTGAATAGTTCTGATGGGAATGAACCAAAATAAATTATTACTAAATAGGAAAATGTAAACAATTCCCAAAATTATAAATCATAAAACTGGAAAAATATCAATCAAGAAAGTCCACATCTTAAAGGGGAGTTCCAGGCATTTTAAAAGTCAGCAGCTACAAAAAGTGTAGTTGCTGACTTTAAAAAAAAATGACACTTACCTGTTTCACGGTCCAGCGATGCGGCCGAATGGGGTGTCGCTCCTCTCCCCCTCCTCTTCGCCAGCGCCGCCATTTCCACTAAGGGCACCCGGCCGTGACAGCTTTCCTCTTCACGGCCGGGCACGCACGGCGCATGCGCGAGCCGCGCTGCGCTCCCGGAGTGGATAGGCGATCTCCTGGGACCTGTCACGTGTCCCAGGAGATCGCCTAGAGGGAGGAGTCGCCTAGGCGGTTCCTGGGCGGAAGTCGGAAGTCGGACAGGAAGTCCCCCTCCTAATGAAGCCCCCACCCCCCCCCCCCAAAAAAATTACATGCCAAATGTGGCATGTAAGGGGGTGAGGAGTGGTTAAAGCGGAAGTTCCATTTTTGAGTAGAACTCCGCTTTAAAGTGTCCCAAACGAAAACAGTGAAAATTCTGAATGTCCAAAACCTTCTACGAGTAGTGACTTCACAGCAAACTAATGAGTGAAAAGATCCTCCACCACAGAGACACGCTGCCTGTGCTTACCAGAGCTCGGTGGTCCCTTATTACAGAGGACCACACTGCGCAGATGGCTCTAACCCCAGCCTGAGATATAACGTGGCACGGTTCTGCACACCTTAGCCCCAAATAGGATATCTCCACTTGTAACTGCTACAGACCCGGAAGTATCGCCAGCTTCGGGACGTCAGAATGACAGGTATACAGCAGGTACCAAAAAAGGATAGAAATACTCGCATAGCATAAAATCCTTAGGACGTTTATTATACGAAAAAGACAAATGAACACTTACAAAACAAAAGATGTATATCAGCAAAAAGCGAGCCGGCCGGTCTCGCAAACAGCCCGTGGTTCCGGGACTTTGGCGTATCGCGATGACGTCAGTGCGTCGCTCCTCCTCCCTACATGTTTCGTCACTATTAGGACGTGGGCACGGGCGGCGTGCTGACGCACCGCATTAAATATACAGCCAACAAAACCAAGCCTCGGTCTGAGCCCCGGGCAATGAGACAGTGGGTGCCATCTTGGTTTCGGAAAAGCAATATTAGCTATTAGCCATAGTGAGGGAAAAATGAAAATAAAAATGCTAACGGAATATAAAAAGAAACAATACCTGTTTGTCAAACACCATTGCCTCCCAAATATCCATCAACTATAGTTTCATATGCCCACCGTGGATGATCAAAAATGTAACACTATCATAACCTCACGGTATATGTATAGCGTCTAGTGACATCAAAGATTGACATACAAATCCATGAGTCACAAACCGTTGGATATTAAATCTGTCAAAAATCTATCATGAACCTATATATCACCTATAAGTGTGGTTCCCCATACACTCTGGTTTATAGTTATTGTAAACTATTGTTCCTGCAAAAAAATATTATTTAAAAAATTTGTATTATTTAAAAAATTATATTTAAAATAAATATAAAAAATTATTAGAAAAACTAATGAAATAATTTTATATATTTAATATTAAAATGAAAAAAGAGGGAGGAAAAGGGGTTCATTGTCATATAATACCCTCATATTACTATACCACTTCAACATCTGAAGCAATATACAATAGTGTCAAAGATGAAAAATAGACCTCCCACATCTTTGCATCATTGGAAACTGGACCCATCCCCAATTGCATGTCCTAAAATATTGTTTTCCATATGTATAGTCACATGGATAAGCCATGTGAACAATGAAGTATATGAATTACACCTATGGAAAAGATTCTCATACTATGGTGAACCGTGTGTGGCACGTACATATGGAAATCACATCGTGCATATGACATGTCACAAATCTTGAACAATACTCATGGCTACTGCAAGCCTATTCTATCATAAATTTATGTGACAGAGAACTTGTTAGGAGTTAGGCTGATAACAGAGGAACAGAGCAGGAGAAAGCTACAGGACATAGGGCTTTGAAGAGAGATAAGAAAACACTGCAGATATATGTGCCCAGCTCAAATTTCATGAATCGGTTTACATCCACTTTAACAACTTAAGGACCACCTCCTGCACATTTATGTTGGCAGAATGGCACGGCTGGGCACATCAACGTACAGGTACGTTGCTCTTTAAGTGCCCAGCCGCGGACCACAGAGCTGAAGAACAGGGAGAGGTATGTGTAAACAAACCTCTCCCCGTGCTTCCTAGTGTGACTGACACTGATCGTCTGTTCCCTGTCATCGGGAAAAACGATCAGTGATGTCGAACTCCAAGTCACGCCCCCTACAGTAAAAAAAAACACACACGTCACACTTAACCCCTCCCTGCCCCCTAGTGGTTAACCCCTTCACTGCCAGTGTCATTTACACAGGAATCAGTGCATTTAAATAGCACTGATTGCTGTATAAATGACAATGGTCCCAAAAATGTCCGTTGTGTCCGCCATAATGTCGCAGTCACAATAAAAATCGCTGATCGCCGCCATTACTAGTAAAAAAAAAAAAATATTAATAAAAATGCTTTAAAACTATCCCCTATTTTGTAAACGCTATAACTTGCGCAAACCAATCAATAATCGCTAATTGCAATTTTTTTTTTTTTTACCAAAAATATGTAGAAGAATACGTATCGGCCTAAACTGAGGAAAAAAAAAGTTTTTTTATATATTTTTTTGGGGGATATTTATTATAGCAAAAAGTAAAAAATATTGCATTTTTTTTTCAAAATTGTCGCTCTATTTATGTTTATAGCGCAAAAAAAATAAAACCGCAGAGGTGATCAAATACCACCAAAAGAAAGCTCTATTTGTGGGGAAAAAAGGGACACCAATTTTGTTTGGGAGCCACGTCGCACGACCGCGCAATTGTCAGTTATAGCGACGCAGTGCTGAATCGCAAAAAGGGGCCTGGTCCTTTTGGCTGCATAATTGGTCCGGGGCTTAAGTGGTTAAATGAATTTAGGTGCACACAATCACAATATAACACCCACTTTTATTATAAAATAAAAAATGAGGTTACGTTGCCTAAATACATACCAAACATGTAAAGCCTTAAGCCCCATACACACGGTCGGATTTTCCGATGGATTCTGTCCTATCGGACAATGTTGTCGGAAATTCCGACCGTGTGTAGGCACCATCGGACAGTTTCCATCGGATTGTCCGACGGACAAAGTCCTATCTCCTGCTGGATAGATTTTTTGACAACAAAGTCCGATCACACCAAATCCGATCGTGTGTAGCGAATTCCGACGGACAAAGTGCTACGCATGCTCAGATCACATTACAAGACCAAAGCTATTGGCTACTAGCCTCTACGTAGTCCCGTCGTAGGCAACAAACGTCACCACGTTCAGAATGATCGGATTTTCCGACAACTTTGTCCGACCGTGTGTATGCAACACCAGTGTCGGACTAAATCCGTCGGACCAAATCCGATGGATTTGGTGGTCGGATTTTCCGACCGTGTGTATGGGGCTTTAGAGTGGTTGTAAACCCTTACATATACACAGTGAGGTGACTGGCACACAGATGAAACGCCTCCCTTCACACAACTCGCAGGAAACGAGCTGAAGCTGTCAGTCAGTTGGAGGTCTGTCCCCTTTTGTCATTCCTTGGTGTCAGGACAACTTGTCAGATGTGATCCATACTGATAGCAGAAGATTGGAGCAGCACACAGAAATGACACTTAGTTCTCTGGATTCAGATGAGTACACACTATGAAGGGATATGCTCTGCTCATATTTCATGTCTGAGGTTTGCAACCACTTTAAAATTGCGTGCCTGTGAAATGGCAAAAAGCATTTGCAGGATATCAGTTTAGAATTAATTGTAAATTATGGCCATCAAATTTTTAATTTTTTTTTTTCTCTCACTTAGACGTTTGTGGCGATATCTGACGTGTGTGGCACAATTGCTGTTTACATATATGTGCTTGCACCAGCGTGTGTGCGTGGAGCTATGGGGCGCTTTTAACTCCAAAGACCGGGTTAGAAACTCCCTGGTTGTGGTGCTTCTGAATCGCTTTTTAGGCGCTTCTGAAGTGCTTACCATTCATTTCCATGGGCAGGGCGTTTTGGGAGCGCTAAATACAGAGCTCCCAATCCGCCCCAAAGATGCTGCTTGCAGAACTTTGCGGAACGTCCCACAAGCGCACCACCCCAGTGTGAAAAGTCACACTTGAATGGGAAGCGGTTTTCAGCCTCTTGGCAGAGGCTATTTCCAGCGCTAAAGCGCCTGATAACCGCCTCGGTGTGGAAGGGGTCTAATGGCCCAAGGACGGCAAGTAGATAGGCAGAGATTGTCTTACAGAAATAGTTGATATGCATGAGAAACAAGAGAGGTTTTTTTAAGCTTTTCAGAACTGAAGAAACGAAAGTTACAAAATGTTAAGGAGGGACATTTAACTGCTAACTTACTGATGTGTTGCCTCTTAGCCTATAATGGAAGCAGCGTTGACCTTTACATATATACCATAAACCTAAATGCAGATGGTACCGTATCCTTGTAAAGCTAGTTCGGTGTATACATTAAATGGATTTGTTGATGAAAAAACATTGATTCATTACTTATATTGAATTCTAACTCTATGTGGTATAGCAGAAAGAATACATAGAGTGCTGCTTTGGAAGACACTTTGCGTGACGCTTTTTTTTTAAGACATTTTAAACACTTTTGGGATTACAGTAGTAACATTTCATTGTCTTCTTTCAGCTCCATGTTCAGCACTGACATACCACCATGAGAGCAGGAAGATTTTTGTGGGACAGGATAGTGGAGCCAATGTGGTGAGTCTATTCTATTGTTGCCAATACAGTTAGAACTGAATTTGATAATCGGCAGCACAGAAAAATACGAGGTGTTGCCCTTCAGTATCGAGCCTTTTAACCATGAAAGCTTATATGTGATTGGTTACTGTGGGCAGTAGCTCTGCTTTTTCTGTGCTCCCCTTTCTGTTTTTTTCCCTCTTGAAGCTGGTTTTAGTTTTGCTCAGATAAATACAGTTAAAGCGGTGTTCTGCCCAAAAAAATAAATTAAAAGCCGGCAGCTACACATACTGAAGCTGCTGGCTTTTAACAATAGCACACTTACCTGTCCTGGTGTCCCACGATGTTGGCACCGCAGCTGATGGTTCCATCAGCTGTCAGGTGCTGCCGCCGCCATTGCGGGTAAGGGTACCCGGCAGTTTAGCCTTACATCTTAACGCTGGGATCCCTACTGCGCATGCGTGAGGCCCTGCTCGCGCGGAGGAGGAGGGAGCCCTGCTGTGATGTCAAGGGCCGCAGTACGGACTTCCGGAAGTGGGAACAGGATACCTGTCAAAGACAGGTATCCTGTCCCCCCCCTCCCCCGAAAGGTGCCAATTGTGGCACCGGAGGGGGAGAGGAGACAAATGAGCCGAAGTTCCACTTTTGGGTGGAACTCCGCTTTAAACACATTCATGAAGCAATTAGAAACATAAGGGCTTACGCACATGGCTGCAAGAGGGCAGTATAGTGTACATTCAGGTGTAATTCTCTGTTCAGCCCGCTGCCAGCAGCCTCAAACGCAGACTGTTAAAGGATACGTTCACCTTTTTTTTAAATGGAATTTTTTGCAGGTAAAACATTTTTGCTTTTTTTTTTTTACTTTTTTTTTTTACTTTTTTTTTTGCAAAGCATTGCATCAGAGATCAGCAGATCGTTGATTCCATGCAGGTCTCCTGCAGACTGTCACTGTAAGCTGTCTGCTCATAAATCATACGGACAGGCAGTTTCCCACCGACATGAAGAATCAATGAACTACAACAGCGCCTAACAGAGCCATGGTAGTTCATTGAGCGCTTCAAGCTGACAGCCGCAAAGGATGCTGGTAGTTGTACATTAATTCACAGAACACTGTGAATGAATGACACATCCAGGTGGGCAGAGTGCCGCACGGTCGCGTTTTCTTAAAATTGTGTCAGCAAGTGGGAAGAGAAGATTCTCTCCTTACTCGCTGCCTAAAGGGGGGTTCGGGGGGGGGGGGTGCATTTGTAACACGTTACACCCTGAATATGTTACAAAAATCCTTTTAAATGTTACTATTTGATCACAAGCATGTGTGTCAAATTACAGTGTATTTCCTACGCAGCCTTTTGTTGGAGACCCTATTATGTAGGACCATACACAGAAAATACCCCACATGTTGGTATCATCTTTTTTGCAAACTTGCACAATATTTTACCTTGCTTAGAGTATATTGGATACATAGAGTATATTGCAAGGGTCTCTAAACTTGTCAGTACAGGGGCCACATCATACATTTTGTGGGCCGAAAAAAAAAAACAACCTTGCGCCCACGCTATAGCCGAAAGCCGCTGCTACAGCGCGGGCCTTAATTGCCGGGAGGGTGTCCATGTACTTCCTCTTGGAAACATGCTCCCTGCGGGTGCGCATCAGGGAAAATCTGTGATGGCAGTGTCCCCAATCACAGTGGCCATTTACCACGTGATCGGTGCGTCCAATGAGAGATGTTCTCAAAGTAAACATATGAGATCATCTCTCATTGACGACT
Organism: Lithobates sylvaticus; assembly: GCA_028564925.1. NCBI lineage: Eukaryota > Metazoa > Chordata > Amphibia > Anura > Ranidae > Lithobates > Lithobates sylvaticus. The sequence goes on along the minus strand of CM053028.1, from coordinate 434,723,209 downwards.
CTCCGTCCTCACACAGAGACCACGGGTGAGGAGGGAGAGCGATCTGTGCTCGGAGTGAGTTTATTTTACAGCTTGTTACCAGCCAAAACAGTGTCTATCAGTGTCAGTGCCATCAGTGCCGATTAGTGGCCGTCAGTGTCCTAATTTTTTTTTTTCTTTTGTTTTCCACATTTTTTCAAAAACTTGCAGGAAAAAAATGACATTTTCAAAAGACTCATTATGCCTCATAGATTATACGTTGGGGTGTTAGCTTTCCAAAATGGGGTCATTTTGTGGGTGTTTCCATTTTCCTGGTGCTCCAGGGCCTTCAAAAGTGTAATAGGTGTTTGCGAAATTAGATGTGTAATTTATGCTCTTAGAACGCTTGAAGGTGCCATTTCAATGTTGGGCCTTTGTATGTGGCCAGGCTGTGTAAAAGTCTCACACGTGTGGTATTGCCATACTCCGGAAGAGTGGCAAAATGTATTTTGGGGTGCAATTTTTGCCAGGTACATGCTGCGTTGAAAATTTCTTATAAATGGACAACTTTGTGTGTAAAAAAAATAAAAAATAAAAAGACAACTTCAAAAAACTCACCATGCCTCTTGCCATTCCTCTTGAAATGTCTGCTTTCCAAAAAGGGGTCATTTGGGGGTATTTGTGCTTTTGCTGGCTTGTTAGTGTCTCAAGAAATGAGATAGGCTGTCAGTACATCAGGTGTGATCAATTTTCAATGATTGGCACTATAGCTTGTTGACTCAAATAATATACACTTATTTGGGTTATTTTTACCAAAGCAATGTAGCGGTATACATTTTGGCCAACATTTATGAAGAAAAATTACTAATTTGCTAAATTTTATAACGGAAACCAAGAAAAATGTTGTGTTTTATAAAAATGAAAAACCCAGTGGTGATTAAATACCACCAAAAGAAAGCTCTATTTGTATGGGGGAAAAAAAGGATAGATAAATCATATGGCTACAGTGTTGCATGACTGAGTAATTGTCATTCAAAGTGTGAGAGCATGGAAAGCTGATAATTGGTCTGGGCAGGAGGGGGGTTTAAGTGCCCAGTAGGCAAGTGGTTAATGAACAAAATTTAAATACATTTCACATGGATCTTTTTTGTAATCCCCGTCTTTCCGCACATCTGTGTCCCAGTCAGAGTCTCCTCCATATCTGCCAACAGCTGCAGAGTTTGTAAAGGCAAGCGGACTGGCAGTGCATGTGTCTGAATAAGCTGTGGGCCTTAAAAATTTAAAGATTCCCATAATTTGCATAATTTCCTCTCGCTTCCTGTTTGGCTATGGGGCAGGAAGTGAAGGGAAATCTCTGCAATGGGACAGGGATGGTAAAAAAATAAACTGACGGGCTATAACCCTCCCTTATTCTATCCTAAATGCGGAAAAAAAAAGTGTTGCCTATAGTTCTACTTTAAGCACAAATTTCTGATAATTTTATGGAGAGGACTAAGAAGTTATAACCATGCCAGTGGTGCAGTAGAGAACATATAGCACAGTGAGGAAGGTTTGTGGTCCAGGATGATAGGACAGGTTATTTTAGCATGGAATCCTTGACCATACAGAGGTGAGAATTTGGCAACCAGTAGGAAACCGCTGTAGAACAAGGTTCTCAAACTATGGTCTGTAGACTCTTGGTGGTCCCTGGGCATCTCCTGCACTGTGCTTGACATGTGAAGGACCTAAGCCACAGTCGCTTAAGCCACCCATTAAACATAATATCCAACCCTCCAAATCCCCTCACAAATGACATGACAAGATCTTGGAGTAAATGGCCTTGACGGCCTTTTATTAACAATTACTTTCAATTAAACAAATAACATTTTAAATAACTCTTAACCCAACTTTTATTTCCTATTGGGGTCTTCGAGGGTAACACAAACCACTGGTCACTGCGACAAACTTCTTTTAACTTTTTGGCCTCCAGTCGCAAGCCCCCAGACCCGGAGACGGTACTCGATTTCGCAGTGACCTACCTTTTACCCCTTCCAGGTTAACCCCTCGTTGACCGGAAGGTACCTGATAACCCCATCCACAGATGGGTACCAACCATGTTAACCCCATATCACAGATGGGTACCAACCATGTTAACCCCATACTACAAGATGGGTACCAGCCATGTTAACCCCATACTACAAAATGGGTACCAACCATGTTAACCTCATACTACAAGATGGGTACCAACCATGTTAACCCCATACTACAAGATGGGCACCAACCATGTTAACCCCATACTACAAGATGGGTACCAACCATATTAACCCCATACCACCTATGGGTACCAATCATGTTAACCCCATACGACAGATGGGTACCAACTATGTTAACCCCATACCACAGATGGGTACCAACCATGTTAACCCCATACCACAGATGGGTACCAACCATGTTATATATGCATATAACTTTTTGGCCTCCAGTCGCAAGCCCCCAGACCCGGAGACGGTACTCGATTTCGCAGTGACCTACCTTTTACCCCTTCCAGGTTAACCCCTCGTTGACCGGAAGGTACCTGATAACCCCATCCACAGATGGGTACCAACCATGTTAACCCCATATCACAGATGGGTACCAACCATGTTAACCCCATACTACAAGATGGGTACCAGCCATGTTAACCCCATACTACAAAATGGGTACCAACCATGTTAACCCCATACTACAAGATGGGTACCAACCATGTAAACCCCATACTACAAGATGGGTACCAACCATGTTAACCCCATACTACAAGATGGGTACCAACCATATTAACCCCATACCACCTATGGGTACCAATCATGTTAACCCCATACCACAGATGGGTACCAACCATGTTAACCCCATACCACAGATGGGTACCAACCATGTTAACCCCATACCACAGATGGGTACCAACCATGTTATATATGCATATAACATCCATATTCTCCTCCTCCAAAAACCCAACCACTGCCACGGGCTGTCCTTACCGCCTCTATTATAATTAACCATACTCGGGAGGGTGGGTGGGAATCTTCTCCACCGTCGTTCACTACTGATGTCACTCCCCTCCTTTCTCCTAACTTTCTAACCCAAGTGCCTCCCCTGCTCCAGCCACTCCCCTTTTCTTAAAGGGGACAAATCTTTCTTTTTCAATAGCATGACTGTGCTGTCCCCACCTGTCATGCAGTCCCTGCGCTAATCCTTTTCTCTCCTTCTGCTCCGGGAATCTCTGTAATTGTATGCAGTAGGTTGAGGTAAATCTAGTGACAGGAAAGGAAACAGATTGCAACACAGAGCCACATCTGTCTTTAGGGGATGATTTAGGTCTTTCTGTTTACCCCCAAGCAGCGGACGTAAGCATAGGTGGCTGCTACAATTTGCATTGTTTTTAAAGTGGTCCACAGACTGTAGAGAATGAACCACTGCTTTAGCAAAGCTTCATGAATGTCTGTCTCATGATGACGATGTAATTGTACACATGCTATGATGTGGAATGGCAACAGTGCTATAAGCTGCAGATAGGCATGAGAATAATTACAGTGCAATTCATTGTTGGGAGTTATTTATATGTCAAGAGAAAAAAGAGAAAACTCTCCGAGACTCAAATTCTGGTATCCAATCTCCTTGAGGAACATCAACATGTGGAACAATGTCTTCTCTGTATGCTTTTGCCTAGATTCTGTACATACATATAATATACAGTATAATTATTTTCCCCAAGCTATGTTGCGATTGGGCAGCAAGCACTGTTTTCCTCCTGTACAGATCTGATAAAAAGGTCTTACTAGTCAGAAAGTGACTTGCTGCGCCCAGTGTCCAAGCTATGATGCTTATAAGCAAATAAAATTGAAATAATACTTTGGCATGTAGGGATGATGAGCGTGCAAGCAGTGGTTCCTGTACTGACTCTGCCTCCTGAAACTAGTAAGAAGTAAATCTGCAGGATCCTTCAAAAAGTTTCAGATTAATAAGAGTAGGCTAGAAATAATTTAAATTTAATGTTTAAATGAATGTGATTTTAAACTTTGATCATAGATACACTTTAATTCATGTACCTCCTATCCACTATTTCGGGCAGCCTCCAACGCTTTTGGTTATGTCAGAGACCCCTTCATCTTGTCATTCTACAGCTGTTCCTCCCCTGACATCAGCACTGCTCTCTGTTGCTGCTGGTATAGCTTTGCCCTAATCTCTCAAAACCAGCACACTCTGTGCTCAAACATGGAGGTGCTGTTTAAAACCCATAGGTAAATAATCCTAAAGGGTTCAATAAAAACCGTCCGACATTCGACCCGTGTGCACAGCAGTGGGTCCAACAGAAGCTGCCGATCAGTCATGACCGACTATCGGCATCCGATCGGTGACTGGTGTGTTCTGGCAGGGGGCTCATCAGAATACAATAGCTCAGCGGGGGGAGATTGCTGTATTGACATCAAAAAGTTGGTACAGCAGCTTCTCCCAAGCTCTTCAGTTGTTTGTTTTTTTTGTTTTTTTTCGTTCAGCCAGAGAAAACTGCTAGTGTGTACTAAGCTTTATAGCCATTAGACCCCTTTCACACTGGAGGCATTTTTCAGGTGCTAAAGGGCTAAAAATAGTGCATGTAAAATGACTGAATAACTCCTCCCCTACAGCCCCAGTGTGAGATCCCAAGTGCTTTCACATTGGGGCGGTGCACTTGCAGGACTTTATAAAACAATCCTGCAAGCAGCATCTTTGGAACGGTTTAGGAGCAGTGTATTCCACCGCCCTGCCCATTGAAATTAATGGGCACCGCTGCCGATTTGCGTAAAAGCGCTGCTAAAACAATGGTAAATTTGCCGCTAAAACTGACAGTGTGAAAGGGTTCTTAATGAAATGACTACTCAGTCACTTATTCTTTACTTCTGGGGTAAAGGTCTGGAAAATTAAATCATGTGCCTATTCATTAAAGTTGATCCAGCTGATGTCCAGTTTCCTGTTCTAATCTTTTTCTTTCTGTATTGTAGGAGTTTGTAATCTCTGATGACTTCAACAAAATGAACTTTGTGAAAACGTACCCAGGTATGTACATAATCATTGCACAATTGTATTGCACAATCATTGTACTTTGTACTGTTCGTCTTTTACTGGCACACTGGAAGGCAAATGGGCTGTTCACATTGCAAAGGAAGTTGCACAGTGCAAGTGAATTTTCCCCAGAGCTTAGTGATTGGGTATTCCCTGCAAAGTGAAATTTCACCCCAATCACCTGCAAGGAAAATAAAACAATTAGCATTTTATGCTTGCGCATGATTGGGTGATGGAAGTCAGCAGGGTTTGGTCTCATTCACCAAGCTCCGGCGAAAACTCTCTTGTAAAGTGAACAGTGTTTTTTGCCTTTAGTATATCAGCTCACTGTTTTCCAGCTAGTCTCACTAACGGATAATTCTCTTTTACCCGTACAGCTCATCAGAGCCGAGTGTAGGGTTGCCACCTTTTCTTCAAGCCAAACCCGAACACTTTCGCGGCGCACAGCAATTTTTTTTGTAGTACACGCTATAGGATTGTAAAATACCTTGGATGACCCAAAGAGAGTAGTAATGAGGTGTGCTACGGTGAACAGTGGCTGTGGCCAAATTGCATTAACAATGGGGGGGGGGGGACTTAAAGGGGCATGGTGAAATAAAACAAAAGCATTAATGTACCCATAAAATATGATTCGATTAATAAAAGAAATATCAGTTAAAATATGAAAATAGTCTACCTTAAAACTGGACACTGTCAGCCAGTAGAGCAGTGGACAGTGTCAGTACGGTAGTGGACGGTGTCAGTAGAGCAGTGGACAGTAGCAGTAGAGCAGTGGAGGGTGTCAGTAGAGCAGTGGATCGAGTCAGCAGAGTAGTGGATGGTGTCAATAGGGCAGTGGAAGGTGTCAGTAGGGCAGTGGAAGGCGTCAGCAGAGGAGTAGATGGCGTCAGCAGAACAGTGGATGGCGTCAGTAGAGCAGTGGATGGTGTCAGTCAGGTAGGGGACTGTGTCAGTAGGGCAGCGGACGGTGTCAGTAGGGCAGCGGACGTTGTCAGTAGGGCAGCGGACGTTGTCAGTAGGTCAGCGGACGGTGTCAGTAGGTCAGCGGACGGTGTCAGTAGATCAGCGGACGGTGTCAGTAGGTCAGCGGACGGTGTATAGTGTATGGTGGGGGGAGGGGGGGTGTATGTATGTATAGTGTATGGTGGGGGGAGGGGGGTGTATGTATGTATAGTGTATGGTGGGGGGAGGGGGGTGTATGTATGTATAGTGTATGGTGGGGGGAGGGGGTGTATGTATGTATGTATAGTGTATGGTGGGGGAGGGGGTGTATGTATGTATAGTGTATGGTGGGGGGGGGGGGGTGTATGTATGTATAGTGTATGGTGGGGGGGAGGGGGTGTATGTATAGTGTATGGTAGGGGGAGGGGGGTGTATGTATGTATAGTGTATGGTGGGGGGAGGGGGGGGTGTATGTATGTATAGTGTATGGTAGGGGGAGGGTGGTGTATGTATGTATAGTGTATGGTGGGGGAGGGGGGTGGGGTATAGGATGGGGGGGGGGTGTATGTATGTATAGTGTATGGTGGGGGGAGGGGGGTGTATGTATGTATAGTGTATGGTGGGGGGGGGGGGGTGTATGTATGTATAGTGTATGGTGGGGGGAGGGGGGGTGTATGTATGTATAGTGTATGGTGGGGGAGGGGGGTGTATGTATGTATAGTGTATGGTGGGAGGAGGGGGGTGTATGTATGTATAGTGTATGGTGGGGGGAGGGGGGTGTATGTATGTATAGTGTATGGTGGGGGAGGGGGGTGTATGTATGTATAGTGTATGGTGGGGGGAGGGGGGGTGTATGTATGTATAGTGTATGGTGGGGGAGGGGGGTGTATGTATGTATGTATAGTGTATGGTGGGGGAGGGGGGTGTATGTATAGTGCATGGTGGGGGGAGGGGGGTGTATGTATGTATAGTGTATGGTGGGGGGAGGGGGGTGTATGTATGTATGTATGTATAGTGTATGGGGGGGGGGGGTGTATGTATGTATGTATGGTGGGGGGGGGGGAGAGGAGGTGTATGTACAGTGGTGTGAAAAAGTGTTTGCCCCCTTCCTCATTTCCTGTTCCTTTGCATGTTTGTCACACTTAAAGCCCCATACACACGGTCGGACAATCCGCGGACCAGGTCCGTCGGATCATGTCCGTCGTACTTTGTCCGATGTTGGTTTTGCATACACACGGTCGGACAAAGTTGTCGGAAAATCCGATCATTCTGAACGTGGTGACGTTTGTTGCGTACGACGGGACTACGTAGAGGCTAGTAGCCAATAGCTTTGGTCTTGTAATGTGATCTGAGCATGCGTAGCACTTTGTCCGGTCGGACAACCGTACACACGATCGGGTTTGGTGTGATCGGACCGGGTTGACGGCAAATCTTTCCAGCAGGAGATAAGACTTTGTCCGTCGGACAAACCGACCAACACTGTCCGATGGTGCATACACACGGTCTGATTTTTCAACAACATTGTCCGATCGGACAGAATCCATGAAAAAGTCCGACCGTGTGTATGGGGCTTTAGTGTTTCGGAACATCAAACCAATTTAAACAATAGTCAAGGACAACACAAGTAAACACAAAATGCAATTTGTAAATGAAGGTGTTTATTATTAAAGGTGAAAAAAAATCCAAACCATCATGGCCCTGTGTGAAAAAGTGATTGCCCCCTAAACCTAATAACTGGTTGGGCCACCCTTAGCAGCAACAACTGCAACCAAGCGTTTGCGATAACGTGCAATGAGGCTTTTACAGCGTCCTGGAGGAATTTTGGCCCACTCATCTTTGCAGAATTGTCCTATTTCAGTTACATTAGAGGGTTTTTGAGCATGAACGGCCTTTTTAAGGTCATACCACAACATCTCAATAGGATTCAGGTCAGGACTTTGGCTAGGCCACTCCAAAGTCTTCATTTTGTTTTTCTTCAGCCATTCGGTGGTGGACTTGCTGGTGTGTTTAGGATCATTGTCCTGCTGCAGAACCCCAGTTCGTTTCAGCTTGAGTACACGAACAGATGGTCAGACATTCTCCTTCAGGATCTCTTGGTAGACAGCAGAATTCATAGTTCCTTTTATCACGGCAAGTCTTCCAGGTCCTGAAGCAGCAAAACAGCCCCAGACCATCACACTACCACCACCATATTTTACTGTTGGTATAATGTTCTTTTTCTGAAATGCAGTGTTCCTTCTACGCCAGATATACTTGGACACACACCTTCCAAAGAGTTCCACTTTTGTCTCATCGGTCCACAGAATGTTGTCCCAAAAGTCTTGGGGATCATCAAGATGTGTTGTGGAGAAATTGAGACGAGCTTTGATGTTCTTTTGCTCAGCAGTGGTTTTCTCCTTGGAACTCTGCCATGCAGGCCATTTTTGCCCAGTCTTTTCCTGATGGTGGAGGCATGAACGCTGACCTTAACTGAGGCAAGTGAGGCCTGCAGTTCCTTGGACGTTGTTGTGGGGTCTTTTGTGACCTCTTGGATGAGACGTCGCTGCGCTCTTGGGGTAATTTTGGGCGGCCGGCCACTCCTGGGAAGGTTCACCACTGTTCCATGTCTTCGCCATTTGTGGATAATGGCTCTCACTGTGGTCCGCTGGATTCCCAAAGCTTTGGAAATGGCTTTATAACCCTTTCCAGACTGATAGATCTCAATTACTTTCTTTCTCAATTGTTCCTGAATTTCTTTGGGTCTCGGCATGATGTGTAGCTTTTAAGGATCTTCTGGTGGACCTTACTGTGTCAAGCAGCTCCTATTTAAGTGATGCCTTGATTGTGAACAGGTGTGGCAATAATCAGGCTGGGTGTGGCTAGAGAAATTGAACTCAGGTGTGGACAACCACAGTTATAGTATGTTTTAACAAGGGGGGCAATCACTTTTTCACACAGGGCCATGATGGTTTGGGTTTTTTTTCACCTTTAATAATAAACACCTTCATTTACAAATTGCATTTTGTGTTTACTTGTGTTGTCCTTGACTATTGTTTAAATTGGTTTGATGTTCCGAAACACTTAAGTGTGACAAACATGCAAAGGAACAGGAAATAAGGAAGGGGGCAAACACTTTTTCACACCACTGTATGTATATTGTATGGTGGGGGGAGGGGGGAGAGTACTTTGAAATCCTGACATGGCAAAAACTTACCTTACAAGCTTGGCTCCAGTCCCAGCGTGATGCACACATTCCAGAGCAGCAGGGAGTGGGGAGGCTCCACCCACCTCCTTGTCCCTTCTGCAGGCAGCCAGAGGATTCGAGGAGAGCACCATGGAGGCTCCGCCTCTGCCTCTGTGTCCCGACTCCTGTCCCGCACTGACAGCTGAGCAGGAGCAGAAATCAAGCTGCGCTGCGCCGCTGCGGACCCGAAATCTAGGAGACACCGTCGCACTGATGTACAGGGAGCCACTGGCGGGTCTGAAATTAATAATGTGTCCGGGTCTCAGGTGGTCAGAGACCCGGGCACATGTTTCAAAACCCGTACTGTCCGGGTGAATCCTGGACAGGGGGCAACCCTAGCCGAGTGACGGAGTTCATTTACTCTCCTGGACCAGAGTGGGTTATTAGCACTGGGCAGGATAAGTTCCTCACCTGGATGTGCACTCAGAGTGGTTCCTTGGTGGGCAGATATGCTTTCTCTGCTTGGGCATCCTGCCTTCAGTATCCTTTGGGGCCTATTGTAATTTATAAGCATTCCTCCTACTCTGTACAAGCTTTCAGTTAGAAAGGTGAAGGAAGTATCAATGGACTGAGTGTACTGATTACTGCACTTGTAGTCCATTGAAACTACAAATTCGTCAGCCACAGATGACAATGAATGGTGTAGCTGTGTGGGCCGAACAGCGCACAGTTGTGTCACTTTAAATGCAACAGTGGCTGCGTGGGGGGCTTAGGAACACGTTACTACTTACACCCTAGATACATGAAGTTTGCCTTTAATTTATATTGTTGTGTCATTTTATTTATTACAGGTATTTATTACACACCAACAGTTTACACAGCCCTTTACTCGTTGTGCATTCATATCAGTCCCTGCTCTATCCTCTACTAACAATTTAAGGTCCCTTTCTTATGTGCATACATATACAGTGGATATAAAAAGCCTGCACACCCCTGTTAAAATGTCAGGTTTCTGTGATGTAAAAAAAATGGGACAAAGATAAATCATTTCAGAACTATTTTCACCTTTTTAATGTGAACTATAAACTGTACAACTCAATTGAAAAACAAACTTAAATATTTTAGGGGGGGGGGGAGTAAAAATAAAAAACTAAATAATGTGGTTGCATAAGTGTACACACCCTCTTATAACTGGGGATGTAGCTGTGTTCAGAATTAAGCATTCGCATTCAAACTCATGTTAAATAGGAGTCAGTAGACATCTGCCATCATTTAAAGTGCCTCAGGTTCAACCCAAATAAAGTTCAACTGTTCTAGTAGGTCTTTCCTGACATTTTCTTAGTCGCATCCTACAGCAAAAGCCATGGTCCGCAGAGAGCTTCCAAAGCACCAGCGCGATCTCATTGTTAAAAGGTATCAGTCAGGAGATAGGTACAAAAGGATTTCCAAAGCGTTTATATACCATAGAACATGGTGAAGACAGTCAACATCAAGTGGAGAAAATATGGCACAACAGTGACATTACCAAGAACTGGACTTCTCCAAAATTGATTTAAAGGAACTGCAGGAATATGTGGCAAATACTGGCTGTGTGGTGCATGTGACAACAATCTCCTGTATTCTTCATATGTCTGGGCTATGGGGTAGAGTGGCAAGACGGAAGCCTTTTCTTACAAAGAAAAACATCCAAGCCTGGCTAAATTTTGCAAAAACACATCTGAAGTCAGAAAATGTGTTATGGTCTGAGGAAACCAAGGTTGGACTTTTTGGCCATAATTCCAAAGATATGTTTGGCGCAAAAACAACACTGTACATCACCAAAAGAACACCATACTCGCCATGAAGCATGGTGATGGCATGCTTTGGGGCTGTTTTTCTTCAGCTGGAACAGGGCCTTAGTCAAGGTAGAGGGAATTATGAACCATTCCAAATACCAGTCAATATTGGCACAAAACCTTTCGGCTTCTGCTAGAAAGCTGAACACGAAGAGGAAGTTCATCTTTCAGGATGACAACGCCCCAAAGCATACATCCAAACCACCAGTTAATGGCTTCACCAGAAGAAGATTAAAGTTTTTTTTGCATTGGCCCAGCCAGAGCCCAGACCTGAATCCTATTAAAAAATCTGTGGGGTGATCTGAAGAGGGCTGTGCACAGGAGATGCCCTCGCAATCTGACAGATTTGGAGTGTTTTTGCAAAGAAGAGTGGGCAAATATTGCCAAGTCAAGATGTGCCATGCTGATAGACTCATACCCAAAAGACTGAGTGCTGTAATAAAAGCAAAAGATGCTTCAACAAAGTATTAGTTTAACCACTTGCCGACCAGCCGCCATCATCATACTGCGTCAGGTCGGCTCGTTCCCACAAATCCCGTAGCTTTACTTTGGCTTCCTTTTAAGAGCCATAGCAGGCTATTATAGCAAAAAGTAAAAGATATATTGTGTTTTTTGTTTTCAAAATAGTCACCTTTTTATTTTTTTGTTTTATAGCGCAAAAAATTAAAACCGCAGAGGTTATCAAATACCACCAAAAGAAAGGTCTGTTTGTTTGTGGTGAGAAAAAGGAAAATTTTGTTTGGGTACAGCATCGCACGACCGCGCAATTGTCAGTTAAAGCGACACAGTGCTGTATCGCAAAAAAATGGCCTGGTCATTATGGGGGAAAATACTGCGGTCTGTAAGTGTTTAAGGGTGTGCACACTTATGCAACCATATTATTTTATTTCTTTTATTTTTACTTCCCTCCAACTAAAAGATTTCAGTTTGTTGTTCAACTGAGTTGTACAGTTTATAGGTCATATTAAAGGTGGAAAAGATTCTGAAATGATTTATCCTTCTCATTTTTTTTACATCACAGAAACCTAAAATTATTATTTTTTTTTAAAAATAATCTTTATTTATGGAAGACAGGGTATTACATTGCAATGTTTGAAAAAGAATAAAAAAGGTAAACATTTGCCATAGGTAATGGCGATACGTAATACTCCAATCATTCCTGTTTTGTTTTTCACTTGTAGGGGAAACAAGAACATGAATAGTAAACAGTCATAGATTAACTTGGTGCGGCTTAGGTTATAGAGAAAGTATTTGTCAGGTGACGGGTCGTGGGATAGTTTCAACCTGTTCTTCTAAAGCCCCATACACACGGTCGGATTATCCGCGGACCAGGTCGGTCATATCCTGTCCGTCGTACTTTGTCCGATGTTGGTGTTGCGTACACACGGTCGGACTACGTTGTCGGAATATCCGGTCGGCAAGAACGTTGTGACGTAAGTCGTCTTCCACGAGATTAGAAAAGGGAAGTTCAGCACCACGTCAGGCACCCGTTGGGCTCCTTCTGCTGATCCCGTGTTTATCGCGAGTTAGTCGAAGTTTGGTGACTTAAGATTCGCGCTTCTCAGGTTTCTGACTCAGATCGTTACTGCTCTTCAGTTTGTGCTTGTCGTGCCTATCTGTTTATTAGTGCGTGTAGTCAGTTCGCATTTGTTGGTCATTGCAGCCTATATCTTGATATAGGACGCTTTGATTTGCACTGCTTATTGTCTGCTCGTTTCTGGTATTCATTTCGTTCTTTCAGGCCTTGCTGTTTATCGGTGCTTTCTGTTTGTCCGTTCTGACCAGCCGACCTTTTGTGACCTTGTGAGCGATGTTTCCCGTGCGTACTCGTCGCCGAGTTCGTGCTGTACGCGGAATTGGTGTCGGGCTTTTAGCTTTGAGCCAAGACCCGTCCATGAACAGAGTGACGAGGAGTATGTGGACCAAGAATTGGTTGCTTCAGCGTGATCACTTCTCGCACATGCCTTTGCTTCGTGAGATCCGGGAGAATAATCCTGATGATTTCAGGAACTTTATCCGGATGACAGATCCCGTGTTTCACCGTCTTTTGGCTTTGCTGACCCCTTTTATCAGCCGGCAGGATACCTGCATCAGACAAGCCATCACTCCGGAGCAGAGGCTTGTTGCTACGTTGAGGTACTTGGCGACAGGGAGAAGCCATCAGGATTTGAAGTTCTCTTCAGGTATCTCTCCCCAGGCCCTGGGAATCATTATTCCAGAGACCTGTTCTGCCATCATCCAGGTCCTGCAGGAGGACTATATTAAGGTAACATTTCTCCTTTACTATTCCCTTCTATGTATGCTCTGTTTGCTAATGTCTTCTATTTTTGACCTCCTTCCCAAATTACCATGATTGCAATATGCTCTAATATGCTGTGCCCCTTTTCTCCTTCATGCATTTTTACCTTCACTTACCTCCCCAGCATGCTCTTCTGGCCCAATAGACACCTATGGCCTAGTCACTTAAATAATGTATTTTGTCTGCTGCATAGTATTGTTTTCCCCCAAACACCCCCTAAAATATGCACAAATGTTTGCTGTGTGTTTTACTTCATGTAGAGCCCCTTTTATTTTTTAATTTTTTTGTGGGGGGGGGGGGGCATTGCTCTGCCTGACGATGTGTGAGAGGCATTTTTTAATAAAGCTCTTTTTTAAACCAACCAAGGATTTCTTGTCATTTCCGTCTTATTGCTTATTTGACCTTGAAATTTTTTCCCTTTAGCTTCGACAGTGGGAATGCACTTTCTGGGCAAAAGGATGTAACAGTCTCTTCTTCCCCAAAAAGATTCTTCTCATGTTGTGTGTTTTCAAACCAATCACTGTGGATGTCATTTACATAAGTCAAATCCACTATGCTCTACAAGTGCAGTGCAAAAGTGCCCTGGAAAAGAAACTTGCAGTGCAAACTGGACTTGCCTTTAGTAAATAACACCCATTGTTTGTAGTGCATAACTGACACCCAAAATACTCCATTTCCTCACCATGACCGAAATGTATTGATTCTCAAAAATGGTGTGCTACGTGTTTTCAAACCAATCACTGTGGGTGTCATTTACATAAGTCAAATCCACTATGCTCTACAAGTGCAGTGCAAAAGTGCCCTGGAAAAGAAACTTGCAGTGCAAACTGGACTTGCCTTTAGTAAATAACACCCATTGCCCCCCAAATCCTTTACATTTGACATACATAATGTTTTTTTGTTTTTTTAAATAATGAAGCCACACATTTATAAAAGTAAAAAAGTTTACTTGCAAAACATTCACAAGTGCGTTTACAAACTTCTTGCCAAAACTGACAAGATCTGGTTTATTTACAACATTGTTTACAAACATTCCGCATTTGGTAAAACCAGGCATGGAGCAAAACAGAACATAGGAACTCGGAAAGATCAACTTTCTAAAATGAAGACAAGATCAGACATGACTATATGTTCAAAGTGTGTTTGATCTTGCCTTCATCACATGGGGGGTCACCCCTGGAAACTGGAAATTTAGAACATGCACACAATTTGGGTATGAAAATGGTCATTCGATGGTAAAAACACATGCCTAGAATCTTCAAAAGTGCCATTTTCCATCATGGGGATGAATGGACGTTTTTTGGGGGTGCAACCCCTTCACCACAACCACTTTAGTAGTTCGGAAAGTGGTTGCACCCCCAAAAAAACGTTGTCATTCATCCACCATGATGGGAGCTAGCACATGTGGACACAATGTGTGCATGTTCCAAATTTCACACAGTTCTTAAGTTGAAAATGTGTTCAGAAGCAGCCACAAATGTGTGTTAATTACTTGGTGCGTTTTTATATTTTTCCTAAAACATCAATGATGTTCTTCAATTTTTGTTGAACATCATTGATGTTTTGCTTTAGGTAATCTAGATCTCTATTGCAGACCATTATCTCCCCGATGAGTACGTGGGCACTCTCTGTGGTAAAGTGCGATTTTTCTTCCACAACATCCACGTCACCTAAAAACCACAAACAAACAAAAATCGGGTGTTGGAAATGAGGCAGCCATACATTGATTAGCTTACCAGTAGCTGTGTTCTCCCACACTCACCTGTTGTGGTGACAAGTTCTCCAAGTTCGATGATCTCTCCTTCCTCCTCCTCCTCCTCTGCTTCTGCTCTTTCCCCTTTTTTGGGAGGTGTTGGTTTTGGGGTTTCCTCAGACGGCCCAAGTTTTCGCTCCCCTATGAGAATGTACAAAAGGAAGATTTAGCAACACAATCTATTGAGGGCAGAAATAGGAAATGACAAACATTGCTTGAAAGTGAGGAACACTATTTTTGTTTGGCCAGTTACAAATGCCAACTACATGAATGTAGTCACTTTGTAAAGGTGCTAAACTTACTAGCTTTTTGGTAGAAGTTTGTCTGATGGAGACCCCCCCTCTAGTATCCACTGGAGCACATGTGTGGAAAAGCATAATAAAAAGGGGGTTTGGGTGTCCCAGCACTAGTGCTCTAGAGTCCAGATGGGTAAACAGCTACTGAGTGACCTCTCCTTTACATTGAATAAATTTGCTTTACGTTCTTGATGACATCTCTAGTGAGAAGAAACTTCCTTTCAATCAAAACTTCCCCAAACCTCGTATTATAAGTGGCCGAACGATCGAGGTTGCGTACGATCGAATGGACACACACACACGACCATGACAGTGGCAGAAAGATCGAGGCTGAGTACGATCGAATGCACAGACGAACATGAAAGTGGCCATTTTGGAATGTACAACTTTGTAAAAATCAAACCACATGGAGCAGTATGCAAGCAAGAAATCAAACACAAAACACAACTACTTACTTTTTTGAAGAATTCGCTTGATCTTTCTGTACTGATCGGCCTCCCTCAGTTTCAGGTCTGACCAGCGTTTCCTCAGTTGCTCCTTGGATCGTTGTACCCCAAAATTATTGTACAGCCTTCTCACAACTTTAGACATGATCTTGGCCTTGCGGACATTGGGGTTGAGGTAAGGCCCATACTTCCCATCATAGTCGCTCCTCTTTAATATGTCCACCATCTCCAACATTTCTCCAAATGACATATTGGAGGCCTTGAATTTCAGGCTCCGGGATCGGGGCGTTTCTGCCTCCGGACTTTCCTCGTCCTCCTCCTCGTTGGTGGGATATTTGTGGCGCACCTGCTGTGTCCCCGCCATGTGCTCTCCCCACTGCGCCGTAAAGAGAAGGGGTGGGGAATAGACGAGAAAGATCGTCAGGGGCGGGCGGAGTTTGACGCATGCGCACTGGATATAAAACGTCACACGCCTGTGTCGTAGCCACGATCTGGGAGACGAGGGGAGAGAAAGCTCACGCACGAGACGATCGCTAGAAACGAAGGTACAATTTGACGTTGGTACATAACTAGCCTAGACTGATTCGAACTTGAGGCTTCTTTATGGAGAAGATTAGGAGAGTTTAGCCTGACATAATTTATAGTGTTTTGTGTGGTCTTGTGTCTTGCAGAGATTATGAAGGGATTCAACGACGTGAGTTTTCTCCCCCTCTTCATTGAGAAATACAGGGAATTTCCCATTTTATGGCAGGCTAAACACCCCCATTACAGCATCAAAGCAAAGAGGTACGCAGCCCTGGAGGAACTTGTGGAATTTGTCAAGCCAAGGTTCCCCGCGGCAACTGTTGATGATATAAGAAAGAAAATTGGCAGCCTGAGGAGTGCGTATATCAGGGAGCGCAAGAAGGTCCGGAAGTCGGAAGAAACTGCAACTGCAGCAGATGAGGTCTATGCCCCCAAGCTCTGGTACTATGAGAGTCTACATTTTCTCAAAGACCAGACTGATGTCACGGAGCCACTCTCAAATCCTCCTTCCACGCTTCCTTGCGCGCAGGCCACCCCTGATGAGGCTTCCGAGGAGCAACCTGGGCCTTCCAGTCTGGAAGAGGTGGAGGAGCCCAGCTTGTAGTAGTAGTTTTGTTACCATTTATGTGAATAATGAATGATGTTCACTTAATTCAGGATCCCCAATTGGTTACTTCCTAACGTGTTTGACATATCAACAGACAGTAGTGTTGGAGACATTTGGGGCCAGAATCGAAACTGCAGGGCTGAGAATTGTATGGTTTTCTATTTGTAAACATTTTGCACCAGTCACTAGATGAGAATTGTGTGTGTTTGATGAACAAATAACTGAAACGATGTCCCTTTTTCATACACAGGAAGACCTCAGCCAGGAGGTGGCTGTGGAAGGTGGCAGTCAGGAGGAGGAAGGGGTTAGTGGCAGCCAAGAGGTGGGTAGTGGCAGCCAAGAGGGGGCTAGGCCTCGGAGCCTGACTGACTCACAAATCCCTCCCCTCCGCCTTCCGTACAGAAGGGCGAGAAGGGGGGGTGATGCGGGAGAGTCAGCGCTCCGGATGATCAGAGAGGCTTCAGCCTCCCTACATGCCACACCCACCGACGAGGAGACCTTTGGCTCCGTGGTTGTCACGAAGATGATGGGTATGGAGGTGAGGCAACGCAACATGTGTGAGGGGCTCATCCTCCATGTCCTAAATAAGGGGATGGCTGGGGAGATGACTCCCCTCACACATGTTTGCCATAGTTACCATGCTCCTCCTCCTCCTCCTCCTTCTGCCACCCCACCAGCACCAGCACCACGGCGTGGAAGGAAGAGTACAAGGAAGACAAGAGAGTGATGACCTTGATTCAGTCTGGTCTGAGAGAAGATGGAGCCTCTCGTAGGACCAGAGCCTGGGGACCTAGATGGCATCTGCTGCAGTTCCGGATGTTTTGGACTTCAGGACCAGATTGCACTCCCTTATTATTTAGATAGGTACTCCTCAGGCCCCCAATTTTCTAAGCTTGAAAAATGATGGTTGCCGTGGGTGTCCAAGGCTTTGCAAATTCCCCAAGTTTCACCATGGCTGCGTTCCTCTTTGGTTTGTTGCTGAGACCTAAATAAAGGTTTTTTGGATTTTAAATAATCATTGACTATTGTGTTTTACTTTTCTACAATGACAGTTTTTCTTTGAGTAGGCAGGTACATTTCACTAATCCTAAAGTAGAATTAACAAGGGGCACCAACAACCAACAAACTCCTAGTAAATTTAAGCAACAAATACAAATGTTAATAATGTGGTTTTGCTAAGTTGAGACACACAACCCCCCTCCAAAAAAAAAAAAAAAAAAATCTCCTTCAAATATGTATTCCCAAAAAAAAAAAAAAAAAAAAAAAAGACAAATCATGCTAAAAATATAACAAAGATTCTTTTACGATCTGAGTAAAAATAAACAAACATGTAGTGTATAAATCCAGAAAAGTAATAAAGAACTAAGTTTGTGAGAAGTGCGGGTGAATAGGAGCAGCTAAAACGTGTCATTCTTGTTGCATTGTAAAGAAAAAGAGAATGTGCTGCATTAAAGACATTTTAACATTGCAGCGTGACGAATGTGCTGTGTCGATTAGGAAAGGTAGTTTTACCTGACCGAGCGCTTCCGTCACAGAATTTCTTCTGAGCATGCGTAGCACTTTGTCCGTCGGACAACCGTACACACGATCGCATTTGGTGTGATCGGACCGTGTTGTCTGAAAATCTATCCAGCAGGAGATAGGACTTTGTCCGTCGGACAATCCGACGTACACTGTCCGATGGTGCATACACACGGTCGGATTTTTCAACAACATTGTCCGATCGGACAGAATCCATGCAAAAATCCGACCGTGTGTATGGGGCTTTAGAGTTAGACATGGGAACTGTCAAAAAATTCGTTTCGTTTTCGTTTCGTCCCGTTTCGTATATACAAAAAATTCGTAATTCGTAATTCGTGTACGAAATTCCGTTCGAATTCGTACGAAATACGAAATTCGGACGAATCGTAATTTTTTTTACGAATCGTTAGTAAAGTTAGTAAAGTTACGAATCGTTACGAATCGTTACGAATCGTTAACGCGGCTAATGAATTGTTGGTTCTCATAACACAGAGAACAATTCGAATCCAACTACAAATATCGAATTTCAATTTCAAGTTACGAATCGTTACGAATCGTTATGAATAGTTACGAATCGTTACGAATCGTTATGAATAGTTACGAATCGTTAGTAAATCCAACTACCAATATCGAATTTCAACTAATTTGAACGAAATTATTATAGCAGATATAACGAATGAATTCGAATGACAAAGTGTCATTTTTGCAGAAAAAAAAAAAGCGTAGGGATCCCCCCAAATTCAATAACCAGGCCCTTCAGGTCTGGTATGGATATTAAGGGGGACCCCAGCCAAAAAAAAAAAAAAAAAAAAATGGCGTGGGGTCCCCCCAAAATATCCATACCAGACCCTTCAGGTCTGGGATGGATTTTAAGGGGAACCCCGGCCAAAAAAAAAAAAAAAAAAAAAAATGCGTGGGGTCCCCCTCAAAATCCATACCAGACCCTTTATCCGAGCACGCAACCTGGCAGGCCGCAGGAAAGGAGGGGGGGACGAGAGCGGCCCCCCCTCCCGCCTGAACCGTACCAGGCCACATGCCCTCAACATTGGGAGGGTGCTTTGGGGTCCCCCCCAAAGCACCTTGTCCCCATGTTGATGAGGACAAGGGCCTCATCCCCACAACCGTGCCGGTGGTTGTGGGGGTCTGCGGGCGGGGGGCTTATCGGAATCTGGAAGCCCCCTTTAACAAGGGGACCCCCAGATCCCGCCCCCCCCCCCCTGTGTGAAATGGTAAGGGGGTACAAAAGTACCCCTACCATTTCACCAAAAAAGTGTCAAAAATTGTAAAAATGACAGGAGACGGTCTTTGACAATTCCTTTATTAAAATCTTCTTTCTTCTTTCTTCTGGTCTTCCTTCTTCATCTTCTCCTTCCGGCATCTTCTTCCATCTTCTTCTTCCTCCGATTCGCTTCTTCTTCCTCCGGTCTTCTCGTCCGGCGTCGTCCTTCTCGTCCGGCATCGTCGTCTCTTCTCGCAGGCCGCTCCTCGCAATGGGAGGCTCCCGCTCTGTGAGGCTCCGCTCCGGGTGACAGGTCTTTTATAACGAAGGCACCTGGTGACCCCGCCCCCTCTGACGCACGGGGACGTCATGTGGAATTCCCTATGGCTTTCCCCATGACGTCAGAGGGGGGGCGGGGTCACCAGGTGCCTTCGTTATACAAGACCTGTCACCCGGAGCGAAGCCTCACAGAGCGGGAGCCTCCCATTGCGAGGAGCGGCCTGCGAGAAGAGACGACGATGCCGGACGACGAAGGACGACGCCGGACGAGAAGGACGAGAAGACCGGAGGAAGAAGAAGCGAATCGAAGGAAGAAGAAGATGGAAGAAGATGCCGGAAGGAGAAGATGAAGAAGGAAGACCAGAAGAAAGAAGAAAGAAGATTTTAATAAAGGAATTGTCAAAGACCGTCTCCTGTCATTTTTACAATTTTTGCCACTTTTTTGGTGAAATGGTAGGGGTACTTTTGTACCCCCTTACCATTTCACACAGGGGGGGGGGGCGGGATCTGGGGGTCCCCTTGTTAAAGGGGGCTTCCAGATTCCGATAAGCCCCCGCCCGCAGACCCCCACAACCACCGGGCACGGTTGTGGGGATGAGGCCCTTGTCCTCATCAACATGGGGACAAGGTGCTTTGGGGGGGACCCCAAAGCACCCTCCCAATGTTGAGGGCATGTGGCCTGGTACGGTTCAGGCGGGAGGGGGGGCCGCTCTCGTCCCCCCCTCCTTTCCTGCGGCCTGCCAGGTTGCGTGCTCGGATAAGGGTCTGGTATGGATTTTATGGGGGACCCCACGCCATTTTTTTGGGCTAGGGTTCCCCTTAAAATCCATCCCAGACCTCAAGGGTCTGGTATGGATTTTGAGGGGGACCCTACGCCATTTTTTTTTTTTTTTTGGCTGGGGTCCCCCTTAATATCCATACCAGACCTGAAGGGCCTGGTTATTGAATTTGGGGGGACCCCTACGCATTTTTTTATCAATGACTTCAATGAATGACTGTTCTCTGTATTACGGATCCAACAATTCATTTGCCGGCAAATAGCTGCGAGTGATTTTAAATAGTTTTTTTTTTTCCTGCAAAAATGACACTGCAGGAACAGTTCTCTATATTAGATATACTGAATCTCGAATCATTCGAAGCATTCGTTATATCCGCTATTATAATTTCTTTCATATTAGTTGAAATTACATATTTGTTAGTTACAATACAACATTCGAATTGTTCTCTGTATTACGGGAATCGGCAATTAGCCGCGAGTGATTTTAAATATTTTTTTTTTCCTGCAAAAATGACACATTGTACAGAGAGAGTTCTAAACACGGGAAACCTGCGCCCTTCTATATACTATATACTCTATAGTATGTCTATGAATGGGGTCATGTTTCCCGTGTTTAGAACTCTCTCTGTACAATGTGTCATTTTTGCAGGAAAAAAAAAATATTTAAAATCACTCGCGGCTAATTGCCGATTCCCGTAATACAGAGAACAATTCGAATACAACAACTAACAAATATGTAATTTCAACTAATATGAAAGAAATTATAATAGCGGATATAACGAATGCTTTGAATGATTCGAGATTCAGTATATCTAATATAGAGAACTGTTCCTGCAGTGTCATTTTTGCAGGAAAAAAAAACTATTTAAAATCGAGTCGCGGCTATTTGCCGGCAAATGAATTGTTGGATCCGTAATACAGAGAACTGTCATTCATTGAAGTCATTGATAAAAAAAAATGCGTAGGGGTCCCCCCAAATTCAATAACCAGGCCCTTCAGGTCTGGGATGGATATTAAGGGGGACCCCCAGCCAAAAAAAAAAAAAAAAAAATGGCGTAGGGTCCCCCTCAAAATCCATACCAGACCCTTGAGGTCTGGGATGGATTTTAAGGGGAACCCTAGCCAAAAAAAATGGCGTGGGGTCCCCCATAAAATCCATACCAGACCCTTATCCGAGCACGCAACCTGGCAGGCCGCAGGAAAGGAGGGGGGGACGAGAGCGGCCCCCCCTCCCGCCTGAACCGTACCAGGCCACATGCCCTCAACATTGGGAGGGTGCTTTGGGGTCCCCCCCAAAGCACCTTGTCCCCATGTTGATGAGGACAAGGGCCTCATCCCCACAACCGTGCCCGGTGGTTGTGGGGGTCTGCGGGCGGGGGGCTTATCGGAATCTGGAAGCCCCCTTTAACAAGGGGACCCCCAGATCCCGGCCCCCCCCCCCTGTGTGAAATGGTAAGGGGGTACAAAAGTACCCCTACCATTTCACCACAAAAGTGTCAAAAATTGTAAAAATGACAGGAGACGGTCTTTGACAATTCCTTTATTAAAATCTTCTTTCTTCTGGTCTTCCTTCTTCATCTTCTCCTTCCGGCATCTTCTTCCATCTTCTTCTTCCTTCGATTCGCTTCTTCTTCCTCCGGTCTTCTCGTCCTTCTCGTCCGGCATCGTCGTCTCTTCTCGCAGGCCGCTCCTCGCAATGGGAGGCTCCCGCTCTGTGAGGCTTCGCTCTGGGTGACAGGTCTTGTATAACGAAGGCACCTGGTGACCCCGCCCCCCCTCTGACGTCATGGGGAAAGCCATAGGGAATTCCACATGACGTCCCCGTGCGTCAGAGGGGGCGGGGTCACCAGGTGCCTTCGTTATAAAAGACCTGTCACCCGGAGCGAAGCCTCACAGAGCGGGAGCCTCCCATTGCGAGGAGCGGCCTGCGAGAAGAGACGACGATGCCGGACGAGAAGGACGACGCCGGACGAGAAGGACGAGAAGACCGGAGGAAGAAGAAGCGAATCGAAGGAAGAAGAAGAAGAAGATGGAAGAAGATGACGGAAGGAGAAGATGAAGAAAGGAAGACCAGAAGAAAGAAGAAAGAAGATTTTAATAAAGGAATTGTCAAAGACCGTCTCCTGTCATTTTTACCATTTTTGCCACTTTTTTGGTGAAATGGTAGGGGTACTTTTGTACCCCCTTACCATTTCACACAGGGGGGGGGCCGGGATCTGGGGGTCCCCTTGTTAAAGGGGGCTTCCAGATTCCGATAAGCCCCCCGCCCGCAGACCCCCACAACCACCGGCCAGGGTTGTGGGGATGAGGCCCTTGTCCTCATCAACATGGGGACAAGGTGCTTTGGGGGGGACCCCAAAGCACCCTCCCAATGTTGAGGGTATGTGGCCTGGTACGGTTCAGGCGGGAGGGGGGGCCGCTCTCGTCCCCCCCTCCTTTCCTGCGGCCTGCCAGGTTGCGTGCTCGGATAAAGGGTCTGGTATGGATTTTGAGGGGGACCCCCACGCCATTTTTTTTTTTTTTGGCCGGGGTTCCCCTTAAAATCCATCCCAGACCTGAAGGGTCTGGTATGGATATTTGGGGGGGACCCTACGCCATTTTTTTTTTTTTTTTTGGCTGGGGTCCCCCTTAATATCCATACCAGACCTGAAGGGCCTGGTTATTGAATTTGGGGGGACCCCTACGCTTTTTTTTTTTTTTTTATATATCAATGAATGACTGTTTTTTTAAATAGCTTTTTTTTCTGCAAAAATGACACTTTGTCATTCGAATTCATTCGAATGCATTCGAATTCATTCGAATGCATTCGAATTCATTCGTTATATCTGCTATAATAATTTCGTTTGAATTAGTTGAAATTTGATATTGGTAGTTGGATTCGAATAATTTGGAGCTGAAATTCGTAAACGGAATTTTTCCTGCAAAAATGACACTTTGTCATTCGAATTCATTCGAATCCATTCGAATTCATTCGAATTCATTCGGCGACGAAATTCGTAAACGGAATTTCGTATTCCGTACGGAATTCGTAAAAAAAAAAATTTGTACTACAGATTCGTAAATTCGTACGAATTTCGAAAAATTCGTACGAATTACGAATTCATACGAAACGAATCGCACATGTCTATCATCCCGTCTGTGAGCCTCGGGAGCGCCCCTTCAGGGATGGCTCTGCCAGTTACATCCAAGCTGGAAGGTATGTGACCAGGGTCCGAGACATACACAGGTTGCGGTGAAGCGGTCACGGGTCCCCCTGCAGGTGGCAATCCAATCCTCTGCCTCCTAGATGTCACTCACCCTACGACGCCATTCCTCCCTACTTGGGATTTGCGGACGCTTCCAGAAAGTTGGGAGCAGTCGCTTAGCTGCATTTAGCAAATGAGGCAGCACACTTTTCTTGTACCGGCTCATTGGCATGGGAGGGATGTGTAGCAGGAAGTGAATCGGGGAGAGAGGGAAACCTAACATTTTAACAGGGGTGTGTAGACTTATATCCACTGTACCTATAAGGACCAGTTTAGATAGTAGCCAATTGAACTAGAAGA
This sequence comes from Lithobates sylvaticus, assembly GCA_028564925.1. Lineage (NCBI taxonomy): Eukaryota > Metazoa > Chordata > Amphibia > Anura > Ranidae > Lithobates > Lithobates sylvaticus. The sequence goes on along the minus strand of CM053028.1, from coordinate 434,698,991 downwards.
TTGTCTTTACAGCGTGAGAGGGAACAAATGTACCTAAAGGAATCCCTTGCAAGCACAGGGCTAACATGCATACTCAATGCAGACAGTGTCCTGGATGGGATTAACTCATCCCGTTTTTACAATTCCAGTTCTTGCAATGACTCCATAGAGGTACATGTACACACAAGTCTCTTATTGCACTGTCCAGTCTAAGCAACTGATTGGAATTGTCCTTTTTAACAGATTTAGTTCTAAGCTATTTTATCCAACATTAACCTCCCATTTGATTCCTTGTGTATAAAAACCCCACCAGCTATGCTCAAACTCTAATCCCTGTATCTGCATTTTCCTGGGAAATCCAGTATTTGCATGTTGAGAATATGTAAATGTATGATGATTCTATGGTGTCTTTGAGTGCATAAAGTGTTGCTTCTTCATCTTAAAGTGGTGGGCCACCCTGAAAAAAAAAAACTATAAAAAAATGTTAATAAAAATGTAAAAAGAAAAAATAACCAGAAATGGCTATTGCTAGGCAGATCGTCCTAATCTGCCTCTTCCTGCTCCGCAGCGCTGTTCTCTCCTCTGCTCCAAGCGCCATCTTCTAGTAAATGGGGCTCGGTGTGTTAAGGGAACTGTGTCCCCCAACACATCGCGTCCTCGATTCACAAAGCGCCGTGCGCTGACTCGCGCATGCGCAGTAGGCCGCGCGCCGACTCGCGCATGCGCAGTAGGAAACGGGCAGCGCTCGCTGCCCGTTTCCCTTACTGAGGATGGTGGCGCTGGGACCGGAGCGCCGAGGAGGGTGTACATATTAAAAGTCAGCAGCTACCTTTTTTTTAGCTGCTGACTTATAAAAAAAAAATTTTTTCTGAACCACTGCTTTAAAGCGGAGCTCCACCCTATTTTATAAAATTATCTCTATCAGATTGCATTAATGTAATAAAATAAAAACAGACCTTTTTTTTTTTCTAAGGTACCTCTGTTTTACAGTTGTTCTTCTCTGCTTCCTGTTCGTCTAGTCTTCGGATATTGGCGGGTATTTGTGGCTATTTCGTCATTCCCCTTAAGCTAAGCTGACCAGGTTTTTAAAATGAAATCCGGGGACATATTTTTTTTTTTAATTGGCAAATAGTCAACTATTTTATAAGCATATTTTCCTCAAATGATCAGTGTCCATCAATGCAGCCTCACCAGTGCCCATCTGCTCAGCCTCATCAGTGTTTGTATTGTGGTATGTCTTTATGGAACGATTGTATGATATATACGTTATTTGTCACATTTTGTCCATGAGATTAAAAAAATGTTTTTTTGGGGATAAAACTATCAAATGTTAAGAAGATAAGATAGAGAAAAAACTTTATAAAATATTAGAGGGGTGCGTAGGGTATAGCGGTGGGTAGTATGTGCAGAAGAGGGGTGCAGGTGGATGATATAAAAGTATATGGTGTGAATAAGTCATAAATCATTGCTCCAGCACTGCAGAGGCCAGTGGCATGCATAGAGAAATTGAAGTTATTTGTACAGCACTAGTACTGGCCTCCCACCCTGCTGCAGACACTGCTGTCACTGTCCCACCCCCATCTCAAGCCTCTGCACACAAATCTCAACATCTTGCAAAACCTGCCAACTCACCTCCCTCCACACATCCCACAGAAGATTAGAGCAGACAGATTATACAGAGCTGGGATCTCCTGTTTACTCGGCGCGGCCGCTGTCCTCAGACAAAGTCCTGCCTCCTATGATAAACATCACCAGTGTGCTGCCTATCATAGGAACCGGCCCAGGAGGCGGGATTTCGTCTGACAGCCAGGTAAATGGGAGAGCCCGCTCGCCTACCCCCCTCCCCGTCTGAGACAGCCCAAGCCCCAATAGGCCCAGTGGGACTGTCATGAAGATCCTGCCAGAAACTTAAACCCGGGCCGTCCTGGCCCTCAGATTCCACTGCGCATGCGCGCCCGGGCGCGTACACGTGTTCGGCTGCGCTCAGGGAGACGGGCGCGCACTCTAGTTAGCGCCAGTCAGCCTATTTAAACTTGGCCTGAGCAGACGGTCCCTGCTGTCTGCTCTACAGCGTTGTGGTGTATATAATCTGATCCTGATTCCTCTGCCCTGTTGACCCGGCTTACCTGTGACTACCCAGCTATCTGCCTGTACCCGACCTCGGCTTGTTGTGACCATCCTCCTGCCTCATCCCTTGTACCTTGATACCAGTCTGATTCCTGACCTAACTTCCTTTGATGAACTTTGATTACCTGTATTGTTCCTGTCCGGTCTGCAGTCTGATCCCTGTAATGAACCTGATCACCTGTACTGCTCCAGTCCGTTCTGAGGTTCTGTTTCCTGCACCAAGTCTGATCACCTGCATTGATCCAGCCTGTGCCAAAGTTCTGCTTCCTGTTTGCCTGTTGAACCAGCTTACCTGTTCCGTTCCGGCCTGCTCTGCTGTCCAGTCTGCTAAGCTGTCCATCCAGACCCATCCTGCTCTGCTGTCCAGTCTGCTAAGCTGTTTGTCCAGATCCAGCCAGCTCTGCTATCCTGTTTGCCTGTTGAACCAGCTTACCTGTTCCGTTCCGGCCTGCTCTGCTGTCCAGTCTGCTAAGCTGTCCATCCAGACCCATCCTGCTCTGCTGTCCAGTCTGCTAAGCTGTTTGTCCAGATCCAGCCAGCTCTGCTATCCTGTTTGCCTGTTGAACCAGCTTACCTGTTCAGTTCCGGCCTGCTCTGCTGTCCAGTCTGCTAAGCTGTCCATCCAGACCCATCCTGCTCTGCTGTCCAGTCTGCTAAGCTGTTTGTCCAGATCCAGCCAGCTCTGCTATCCTGTTTGACTGTAGAACCAGCTCATCCGTCTGTATCCAGTCTACTCTCCTATCCAGGCCTCCACCCTGTCCGCTGAGTTGACTTGGTCACTCCACCGGTCTGTTGATCCTGCCAGGCACCCGTGCTCCTCCTCACTCCTGGGTCTCCTGTCCCCATACCAGGGAACCAGGAGTGGGAGACGCAAGGGAGGTCTCTCTCTGCAATATCGGGCTCGCACCACCAGGTACGTGACAGGGACCAATGGTAGAGCCAGCTCTGGGCACCCCCCCCTCTGCCCCAGCTCACGGAGCACCCCCCCAGGATCAGCCCTGCAAAGCAGTGTCCTCAGTTTGGGGACTGTCCCTGGAAACCGGGAACATCTGTTCACTTTAGCCTATCAGGGCTACCTAATAAGTGCCCATCAGTAAAGAAAAACTTAATTAAAATTTAATAACAGAAACTGACCTCCTCCTTGTCTGTGACCATTACACTCAGTCTGTCCATTCATTTTCAAGGCAATCCTCTGGATTACATTACTCCTAATTCTTTGCAGTAGGGATGAGCCGAACACCCCCCCGTTCGACTCGCACCAGAACCCGCGAATGGACCTAAAGTCTGTGCGAGCTTTAGAACCCTATTAGTTTTAATGGATGCGAACGCTCGAAATTAAAAGTGCTAATTTTAAAGGCTAATATGCATGTTAATGTCATAAAAAGTGTTTGGGGACCTGGGTCCTGCCCCAGGGGACATGTATCAATGCAAATTTTTTTTTTTAAAAACGGCCGTTTTTTCAGGAGCAGTGATTTTAATAATGCTTTTTGTTTTTTTAAATTGAAACAATAAAAGTGTAATATTCCTTTAAATTTCGTACCTGGGGGGTGTCTATAGTATGCATGTAAAGGGGCGCATGTTTCCCGTGTTTAGAACTGTCTTTGCAAAAAGTGTCATTTTTGCAAGTAAAAAAGCTATTTAAAATCACTCGCGGCTAATGTGTATTGACGGCTCCCGTAATACAGAGAACAGTCATTCATTGAAACTGAAAGTCATTCATAAAAAAAAAGTCATTGATAAAAAATAAAAAAATGAAAAAAAAAAAAAGCGTGGGGGTCCCCCAAATTCAATAACCAGGCCCTTCATGTCTGGGATGGATATTAAGGGGAACCCCAGACAAAAAAAAAAAAAATGCGTAGGGTCCCCCTCAAAATCCATCCCAGACCCTTGAGTTCTGGGATGGATTTTAAGGGGAACCCTAGCCAAAAAAAATGGCGTGGGGTCCCCCTCAAAATCCATACCAGACCCTTATCCGAGCACGCAACCTGGCAGGCCGCAGGAAAAGAGGGGGGGACGAGAGCGGCCCCCCTCCCACCTGAACCGTACCAGGCCACATGCCCTCAACATTGGGAGGATGCTTTGGGGTCCCCCCCAAAGCACCTTGTCCCCATGTTGATGTGGACAAGGGCCTCTTCCCCACAACCCTGGCCATTGGTTGTGGGGGTCTGCGGGCGGGGGGCTTATCGGAATCTGGAAGCCCCCTTTAACAAGGGGACCCCCAGATCCCGCCCCCCCCTGTGTGAAATGGTAAGGGGGTACAAAAGTACCCCTACCATTTCACCAAAAAAGTGTCAAAAATGGTAAAAATGACAGGAGACGGTCTTTGACAATTCCTTTATTAAAATCTTTCTTCTTTCTTCATCCTTCGGTTTCTTCATCTTCTCCTTCCGTCATCTTCTTCCATCTTCTTCCATCTTCTTCTTCCTCTGATCTGCTTCTTCTTGCGCTGGTCTTCTCATCCGGCATCTTCTTCCGTCGGTGTTGGCGCCGGTGTCGGTGTCTCTTCTTGGGCCGCTCCGCGCAATGGGAGGCTCCCGCTGTGTGAGGCTCCGCTCCGTCTGACAGGTCTTTTATAACGGAGGGCACCTGGTGACCTCGCCCCCTCTGACGTCATGGGGAAAGCCATAGGGAATTCCCCATGACGTCCCCGTGCGTCAGAGGGGGCGGGGTCACCAGGTGCCCTCCATTATAAAAGACCTGTCAGGCGGAGCGGAGCCTCACACAGCGGGAGCCTCCCATTGCGCGGAGCGGCCCAAGAAGAGACACCGACGCCGACGGAAGAAGATGCCGGACGAGAAGGACGAGAAGACCATCGCAAGAAGAATCGGATCAGAGGAAGAAGATGGAAGAAGATGACGGAAGGAGAAGATGAAGAAACCGAAGGATGAAGAAAGAAGAAAGAAGATTTTAATAAAGGAATTGTCAAAGACCGTCTCCTGTCATTTTTACCATTTTTGACACTTTTTTGGTGAAATGGTAGGGGTACAAAAGTACCCCCTTACCATTTCACACGGGGGGGGGGGGGGATCTAGGGGGTCCCCTTGTTAAAGGGGGCTTCCAGATTCCGATAAGCCCCCCGCCCGCAAACCCCCACAACCAATGGCCAGGGTTGTGGGGAAGAGGCCCTTGTCCTCATCAACATGGGGACAAGGTGCTTTGGGGAGGACCCCAAAGCATCCTCCCAATGTTGAGGGCATGTGGCCTGGTACGATTCAGGCGGGAGGGGGGCCGCTCTCGTCCACCCCTCTTTTCCTGCGGCCTGCCAGGTTGCGTGCTCGGATAAGGGTCTGGTATGGATTTTGAGGGGGACCCCACGCCATTTTTTTTGGCTAGGGTTCCCTTAAAATCCATCCCAGACCTCAAGGGTCTGGGATGGATTTTGAGGGGGACCCTACGCCATTTTTTTTTTTTTTTGGCTTGGGTTCCCCTTAATATCCATCCCAGACCTGAAGGACCTGGTTATTGAATTTGGGGGGACCCCCACGCTTTTTTTTTTTTTGTTTTTTATTAATGAATGACAGTTCTCTGTGTTACAGGAGCCATCAATTCATTAGCCGCGAGTGCTTTGAACCACTTTGCGACCGCCGGCTGTCAAATGACGGCCAGGCGGCGCAGCTCTCGTTCCGGGAGGGCGTCATATGACGTCCTCCCCTTCTGTGCACTGCAGGGAGCGCGCGCGCGCCGCCGGGAGCACGCGCGCGCTCTCGCCGTGTCACTGGGCACCCGATGCGCGTGCCCAGCGGCCGCGATGTCCGCTGGGCACCCGCAATTGCCCGGTAACACAGCGGGACCGTGGATCTGTGTGTGTAAACACACAGATCAACGGTCCTGTCAGAGGAGAGGAGCCGATGGTGTGTTCTCTGTACAGAGAAACACCGATCGGTCTCCTCCCCTTGTGAGTCCCCTCCCCCCACAGTAAGAATCACTCTTAGGGAACATAATTAACCCCTCCCCGCCCCCTAGTGGTTAACCCCTTCACTTCCAGTGTCATTTATACAGGAATCAATGCATTTAAATAGCATTGATTGCTGTATAAATGACAATGGTGCCAAAAATGTGTCAAAAATGTCCGATGTGTCCGCCATAATGTCGCAGTCACAATAAAAATCGCTGATCACCGCCATTACTAGTAAAAAAAAAAATATTAATAAAAATGCTATAAAACTATCCCCTATTTTGTAAACGCTATAACTTTTGCGCAAACTAATCAATGATTGCTAATTGCGATTTTTTTTTTTTTTACCAAAAATATGTAGAAGAATACGTATCGGCCGAAACTGAGGAAAAAAAATGTTTTTTTATATATTTTTTTGGGGATATTTAGTATAGCAAAAAGTAAAAAATATTGTTTTTTTTTAAAATTTGTCGCTCTTCTTTTGTTTATTGCGCAAAAAAAAAAACCGCAGAGGTGATCAAATACCACCAAAAGAAAGCTCTATTTGTGGGGAAAAAATGATAACAATTTCATTTGGGTACAGTGTCGTATGACTGCGCAATTGTCATTCAAAGTGCGTCAACGCTGAAAGCTGAAAAATGGCTTGGTCAGGAAGGGGGTGAAAATGCACTGTACTGAGGTGGTTAAATAGCTTTTTTCCTGCAAAAATTACACTTTTTGCAGGGAAAGTTCTAAGCACAGGAAACCTGCCCCCCTTCACAGTCCACCTATAGACACCCCCCAGATGTGATACTGCAATGCTGTTCTAACAGCACACACACACAAATCCCCAGAAATAGAGCATATCTTGTCAGCAGTCAGCAACACGCTGACACGCTGACACTGTGACTGAAACATAATATGCGAGGCCGCGGCCTCTTATACTGTGGGGCGTGTACTAAAGCCCCTGAGCTATAATTGGCTACAGGCATCCTGCCTGTAGCCAATTATGGCTCTCCTCGCTGCCGGCGCTGTGATTGGCCAAGCATGCGGGGTCACAGTGCATGCTTGGCCAATCATCAGCCAGCATTGCACTGCGACTAGCGCAATGCATTGCGGGCCGTTCGCATCACACGAATTTGATGCGAGCGGCCCCAATAGCGAGCGAACGTGCTCGGTGCTTGATTCGAACATGGGTTTGAATCGAACACCGGGCCCATCCCTACTTTGCAATACAGGAGGGAGGGGGAAGGAGGAATACCGTGCTCTGTTCTCTCCCCTAACCTATGTACAACCACTGCTGGGAGAGTGGTGGGAGGAGGGAGCAGATGTGGGAGAGGGGCGGGATGCTGGAAGAGGGCAGCCATGTGTCCATGTGGATCGCAGCTGGCGGTTCTTTTTGACAGATGCAGAGGAGGAGTGGCAGCGCCGCTACAAGCAGCACACAGGCTGAAGTCGCTCCAGCTTCTCCTCTGGGAGTATAACTGCATAGAGCTGGCTCCTCTCATCTCACAGCCAATGCGGCCCCCACCCACCGGGAAACTGCCCGCCCAGAATCGGACCTGCAAAAGTGGAGGACAAAACCGTGGACAGACTTTCTCCGGGGACAGGGTCCTCAATCCGAGGACTGTCCCTGGTAAGCAGGGACGTCTGGTCACCCTACCCAACACTGAACCTTGGGGTACACCACTAATAACCTTAGACCATTTAGAGTAAGAATCATTAACCACTACTCTGAGTAGTTGCTATCCATTTACAAACAGATTTTTCCAAGCCTGTAGACTTTACCTTACACATTAGCCGTGTGTGGGGAACTCTGTCAAATGCTTTAGCAAAATCCAAGTATACTTCTGCCTTTTATGAATCCATGCTGTCTGTTGATTCAAATATTTTTTCCAGCAAGAACTCATCTATGTGGTCTTTAATTTTACTTCTCAATGAACTTGCCTCACCCTGCTGGTCTTGCTCTCACAGTCCATTAATCTTCCTGCTCTCAGGTAACTGCCTGTCCCTATTGGAGGTACAGGCAGACAGCTATCTTTAGTGTCCGCAGGAGCCTGATATTAAAATGCTTCTCCAAGCCACGTCTTCCGTTCTAATGAGTGTCAGGAAGATACTGTACCCCAACATTTCTATCCACTCAGGTAGCACCAGTGATGTAAGTAACTGAGTTAAAATAAACTGAGTTACCTAACGCAGTTACTTTAGAGGGTAACGAGTAATCTAACTGATTACTTTTCCCCTCATGGTAACTCAGTTCCCATTACTTTGGCTTAGTTACCCCAATTACATCTACCGCCACTAGATAGCAGTAGTGTAATTCCGGTGTCCTGACGAAAAAGTTCCCCCGCCGGATAAGGACCCCCCTGTACTGCTTTAGGCGCAGTGCTTGCGCAGTACGAAGGACTACGGAGCTTCCGAAAATTGCCGAACCTAAACAGCTCTGAGTGAACTCTACACCGCGCAGGCGCAGTTAACATGTAATTGTACGAGGCGATGCCGCACGCTCCCGATGCTCATGCTACTCTGCAAGGGGCGTCTATCGTGTAACTAAGGGGGGGGTCTAGTATTACTGTAACCAAGGGGCGCATTTATTATTATTGTTATATATCGAGCTCTGCCCATTAATTTAACATTCGCCCTCTTCTGTAGCCATCCGCCCCTTACACGATATAATAATAATAGACCCGCCCCTTGCTTACACGCTATAACAGATCTGCCCCTTGGTTAGCGTAATAATAGAGCAGCCCCTTGGTTACATGATATATAACTATAATAATAAATGCGCCCCTTGGTTACAGTAAGGCTAGACCCACCCCTTAGTTACACGTATAGAATATTTAAAAAAAAAGTCAGTTACTTTGCTGCGTAACTAATTACTTTTCCAATGTAGTAACTGAGTTACTAACGCAATTACTTTTTGGGAGAAGTAATTTGTAACTTAACTAATTTACTTTTTTAAAGTAAGATGACCAACACTGGGTAGCACCAACACATAAATCAAATCCCCATGGAATGTGTCAAGGTAAATGTTGATTGTCCAAAAATTGTATGGGAGGTGTGAAAGTTGTGAAGACACCCTGTTCTAGTTACATCATCCCATCCTTGGTGTCAGGAAGTCTGCTTAGGTCACCTGAACAGGATCCAACATTTACCCACATTTCTAGATGATGATTTCTAAACTGAAATGATTGTGTGGTATTCTACCTGCAAAGAATAACAGTAATATTTGAGTTTGGTTTTATAGTTTATTGCCAGTTACAGTTTACAGGGGGTCCTCTACAAACATCTGACTTACAAACAACTCCTACTTACAAACGGAGGGAGACAACAGGAATTGAGAGGAAATCCACCCCTAGGAAGGGAAATTCACTCCTGTAAGAGTTAATATGGGAAAAAGGTGTCTCCACTGATGCTTTATCACCAGTCCATGTTTCCCTAACAACCCAACATTTTCTAAATCCAATTGTCATTGGGACAGAAGGTGAGGTGAAATCTTCTTAACAGGGGCACAGACAGCAAAACAAATGTTACAGGGGTGATAACCCTGCTCTATGTTATCTAAAAAAACTTAAAAATAGATTTTTGTCTGGAGCTACACTTAAAAAATGTACCTGTTCCAACTTACAAACAGATTCAATTAACTTAAGAACAAACCTACAGTCCCTATCTTGTTTGTAACCCGGGGACCCCCTGTATATTAATGTTATTTACAGAGTCACTTAATTCCATTACACTTATAAAGAGTTGTTGGATAATGCCAGCCTCACTTCCTCTCTGTAGAATGGGTCTCGACTAGCTACATAATCCCGGATGTTGGGGAGGCCGGGTAAAATGCAGCAGCTCAGGGCGCTGCGCTTCATGTTCATGTTGTGAACGCAGTACCACTCATCGGTCTTCCTGTCATAGTACTCTACTTTGAAGGTTGTTTCAAAACCGTTGAAACCTCCAGTCACATAAAGGCGATCCTCCAGTACTTCAATCCCGAAGATCCTGCGTGGGCTGAACATTGAGGCAATCTCAGTCCAGCTGTTGTTGGCTGGATTATAGGCCTCGGCACTGCACAGTGTGTTGACTCCATTATATCCTCCAACCTGTAAGAGACAACACATACTGTGTTCTACTTCATGTGGCAAACAGGATTCACAAGGATGATGGGTATGGTCTTAAAGGTCACCTTAAAGGGGTTGTAAAGGAGATTTTTTTTTTTTTTTAAATAACAAACATGTTATACTTACCTCCACTGTGCAGTTCGTTTTGCACAGAGTGGCCCCGAACCTGGTCTTCTGGGGTCCCTCGGCGACTGTCTCTGGTCGTCCTCCCTGCAAGTACTGCTCACCTTAATGCAAGCTGCCTCGCATGGTGTGGAGTACTTGCGGGCGCGCTCCCGTGATACAGCCGGTGGCTATAGCCGCTCGCTGTATCACTCGGCCCGGCCCCCTGTTGCGCCGCGTCATTGGATGTGATTGACAGCAGCGTGAGCCAATGGCTGCGCTGCTTTCAATCCATCCACTCTAGCCAATCAATGGCCAGGGTGAGCGGCGAAGAAGATGTCAGAGGCAAGCGTGGGACTTTTGAGGGGTCAGGTAAGTAAAACGGGGGGCTGGGGGGGGGGGGGCGGTATTGTCAGATGTTTTTTCACCTTAATGCATAGAATGCATTAAGGTGAAAAAACTTTTACCTTTACAACCCCTTTAACATGAAAGACCTTGTCTGAATATAGCATGTAACCTTTTCAGTGTGGAAGGGCCCACTGTATTTTTTTTTTTTATTATTGTTCCCAGAGTTGGGCTTTAAGAGCATACTCTTCTAGATTCTTGCTATTACTTTTTTGGCCTTATTGACTTGATTTTCTTGACTATTGCTAAGCTCCACCAACAGTAATGCCCATGTCCAATAAAAATACCCTTACTGATTGCTAAGGCTACCTCACTGATAGATGGACTGGACAATGTCCTGGCTAAGCCTTGTAGATTGTCCATTCCATTTTCTAGTGACGTAGCCTCCGTGAGCAGTAAGGGCATTCTCAATGGACTTGGACATGGGAATTGTTGGAGCTTAGCTATAAAGTCAAGGAAACGCCAACAGGCCAATAAGGCTAAAATAAAAATGTATCTAGAAGAGTCTGCTCTTAAAACCCCACTCTGGGTAAAACAAAAATGCAGTGCCCCCCCCCCCCCCCTCACACTGCAAGGGTTACATATTCTTTAAAGTTGGATTTCTAACATGCAGTTTTTGCCTGCAGCTATAGCTGCAAGCAATAGTAATTTGGGTTGATTTACTAAAACCGGAGAGTGCAAAATCTGGTGCAGCTCTGCATAGAAACCAATCAGCTTCCAGTTTTTTTTTTTGGCAAAGCTTAACTGAGTATGTGGAAGACAAAAGCTGATTGGCTACCATGCAGAGCCCCACCAGATTTTGCACTTTGCAATTTTAGTAAATCCACCCCATTGTGTTCTCCCAGCAGGGACGGCTCCCCGCATGGAGAAAACAATGGTTCTGCGGGAGAGATTCTCCCATCTACACTGACTGTATTGATGGGGAAACTAAGTCTAGAGGTTAGGCATATTATTCCTTGCTGCAGCAAGCTACCTTGGTCTATTATAGCATCCTTGGTAAGCTATTACCATCTGTGGTCACACTCCTAACTCCACCATGTACAATGCATAGTTAATAGCCCTGCATTGTATGTGATGATGCACATATCGGAGCTTCAAGGAGAAAATAGCTGTGGTGGAGTGAAGAGTCAGGTAGGTAATTCTCTACCCCTTAGGCTTTAACTATAACGATAAGTAAACTACATGTACTATCAGGCTTTGTGGCTGATGGTCTGTAGTTCTGAATGGACTGTGGGGTTGCCGATGAGCGGCCTTATAGTTCATTTATAACCCCTGAAAATCAGCAGGGCTTATCTGCCAGAGTCTGCCATTGCACCCCGATCCACTGATGACAGGTGCAATGCTTTCCAGGCTCCTTAGTTAAAAAATAATAAATGCACATGTCTCTCCTGCAAAAATGTGTATTTATATTTTTTTTACCAAAAGGTGAACTCCTGCTTTAAAATTAATGTCAAGTCAAAGCCATTTTTCCTAGTTTTGGATGGAGTGGGGAAGGATTAGTACTCCTATCAGGGGCTCTGTTAGAGAGATATCCTCTCATTTCCAGTTCTTTTGACAACGGTTTCCCCAGACACCAGCTGCAAATTATATTTCTCATGCAATCTCATTTGGATAGAAAGAAATAATTACACATACTGCATAGACCAGATCTCCATATGCGATGACACCGACACCACTGCGTTGGTGACACATCGGGGCGATCATGTCCCATTGGTCTGTATCTGGGTTGTAGACTTCTGCTGTAAAGTGGTATTCTTGTCCACTGAATTCGCCACATATATAGATCTGTAAAAACCTAATGAAAGTGATATTAAAGTTAAGTACTCTGCTTATACTGGTAATTTGCTTGTCTGTTTTGTGTATAACAATTGTATAAATAAAGGAATTGCAAAAAAAAGAAACCCATCCTTTCTTTACTACTTAGCAGGTCCCTGACCTGGAAGAAGGAACGTTCTCTGACCCCCATGCCATTGCTGAGTTTTGTAGTAGCCCCAGTGGTCAGGGAATGCAAACCCTTCATGCTGCAGCGGACAAAGGCATCTGGTGCTCACAGAAGTGTTGAATGTTGAAGAAAGCGATGGAGGCTGCAGCTCTAGAATGTAGGGGTGTGTAAGACCATTTGGTTTTTAAGTGGGTGTCTATATCTTACCTTGCCATTAAGGGTGGTGGCTTTTGCATCGCTTCTTAAATTGTTCATGGGAGCTATACGATCCCATTGATTGGTTTCTGGGTCGTAACATTCTGCAGATTTCAGGCAAATGTGACCATCAAACCCACCCATGGCGTAAATCCGGTTTTGCAGGACTGCAGTGCTAACAAAGCCGCGCTTATCGTTCATTGGAGCCACTTGTTGCCAGATCTTCTTGACTGGGTCAAACCGTCTTACGCTATTGTAATATTCCATGCCGTTAGTCCCTCCAACCAGGTATACATAACCATTTAGGTATGAGGTTCCATGGTAGGCCCTGGGTCTTTCCATATCATAGGTGATGTCAACCCAGCGGTCAGCTCTGCAGTCGTAGGCCTCCATGGTATTGGTAGGGTTACTAGGGATCCAGCCGCCAACGGCGAGTAGAATTGCACTTGGCAGGCGTGGCCTTGTCAATGGGTTTTTGAAATCTAACCTGGAGGATCCATTTGCCTTTAAGTCATTTTTTATCTTTAGCACATCGGTGCAGATATTCATACATTCTTTGTTGTACTGTATGTGCATGTTAGTCATCACGTTGTTCATCAAATACCTGGTGTCTATCAAGGCCATTCGAACCTGAAGAAGAGAAAAAGGGGTTTTATATTGTAGAGGTCAACAAAACTCAATAGACAATCATTGAGGTACAACAGTCAAATACAATTTTGACACCACATAAGCTGTGAAGTATACAGTTTCCTTACTGGTAAGGAAGTAGACTTTACTCAGTTTTTCACAGTCATAGAGGAGTGCTTCATTGGAGGAATGGTGGTTCAATGACACTGGGTTCTACTAGGCCTCTATGGTACATGATGGTCAGAAGCAGTCTGTCCAGGACTGGTGCAATGGAAACACCCTGAAAAGGAATCTACACATCCCTGCTTCTCCGGAACCTCTTCTTACATCTGCATTTGCGCTTTTCATAAGCAGTGGAGCTCTCTCCCTAACTTAGTGCCTCAGTGTGGGTGGGGTAAATGGTTGGCCCCTAAACTTATAGGGACCTTTGTCAAGATGGCCACCCCAATCTTGCATGACTTCAGTACCTCCAGCCAACCTGAAGATCTACCACAGTTCCACCTTTTGGGTTGGAGGATGTACTGCAGCCTGCCCCTGCCTACATACTGGTTGGAGTTGGCAGAAATCCAGGGAATGTTGGCTATGGTCAGGGAGCCTATAGAAAAGAAAACATGATCTAACCATAAATGGGTTGGGATAGCAAACACTCTCAGATATCGAAAAGTATCTTAAAACTGTTCAGTTTAAAAAGGAGGTTCACGCTGGAAAAAAAAAATTTAAGTCAGCAAATACAAGTCCTGTAGCTGCTGACTTTTAATAAAAGTACACTTACCTGTCCAGAGATCCAGCGTGGGCATCCTAAATGTGGGCAGCCGGCTATGCTGCTTTTGGCCTCACAGCCGGCTGCCCATTTCGCATTCGCAGGGCGCACGGCACTTTGTGAGTGGTCCCGCAGTCTTCTGGGACCTGTGACGTGTCCCAAAAGACTGTGGGGAGGGAGAGGAGAACTGCTACTCAGGTCACCTAGGAGATCTGAATGGAAGTGGAAGCGGGTACCTGTCAGAACTAGGTACAGTACCTGCTCCTACCCCCCCCCCCCCCCCCCCCCCCCAAAAAAAAAAAAAGTGCCAAATGTGACAGGGGAGGAGGACTTAAAGAAGAACGTTCCCTTAGGGTGGAGTTCCACTTTAAGATTACCTATAACATTTTGCATACATTTGTACAAACTACAGAAGTTTAAAACCTTCACTATGTTTCTCAAAAAAGTTTGACAGGGGTGCTGATTGCACTGTGCTGGAATAGACATACAAAGCCATGCAAAAAAATATGGAATATTTTTTTTCTTACATTGGGGTTGATTTGCTAAAACTGGAGAGTGCAAAATCTGGTGCATCCCTGCATAGAAACCAATCAGCTTCCAGTTTTTTTTTTTTTTGTCAAAGCTTAATTGAACAAGCTGAAGTTAGAAGCTGATTGAACACCATGCACAGATGTACCAGATTTTGCTCTCTCCAGTTTTAGTAAATCAACCCCAATGGGTAAATGAAGTTCTCCGTCTTACCTTAGGCAGTAGGGTGGTGATGTATTGCCTACGATGGGTTGGGTGGTGCTCAATCCATTTGATGATACTTTCAAATATGACTTCCTCCCTGGTAACAAGAAGATCGTCTCTGTTGATGAGATCCTCAAACTCCGTTAGGCTTAGATCCAGAAGCTCCTCGGAGGTCGATGCTATTTCTTGAAAGTGGTGAAGAATGTAAGCATTGGTGTTTTCAAGCAGCTTGGGGCAATGAAAGTGGCTGGAGAATCTGCCAATGCCAATGCAGTTCTCAGGACATAGCTGGCCAATGAGGAAATCCGCGCATCGCCATTGTAGACCCAAGATGATGTATTTGTCTGCGGCCATAAACAATGCTTGTACGTTCTCGGAATTTACGAATACTGCATTGGTGTAAATATACTGCAGGAGCGAGCTCATCACGTCTGGGGAATTTTCGTTTATTTGGTACACATGATTTTCAGTCTGTGTCCATCTTCCATTAAACTGACACCTGGGAGGAGGAGAAGAATTCTTGTTACACTGCTGTTTTTTTAAATAAAGTTTTTCATCATTTAATATGTTGTTTTTTTGGGGGGATTTACAGTAACACAAATGCTACATATAGGTCTTTAGTTGATGGTGTCCCAAATTAAGTGAATGTTGAATGCGCAAACTGCTGGCGCTATATAAATCCTGCATAATAATAGTAATAATGTCAAGCAACAACATCATTTATTATCAGCACAGTAAAGCCTTCTTGGAACAGAAGTTATTCACACGTCTTATTCCATCACATCTCCCAAAAATAAGAAGATTATTCCTCATTTCCGGACAGAAAGTGGAACCATGCAAATAATTGCCTTTCAGCAAACTGGCCAGATGCACATGCAAAACCAGTGTGCAAATATGGGCCAATATTATAGAGCCATTCATTCTGCGAGTCCGCAGTGCACAAAAACAAAACACCAAAGTGAACCAAAAAACTGCATGTGAGTACACACACACAAAAAGTGAACTAGGGTGGGTCAAATGGTCCCCACCCGAAGAGAAAGACCCCCTCCCCAGCCCCCAGGAGTGCAAGACTCCTGAAAAGGGTACGGCACACTCAGGTCCCCTAGCCAAAACATCCGGCAGAACCCTCTCCCCATGATCAGCCAAAGCTAACCAATGAGTTGTGGGTGGGGGCTCTCCTGAAGAGAGAACCCCCAAGGCTAGGGAGGAATGAACCTAAAGGCCAATAGGGAAATATTCCCAACCCCCACATTACCCAGTGGGCAGTTGATATGGCTTTTTTCACACGGAGAAGATCCCTTTAGGGCCCTCATCATACCAGCAGGGATAATATATAGCCAGCCAATCTGCTTGATGGCAGGACACCCCTTCTGGACATAAGATAAGAACAGATTTAAAAAAAAAAAAAAAAATCAAAAACACCTAAGTATACACAGAAGTGCACTTAAGGGTGTGTCTCTTGTCCACCCCCAAAGGAGAAGGACCTTCCCACCCCCCCCCCCCCCCTTTCTGCAGAGGAGCAAGGCTCCTGACAGGGGCAAGGCTTGAACATGGTCAAAAAGGCCTGGAGGACCCCTCTCCTCATGGCCAGCCGAAGCCGACCACCGAGTACTATGTGAAGGGCTCTCCCAAAGAGAGGTCCCTTCAGTTTCAGGGGCGGAAGTAACCTAATAACCATACTAAATAAATAAAGTGCTAGTGCAATAATCAACAAAAATAAAGCTATACAATAAAAACATCCAATGTACACTCTGGATGAGAGTGTCTTGAGTATGTGAATACAGTCCAAGCAATACTGTGACAGTCTAAGCCCCTGTACACACAGTCGGAAATACCGATCACAAAATCCGTCCGTTTTTTTCCGACAGATTTTGTCCGAAACTGGTAGTGCATACACACGGTCGGACAAAGTTGTCGGAAAATCCGATCGTTCTGAACGTGGTGACGTTCGAGGCGTACGACGGAACTACGTAGAGGCTAGTAGCCAATAGCTTTGATCTCATAATTTTATCTGAGCATGCGTGGCACTTTGTCTGTCGAATTCTCTACACACGATCGGAAAAAGTCAGATCGGATTTTGTTGTCGGAAAATTTGAGACCCTGCTCTCAAATTTTTTCCGAAATAAAAAGTCCGCTAGAGCCCACACACGATCGGATTTTCCGACAACATAATCCGATCAGACTTTTTCCATCGGAATATCCGACCGTGTGTACGGGGCATAACTGTATTAAAGATGGGTAGTAAATCCCTCCACCGTGAATGAACAAAAAAGTCGGTGCCTAGCCAATCCTCTGCAGTAACATCTTTATGTGTACAAGCCACTCACCTTACTGCTAAGGTAACAGCATATATAGATCACAAGCAACGGTCCTCAGGGGATCCCTCTTTGATGTTTACAGAGATGGCATTTGTAGTATATTGTGTCTAATATATATATATATATATATATATGTATACATGTGTATATATATTATATATATATATGTTATATATATATTTATTATATGTAGTGTTTTTATTTAGGCATTCTAAAGACAAGGTTATTCTAGGCAGACCGCTTTAGTAGCCGTTATCTAATTGCGCATATTAAAAGAGGGTTTGTTGGTCAAAGGACAAATGGCCAGACCAGAATTACTCCACATATGAAAGGGAACAGATAATGATTATCTTAATCTAATCAGTATTCACACATATCAAAGGGGGAATATGCAAGAATGTAAATTGGGGCAGCTTTATAATTACAACTATTCACAGCGTGGGGTTGTCTCCGGTCACTCTGAAAGACCGGGGAAGATCAAAGCATTTAATGGAAACGCCCAATCAAATTGCTCAGACATTCAGTGTGTGTGGGGGGGATATAACAGGACGTTCAATCTGTTTAGAAGTGTGTGTTCTTACGAAGGCACCCAAGAGTCACATGTCTCCATGGGGCTCTAAATATTACTAGCACTGTCGTGATATGAACTCTGTTTGTTCTGTTTGGACTGTTCTGTTTGGAAGTCAATAAAATTGTCTCTCTCTGGGAGAATCGGGTTTTGCTGCGGAGACAATACTTTTAATAACTATATTCCATCTACGAGGAAGGAACGATTATATATTAGATCACTACAGCATTTACTAGAATGCTTGGTGTGGGGATATGAGAAAAATGAAGAAAGGTGCCAATAGCATAATCCCATTTGAAAATTAATTGCAACAAACATATAGATACACTCACTTTTTGTTTTTTTTAAAAACGCAATACTCCACGAGCGCCACGCTCATCTGCTTCCGTCACTACTGGTTCCGCCTATTGCTCCAATCCTAAAACGTATCGTCACATCACGTGTCACGTTGTTTGTGATCTATATATGCTGTGTAACCTTACAGCAGTAAGGTGAGTGGCTTGTACCCATAAAGGTGTTACTGCAGAGGATTGGCCAGGCATCGGCTTTTTTGTTCATTCACGGTGGAGGGATTTACTACCCATCTTTTATACAGTTAGACTGTCACAGTATTGCTTTGACTGTATTCACATACTCAAGACACTCCCATCCAGAGTGTACATTGGACGTTTTACTCTTTCTATTTTGTGTATATACACACCTTATACCACTTCAGCTTATTTATTATATTTATTTACCGTATATGATTAGTTCCAAGCTGCTATTATTGATTATTGATGTTTTATTGCTTTTAGAAACTAAATGTGTTTCACTTTTCACTTGGCACTTTAGCATTTAGCAAGTTTTTATTGTTGATTATTGCCCTAGCACTTCATTTATTTAACCACTAGGCGTCCCACTATAGCCGAAAGACGGCTACAGTGCGGACTCCGATTGTCGGGAGGGCGTCCCTGGACGTCCTCCTGTTTACCTCCGCGATGCGCGTGCCTATGTGCGCGCATCGGGGAAATTCTGTGTTGGCTGTGTCCCTTGGACACAGCCAATCACAGATCGTGCTAAATGGCCAATCACAGCGGCCATTTAGCACTTGATCTATGTGTCCAATGAGAGATGATCTCATATGTAAACATATGAGATCATCTCTCATTGCCGGCTCTCCCTCCTCACACAGAGACAGCGTGTGAGGAGGGAGAGCGAACGGCTGCAGCGTCAGTGTAAAAAAAAAAAAAAAGGTAAAATAAAGTGCCCACAGTACCTGTCAGTGCCACGTATAAGTGCCACGTATAAGTGCCATGTGTCATCAGTGCCACGTATTAGTGCCATCTGTCAGTGCCACGTATTAGTGCCATCTGTCATCAGTGCCACATATTAGTGCCATCTGTCATAAGTGCCACATCAGTGCTACATATTAGTGCCATCTGTCATCAGTGTCACGTGTCATCAGTGCCACGTATCAGTGTCATGTGCCATCTGTTATCAGTGTCACATGTCATCATTGCTACGTATCAGTGCCATCTGTCATCAGTGTCACGTGTCATCAATGCCACGTATTAGTGTCATCTGTCATCAGTGCCATGTATTAGTGTCATCTTTTATCAGTGCCCCGTATTAGTGCCACCTGTCATCAGTGCCACATGTCATCAGTGCCACATATTAGTGCCATCTTTCATCAGTGTCATGTGTCATCAGTGCCACGTATTAGTGCCATTTGTCATCAGTGCCACATCAGTGTCACGTGTCATCAGTGCCACGTATCAGTGTCACATGTCATTGTCCTGGTGCTCCAGGGCCTTCAAAAGTGTAATAGGTAGTCAACAAGTTAGATGTGTAATTTATGCTCCTAGAACACGTGATGGTGCTCCCTGCATGTTGGGCCTCTCTATGTGGCCAGTCTGTGAAAAAGTCCCACACATGTGGTATCGTAAAATATTCAGGAGGAGTAGCAGAATGTATTTTGGGGCATCATTTGGGGTATACACATGCCATGTGAGAGAAATAACCTATTACAATGACAATTTTGTGGGGGGGAAAAAAAAATCTTGATTTTGCAAAGAATTGTGGAAAAAAATGACAACATCAAAAAGCTCACCATGCCTCTTACTAAATACCTTGGAATGTCTACTTTCAAAAAAAGGGGTTTTTGGGGGGGGGGGGTATTTGTACTTTCCTGGCTTGGTCGGGTCGCAAGAAATGAGATAAGTCACCAGTACATCAGGTGTGATCAATTTTGTATGATTTGCACCACAGCTTGTAGACTCTCTAACTTTCACAAAGACAAATAATATCCACTAATTTGAGTTATTTTTACCAAAGATATGTAGCAGTATAAATTGTGGCCAAAATTTATGAAGAAAAATTCATAATTTGCTAAATTTTATCACAGAAACTAAGAAAAATTCGTTTTTTTTCAAAATTTTCGGTCTTTTTTTATTTTATAGCGCAAAAAATAAAAAACCCAGAGGTGATCAAATACCACCAAAAGAAAGCTCTATTTGTATGAAAAAAAGGACAAAAAAATAATTTGGGTACAGTATTACATGACTGAGTAATTGTCATTCAAAGTGTGAGAGCACTGAAATCTGAAAATTTATCTGGTCACAAGGGGGGTTTAGGTGCCCAGTTGTCAAGTGGTTAATATGTTCACAGTGCAACACCATTATTCATTTACCTCTCTATCTGTTAAGGATCAGCTAATCAGGTGTCTGCTGCAGTGTATCCTTAGTTTTGTTTTTGACAGCGCAGAGTTACATACTTACTATAACCTAATAACCACACATCCTCAGGGCCAGGTTAAGAACATCATGGGCCTGGTGCTGAGGATTTTGGTTGGGCCTTTTATAAATAAAAATGCAAACTATTTTTTGTTATAACAAATTAAATTAAAGAGAGAGAGGGAGGATGAGAGAGAGAGAAAAAGGGGATGAAAGAGGTGTGAGGGGTAAGGGAGGGAGGGAGGTTGAGAGAGAAAGGGGGGATGAGAGAAAGAGGATGCACATGAGCATGCGTGGGAATGACATCAACGCAGCCCGGCCAAGGCAAGTGACTGAAGGCACAGAACCCGGAAGGAAGACCGGGTGAAGATGGAAGCAACCGGGCCCCGCCGGATTGATCACATCACTGGAGGGCTCAATCTGACAATTTAAGTGTACCCTAATGTGCTAATATGCTGTGCATACTTGTACATTATGGCATAACCTACCTCAGGGCCTCTAAAAAGTAGTAATGTTAGAAAAGTTTACTACCGCTTTGATATCACAGGAGCCTCTCAAAAATATTTTCAGGGACACTTTTTTTTACAAGTGCTATATTTAGAGTAGCTGACATCCCCTATGTTCACCTATACATCACAATAGTAATTACAAAATTAAATGAGTATTAATAATGGGGCAGAACAAATATGAGGACTGAGATTTCCTTTAGTTGAACTTACAAAAGTGTGCCCATTCTAGAGCATTGAGGATATTCAGTATAATTTTAAAGAACTGTTTTTGTGGGTAAGAGGCATAGGGGAGGAGTATGGATGGTATAAAAGTGGGAAGTATGTGCAGGTGAGGGAGAGGAATGTGGAGGGTCTAACAGTGGGCACTATGTACATGAAAGGAGTGTGGAGGGTATGGCAGAAGGCACTATGTACAGGAGAGGAGTGTGAAGGGTATGACAGTGGGCAGTATGCACAGCAGAGGAGTGTGGAGGGTATGACAGTGGGCAGTATGTACAGGAGAGGAGTGTGGAGGGTATGACAGTGGGCAGTATGTACAGGAGAGGAGTATGAAGGGTATGACAGTGGGCAGTATGTACAGGAGAGGAGTGTGAAGGGTATGACAGTGGGCAGTATGTACAGGAGAGGAGTGTGGGGGTATGACAGAGGGTAGTATATACCGGAGAGGAGTCTGGAGGGTATGACAGTGGGCACTATGTACAGGAGAGGAGTGTGGAGGGTATGGCAGAAGGCACTATGCACAGCAGAGGAGTGTAGAGGGTATTACAGTGGGCACTAGGTATAAGAGAAGAGTGTGGAGGGTATGACAGTAAGCAATATATACAGGAGAGGAGTGTGGAGGGTATGACAGTGGGCACTATGTACAGGAGAGAAGTATGGAGAGTAGGACAGTAAGCAGTAATTACAGGAGAGGAGTGTGGCGGGTATGACGGTGGGTAGTATGTACAGGAGAGGAGTGTGGAGGGTATGACAGTGGGCACTATGTGTAGGAGAGGAGTATGGAGGGTATAACAGTGAGTAGTATGTATAGGAGAGGAGTGTGGAGGGTATGACAGTGGGCACTATGTATAGGAGAGGAGTATGGATGGTATAACAGTGAGTAGTATGTACAGGAGAGGAGTGTGGAGGGTATGACAGTGGGCACTTTGTATAGGAGAGGAGTATGGAGGGTATGACAGTGAGCAGTATGTATAGGAGAGAAGTGTGGAGGGTATGACAGTGGGCACTATGTATAGGAGAGAAGTGTTGGGGTATGACAGTAGGCACTATGTATAGGAGAGGAGTGTGGAGGGTATGACAGTGTTAGGTACCTGGTAGTGCTGAGCCTGACTTGATGGTTGGAGACCTCTCTTACAACTCTGGTTCAGGGCCTGCTGGATTGGGGACAGCGTAGCCGTGAACTCAGCGGGTAGGAGTGTCCGTGTGGATGCAGCAGGCTGATGCAGGGTAGATGCAGGGCTTGCTCAGAGGGTAGGTCTGCAGATGAAGGTTCGGCAGAAAACCAGGAGGCAGGAGGTAAACCGACAACAGGAGCAGCAGCAGACGGCTGAAGTAGCTGACAGCAACGGCAGAAGATCAGCAGATGACGGCAGCAGCGAAGACCTGTGCAGGGACACTGGAGCAGGGATGGTCAGGCAAGCCGGGTCACAACAGGTAAGGCAGACAGGTAAGGACGGCAGGCAGGAGGATGGTCAGGAGGCAAGCCGGGGGTACAGCAACAGTAACACAGTCCAGAGCAGGGTCAAACAAGCCGGGGTCAAGGAACGGAGAAAGTAGCGGAGTCAAACAAGCCGGGTCACAGGTAGGGAGCTCAGACAGGTTCAGGTTGGGGTCACAGGTGGGAGCTGAGACGGACAGCGCCGCATGCAGGCAGCTGTCCCCTTTAAATAAGGCCACTGGCGCCAAAGCGGCGCCGATCGCGCACGTGCACGCGCACGGGGGCGCGCGCGCCCGCTATTTGCGCACGGGAGCGTGCGCACGAGTCCCGCGGGCGCGCGCACGCGCCCGCGGCGCGCGCCGACGCGCGCGCCGGCGTTCAGAGGGACCAGGGCTGCCCAGGTGCCCGCGCACCCTCCGGCTAGGGTGCCCAGGGCGGCTAGAGCCCTGACATTGCCCCCTCACAAGGGGCAACCTCCGGGTGCCCATTAGGCGTTGTCTTTCTGGATGGGAAGAAAGAAAGGTACGGATTAGTCTCTTGGCATGAAGGTTGCATTCTGGCTCCCATGAATTACTCTCGGCCCCATACCCCTTCCACTTAATCAGGAACTGCCTCTCCCCCCTCCGTCTCCTGCAATCAAGGATGGCCTCTACCTCGTACTCCTCATTACCTTGGACCAGGACAGGTCCGGGTGGGTTTGTACCCCTATCAGGGAAGGGATCGGGCACAGCGGGTTTCAGGAGAGAAACGTGGAAGACTGGGTGGACTCTCATAGAGTCGGGCAGGGACAGCTCATAGGAAACTTCATTGATCCTCCTCTTCACAGGGAAAGGTCCTAAGAACTTGGGAGCAAGCTTCTTAGAGGGACAAGCAAGTCTAAGGTTAGTTGTAGCTAGCCATACCTGGTCGCCCACCTGCAAGTTCAGCTCACCCCTCCTCTTCCGATCAAAGAATCTTTTGCTGTCCTCCTGTGCCTTGGTGATTGCCTCCTGAAGAATCCTGTTGTTGCGGCTGAGGAACGAAGCTGTATCCTGGACTGCCGGGACTGAAGATTCTGGGAGAAAGTCAGGGAGAAAAGACAAGTGAAAACCGTAGTTGGCAAAAAATGGGGATTGTCCTGTGGCTGAATGACTGGCATTATTATAAGAGAATTCAGCTAGGGGTAATAGGGACACCCAATCGTCCTGCACAAAGGACGTGAAGCACCTTATGTATTGCTCTAAAGTCTGGTTGGTGCGTTCCGTCTGCCCATTAGTTTGGGGGTGGTATGCAGAAGAAAGGGCCAGCTCAATCTTAAGGATCTCACAAAGGGCCCTCCAAAAACGGGACGTGAACTGGACCCCCCTATCTGATACTATATTGGCCGGAACCCCATGTAACCTGACTATCTCCTTAATAAAAAGATGGGCAGTCTCTGTGGCAGATGGTGTTCCCCTTAAAGGCAAAAAGTGGGCCATTTTGGACAGCCGGTCCACTACTACAAAAATAGCAGAGCACCCCTCTGAGCACGGAAGCTCGACTATAAAGTCCATGGACAACATTCGCCAAGGTCGATCAGGTGCAGGAAGAGGCTTCAAAAGTCCCCAAGCTCGGTTCCTAGACGTCTTGCTGCGGTTACAAACAGGGCAGGAGTCAACATAAGACTTGCAGAATTCCTTTAGTTTGGGCCACCAAAAGGTGCGTTGCACCAGCTCCACAGTTTTACGGCTCCCGAAGTGTCCTGCCAGTGGATGGTCGTGTAGAAGGGTCAGGACCTTCACCCTTACAGATTCGGGGACGAAGACTTGACTTCCCCTCCAGAGAAGTCCATCACTGGAAGTTAGGGTGACCCCATGGGGTCCCTGGGAACTGGCGGATGCCTCCCGGATTTGAGATAGCAGATCTGGCTGTAAAAGTAGAAAGTTTCCGGAAGATAGGATGGTGTCTGGGGTGGTGGAGTCCTTGGGACTGTCAAACATCCGGGAAAGGGCGTCAGGTTTCACATTCTTGGAACCGGGACGATACGTAATATGAAAGCAGAACCTTGAGAAAAACAGAGCCCAGCGGGCTTGTCGGGGTTTGAGTCGCTTGGCAGTTCGTAAGTACTCAAGGTTCTTGTGGTCAGTGTAGATGAGTACTGGATGATTAGCTCCCTCCAAGAGGTACCTCCATTCCTCTAGTGCCGATTTGATAGCCAAGAGTTCCCGGTCCCCGACATCATAATTCCTCTCGGCTGGAGAAAGTTTCCGAGAGAAAAATCCCACTGGGTGCATGGCGTCTTTATTGCCCTGTCGTTGTGACACGACCGCCCCAACTGCCACTTCAGATGCATCGACCTCCAAGATGTAAGGGAGGGCAGGGTCGGGGTGACTGAGGATAGGGGCGGAGGTAAACAGTCTTTTAAGCTGATCAAAGGCCCCTTGAGCTTCCGGGCCCCAGTGGAAGCGTGTGCCCTGCTTGGTCAGCTGGGTGATGGGGGTGATGATAGCAGAGAACCCCTTAATAAACTTCCTGTAGAAGTTTGCAAATCCTACGAACCGTTGGATTCCTTTTCTATCTACAGGTGCTGGCCAGTCAAGAACGGCGGACACCTTCTGAGGGTCCATTCTAATGCCTGCCGGGGAGATTTCAAGTCCCAAAAACTGGATTTCCTGCTGCTCAAATTCGCACTTCTCGGCCTTTGCATACAGGCCGTGCCGTCGGAGTCGAAGGAGTACCTTGCCCACATGCCCACGATGTTGTTCTAGGGTTTGGGAGAAAATCAAGATGTCGTCCAAATAGACGATCACGAAAATGTCCAAATAGTCTCTGAGTACATCATTGATGAAATGCTGGAACGTGGCCGGGGCATTACAGAGCCCGAAGGGCATGACCAAGTACTCATAGTGGCCGAAACGAGTCCGGAAAGCCGTCTTCCACTCGTCCTCGGCCCGAATGCGGACCAAATTGTATGCACCCCTGAGGTCCAATTTGGTGAAAACCGTTGCCGATCTTAGCTTCTGAAAGAGCTCAGGGATTAAGGGCAGGGGGTACCGATTCTTGACCGTTATTTTATTGAGCTCCCGGTAGTCCACACAGGGCCTCAAGGACTGATCCTTCTTGGTGACGAAGAAGATGCCTGCGCCAGCAGGAGAGGTGGAATGGCGGATGAACCCCTTCTTTAAGTTTTCGGCAATGTAGGTCTTCAGGGCCTCTTGTTCTTTCTCGGAGAGAGGAAAAATGCGACCGAAGGGAATTTCAGCCCCAGGGAGGAGCTCGATGGGGCAATCATAGGGACGGTGGGGCGGAAGGGAGTCTGCCCCCCGCTTGCTGAAAACGTCCAGAAAGTCATGATAAGGTTGGGGTACAGATTGGCGTAGGTCTTGATCCGCGTCTAGGCAAAGCAAGGTAGAGGATGTTCCGAGGGTTGCAGGTAGGCAGTGTTCCTGGCAGTATCGAGATTGAAATTCTACCTCCCCGGTGGACCAATGGATCAGCGGGTTATGGGCCTGGAGCCATGGCATACCCAGGATGACCGGGAACAGGGGAGAGGAGATCACGTCCATGGTCAGAAGCTCCTGATGTTGAGGGAAAATTGTAGCGGTTAAGGGCAGAGTCTCTTGAGTCACCTGGCCAGACTTAATGCGGGACCCATCCGCCAGAAACACAGTAAGTCCTTGGGTCTTCTTCTGGAGCGGCAGGGCGTGAGTGTTGGCGAAGGTGGCATCCACGAAACAGCTACACGCCCCGGAGTCAATGATGGCGCTGGTGAGGATTGTCCTTCCCTGGCACTGCAACGACAGAGGAAGGGTAAGGTGAATAGTACTGGCTGGGCAGGGTGCAGAGAGAGGAGAAACGGATGACAAGCACTTACGCGTCTTGACAGGGCAACCATTCACGAAATGTCCAGAGCCCCCACAGTACAGACACAGATTCAACTGGCGACGTCGGGCCCGTTCCTCGGGCGTCAAGGGGGCACGTAGAAGACCAATCTGCATCGGTTCGGAACCATCTGAAGCAGGTCCCACGGGAGGTGTAGAGGGAGCAGGTAGGTAGCGAGTGGCAGGAACAGGAGCCCTAGCGACCATCCAAGCTGGGCGACTGGGCAAAGCAGAGCGTTCAGCTCGGCGCTCCCGTAGGCGACGGTCCAATTGGATTGTCAGAGTGACAAGGTCCTCAAGATCCTCAGGAACTCCTACACGGGCCAGTTCGTCTTTCAACCCCTCTGAGAGGCCCATGCGGAACTGGTGTCTGAGGGCTGCATTGTTCCATTGAGTATCCGCGCTCCAGCGCCTAAAGTCTGTGATATAGTCCTCAGCCGTCCTGCGGCCTTGCTGGAGCGTGGATAGGGCAGATTCAGCTGTAGCCGTGCGTTGAGGGTCGTCATACAACTGTGCCATTGCCTGGAAGAAGGCGGCTAGGGACTGGGTCATGACACTGTTGGCTCCCAGAAGACGGTGGGCCCAGGACTGGGGTTCTCCTTGTAGAAGGGACACCACGAATCCCACCTTGGTGACTTCCAGGGAGAAGGTCCGGGGTTGCAGGGCAAAGTAAAGCTGGCAGGCATCTCGGAAAGCTTGAAACTTGGACCGGTCGCCCGAGAACCTTTCTGGGATAGGTACTCTAGGTTCAGGGGGAAGCATCACCACTGTTGGTTGGGAGGCAGGTTGCACTGGTGGTGGAGGTGCAGCAGCCATGGGGCTGGCAAGTTGTTGAACTTGGCCTTCCAGCTTGGTGTATCCCTCCTGCAGGGATTTCACGGCTTGTGTGAGGGCTGCCAGGTGGGAGCACATTTCCCGCATGGTTGAGGCTCCATCCGCAGGCTCAGTCATATTGGCTGTCCGTACTGTTAGGTACCTGGTAGTGCTGAGCCTGACTTGATGGTTGGAGACCTCTCTTACAACTCTGGTTCAGGGCCTGCTGGATTGGGGACAGCGTAGCCGTGAACTCAGCGGGTAGGAGTGTCCGTGTGGATGCAGCAGGCTGATGCAGGGTAGATGCAGGGCTTGCTCAGAGGGTAGGTCTGCAGATGAAGGTTCGGCAGAAAACCAGGAGGCAGGAGGTAAACCGACAACAGGAGCAGCAGCAGACGGCTGAAGTAGCTGACAGCAACGGCAGAAGATCAGCAGATGACGGCAGCAGCGAAGACCTGTGCAGGGACACTGGAGCAGGGATGGTCAGGCAAGCCGGGTCACAACAGGTAAGGCAGACAGGTAAGGACGGCAGGCAGGAGGATGGTCAGGAGGCAAGCCGGGGGTACAGCAACAGTAACACAGTCCAGAGCAGGGTCAAACAAGCCGGGGTCAAGGAACGGAGAAAGTAGCGGAGTCAAACAAGCCGGGTCACAGGTAGGGAGCTCAGACAGGTTCAGGTTGGGGTCACAGGTGGGAGCTGAGACGGACAGCGCCGCATGCAGGCAGCTGTCCCCTTTAAATAAGGCCACTGGCGCCAAAGCGGCGCCGATCGCGCACGTGCACGCGCACGGGGGCGCGCGCGCCCGCTATTTGCGCACGGGAGCGCGCGCACGAGTCCCGCGGGCGCGCGCACGCGCCCGCGGCGCGCGCCGACGCGCGCGCCGGCGTTCAGAGGGACCAGGGCTGCCCAGGTGCCCGCGCACCCTCCGGCTAGGGTGCCCAGGGCGGCTAGAGCCCTGACAGACAGTGAGCACTATGTATAGGAGAGGAGTGTGGAGGGTATGACAGTGAGCAGTATGTACAGGAGAGGAGTGTGGAGGGTACGACAGTGGGCACTATGTACAGGAGAGATGTGTATGACAGCGGGCACTATGTAAAGGAGAGGAGTGTGTAGGATATGACAGCAGGTGCTATGTATAGGAGAGAAGTGTGGAGAGTATGACAGTGGGCTATGTATAGGAGAGGAGGATGAAGTAATCTGGGAAGGAAAAATGTAAAAAGGTTTATGGAAGGATGTTTAGGGACTGCGTAGTGGTTAAGCGGGCCATACATGGATTGAATTTACACCAATTAAGCAGAGACCAGCCATAGTCGATCTATGTATGGGCTAGCAGGTTTTACACAGGTCAACCTATTAACCGACTTGAGTACAACCAGCCTGTCAGGTTTTCCCAAAAACAATCAGTGCTGCCAGCTATAGTTAGCAACACTAATCATCGTATTCACTGGCAGAACACAATAACACTGCGGGAGTGATTCCCCATTCACAGGTCAGCAGGTGAGAGGGTGTGTGGGGACAGGCTGGGGAAAGATACTAGTCAGTGGCTGGGTAGGCACTGGTTAGTATCAGAGCCAGATACACACATGTGAGGTATCGCCGCGATCGTTAGAGCGAGAGCAATAATTCTAGCACTAGACCTTCTCTGCAACTCTAAACAAGTAACCTGCAAAAAAATGTAAAGCATCGCTTGTTACACAAAAAAAATCGTGCTAACTTTAGTGTTTTTTTATGAATGAAACAGTTTCTTTCCCAAAAAAAACTTTTGAAAAATTGCTGCGCAAATATCGTGTAACATAAAAAGTTGCAAAGGCCACCATTTTATTCCATAGGGAAAATGGAAAACAATATATATAATGCTTGAGGGTTCTGAGTAATTTTCTATCAAAAAAAAATTATGATTTTTACATGTAGGAGAGAAGTGTCAGAATTGGCCTGGGTAGCAAGGGGTTAATTATCATAAGTAATATACAAATAAATTATTATAAGCACTGTGAGTTCATCCTCTCAGTCTGCTGCAGAGTGTTCCAGCTTGTATTTATACTGGCCGCTCTGTATGTAGCTTCTGACCGACTGCGCAAGCAGCCCTGTATCTCCAGAACTATAGATGATAGCAGCCCCATATTTTAACCAGTGTTGAAGTAGGTATTTAGCTACAACCCTCAAAGTCGATCTTTTTTTTTGATTTATTTATTTTATTTTTTTGGGCAAATGGGCCTATCTTGAGAAAGGGGCCTGGAGCTGCAGCTCCAATAGCCCCTATGTTAATCTGGCCCTGAATGGGCACACTTTTGTTAGTTCAACTAAAGGAAATCTCAGTCCTCATATTTGTTCTGCCCCATTATTAGTACTTATTTAATTTTGTAATTACTATTGTGATGTCTAGATGAACATAGGGGATGTCAGCTACTCTAAATATAGCTTGTAAAAAAGTGTCCCTGAAAATATTTTTGAAATGTTGGCAACTATGCGGGTCAGTAGGGGGCCCCATGAGAGGCTCCTGGGTTCCAATGATATTAAAGCTTTTCTAACATTACTATTTTTTAGAGGCCCTTAGGTAGGTTATGCCATAATGTACTAGTATGCACAGCATATTAGCACATTAGGGTACACTTAAATTGTCAGACTGAGCCTCCAGTGCTGTGCTGTGATCAATCCGGCGGGGCCTGGGCACTTCCATCTTCACCCGGTCTTCCTTCTGGGTTCTGTGCCTTCAGTCACTTGCCTTGGCTGGGCTGCGTTGATGTTATTCCCATGCATGCTCATGTGCATCCTCTTTCTCTCATCCCCCCTTTCTCTCTCATCGTCTTTCCCTTACCCCTAACACCTCTTTCATTCTCTCTCTCGCTCTCTAATTTAATTTGTTATAACAAAAAAATGTTTGCATTTTTATTTATTTATTTATTGTTTATAAAAGGCCCCACCAAAATCCTCAGCACCAGGCCCATGATGTTCTTAATCTGGCCCTGCCTGTATCATCGCCCACGCACTAACATTAAGATCCCAAGTTGTAACTCCGAATATTTCCCCCTAGAGTGCCCTCTTTCCCCCCTCCTGTTCGCCCTCGCCATGGAACCCCTCACCAAATCTAGACTAGACAATCCCAATATAAAGGGCTATCACAAGGGAGACCAGGAATTTAAGATTAGCCTTTATGCAGATGACGTTTTATTATTCCTTTCGGACCCAATAATCTCCCTTCCTAACATTTTCGCTGCCTTGACCCACTTCCAGCAAGTCTCAGGGCTAGGGGTTAACCCGACCAAATGCACGGCCTTGCCCATATACCTACCTGATACAGTCCTGAGTGCCCTTAAAGACTCCTTCAAGTTTTCCTGGGACCCTGCCTTCTTACAATACCTGGGGGTTAGACTTGCTCCTACGCTTAAACAACTATACACCCAAAATTACCCACATGCCTTCGCCTCGGTCAGGAACCTGCTCCTTCAATGGTCCAATTACAAGATCTCCTTCTTAGGCCGCATCCAAGCTGTCAAAATGACCATACTGCCCAAACTGCTCTTTTTTTTCCGCTCCTTACCATTATATGTCCCAAGGGCCACTCTTGACAAACTCCAATCAGATCTACTCTCTTTTATCTGGCAAAGGAAAAAGCCCAGATTGGGGCGTCAGGTGATGTACGGGGCCCGCTCGGGGGGTGGTCTGGGATGTCCGGACTTGTGGAAATATTTTCTTGCGGCCCGCTTGGTGCAAACAGCCCAATGGCACGCTAATCCGTCCTCCATCCCATGGCTACGATTTGAGATTGTCTCGGTTGCCCCATACCTCCTCCCGGGACTTTTGTGGTCTTGTTCCATCACCCATAGGGAGATTGCCCCACTGAATGCTATCATGGGACAGTCCCTCTATCTTTGGTCTCTTTATGAGAAAAAATTGAAATTGAAATCAAGAGCCCCACCTTTGGCCTCTTACCTGGGCTAACCCCTCTTCCCCCCAGCGTTCCACAGACACTCCACTTTTGCTGAGTGGGCAGATAGAGGCCTTATTACACTGAAGGCTTTTATGTGTGACGCCTCCTTCTGCTCATTCTCACACCTGCAACAGCACTATGCTATGGACCAGAACGTATTTTACCAGTTCCTCCAGATCAGGCACTTTTATACTAGCAATTTTCAAGAGCTCTCTAGAACAACTGGCACTCATTTTGAGGGTTTATGTGGAGGGGCCTCCAAAGAACGGGGCACTATATCTAGTTTATACGGGTACTTGAATGATCACAACTGGCGGGACATGGTAGACAATATACACACAGATGTTTTCCTTTCGTTTCCATTTTAAACTGAAACTGTGAAGGTTCACAAATACTTTAAAGGAGTTGTAAACCCTTGTTTTTTTTTTAAAATAACAAACATATCATACTTACCTCCACTGTGCAGTTCGTTTTGCACAGAGTGGCCCCGATCCTCAACTTCTGGGGTCCCCCAGCGGCGCTCCCGGCTCCTCCCTACATCGGTAAACCCCCTAGAAGAAGCGCTCTCCCTGGAGGTTACTGTGCGGGTGCGCTCCCGTGTCCAGCATTTGCGTCCATAGACACAGAATGCCAGACCCGCCCCGCCTCCTGGTGCCCACGTCATTGGATTTGATTGACAGCAGCTGGAGCCAATGGCTGCGCTGCTATCAATCTATCCAATCAAGAGCTGAGTCCCCGGCCAGAGAGGGTTTGCACGTCTCTGGCGTGGGAACGAATGGGCTCAGGTAAGTAAAACAGGGGGGGGGGCTGGGGGGCTGGGCAGTGACAGAAGTTTTTTCAATTCATAGTAGTCCAGAGCACTTTTTGCGATTCGGGACAGCGTCGCTTTTTTACTGACAATTGCGCTGTCATGCAGCGTGCCTCCCAAACAAAATTGATGTCCTTTTTTCCCACTTTATTTTGGTGGTATTTGATCATTTCTGCGTTTTTTTTTTTTTGCGCTATAAACAAAAAAAGAGTGACAATTTTGAAAAAAAGCAATATTTTTTACTTTTTTCTATAATAATTACATCCCCAAAAATATATAAAAACATTTTTTTTCCTCAGTTTAGGCCGATATGTAATCTTCTACATATTATTGGTAAAAAAAAAATCACAATAAGCGTATATTGATTGGTTTGCGCAAAAGTTATAGTGTCTACAATATAGGGGATAGTTTTATGGCATTTTTATTATTATTATTTTTTTACTAGTAATGGCGGCAATCTGCGATTTTTATTATGACTTTATCGGACACTTTTGACACTATTTTGGGACCATTGTCATTTATACAGCGCTCAGTGCAATAAAAATGCACTGATTACTGTGTAAATGACACTGACAGGGGAAGGGTTAACCACTAGGGCGCAATGAAGGGGTTAAGTGTGTCCTAGGGAGTGGTTCTAACTGTGGGGGGATGGGCTTCAACTCACATGACAGCGATCACTGCTCCCAATGACAGGGAGCAGTGATCTCTGTCATGTCACAAGGCAGAATGGGGAAATGCCTTGTTCACATAGGCACGTCCACGTTCTGCGGCTCCGTGACACGATCTCCGGGAGACCGACGGACATCGAGTCCACCGGTCCCGCGGGCGCAGTCACCCTGTACACGGCGGGCTTACAGGTACGCTCATTTGCCCATCGCTGCCATTGTGCCGATGTATATCAGCGTGCAGCAGTCGGCAAGTGGTTAAGTGGTTTTCATACCCTTGACCACTGCACTTTATATGCTATGTTGTGCATTACATACTCCTAATCACCTTATTCTATACACTATGTTGTAGGTTACATATTCTTGAACACTGCCCTCTGTACTCTCTATTATACATTACTTTCTCTGCATTCTGTATGCTATAGGCCAGCCTTTTTCAACCAGGGTGCCTTCAGGTGCCTTAGCAAAATGCCAAAAAATTGCCCAAAATTGTACACATACATGGGTTGATTAAGTCTGCCTTTAGTTACACAAAGCCACAGGTTTTCATTGTTCACCATTACGACCTTCTAGCTGCAGGCGTCCTAACAACCAATGAAGTCATCAGTTGATATGGAGGATGTTGGTCACTTGCACAGCGACCCTGCCCCACCCCACCAGCACTGGGGTCGCATTAGCCGAGCGATCAGGAGAAACTAAGGAAGAAGAGAAAAACTAGAATACTAGTCAGTACCAGTGTGCAAAGGTAAAGAATACATCGCCTCTAATGTTGGGTGTCCCATGTGTGCGGATGTTGCTGCATTATGTAAAACTATTAGAATGTTTTTTTTAACATTTTAGAATGGGGTGCCTCAAGACTGTCCATAATTTTAAAGGGTGTCTTGACTAAAAGGTTGAGAAACACTGCTATAGGCCATGTTTAAATTTACATATTATACTCACTGCACTCTATATTCTATTTTGTTATTTTATTTTGTATTTATTTATTTTGTATTTCTATCTGTCTGCTGCACTTTGTAAGCTGGACTGGGGAGAAGAGAGACACTGCAGCCTGGACCTAGAGAGAAGGGGGAGAAGAGAGACACTGCAGCCTGGACCTAGAGAGACGGGGGAGAAGAGACACTGCAGCCTGGACCTAGAGACGGGGGAGAAGAGAGACACTGCAGCCTGGACCTAGAGAGACGGGGGAGAAGAGAGACACTGCAGCCTGGACCTAGAGAGACGGGGGAGAAGAGAGACACAGCAGCCTGGACCTAGAGAGACGGGGGAGAAGAGAGACACTGCAGCCTGGACCTAGAGAGACGGGGGAGAAGAGAGACACTGCAGCCTGGACCTAGAGAGGAGGGAGAAGAGAGACACTGCAGCCTGGACCTAGGGAGACGGGGAGAAAAGAGACACTGCAGCCTGGACCTAGGGAGACGGGGGAGAAGGGAGACACTGCAGCCTGGACCTAGAGAGACGGGGGAGAAGAGACACTGCAGCCTGGACCTAGAGAGACGGGGGAGAAGAGAGACACTGCAGCCTGGACCTAGGGAGACGGGGGAGAAGAGAGACACTGCAGCCTGGACCTAGAGAGACGGGGGAGAAGAGAGACACTGCAGCCTGGACCTAGAGAGAAGGGGGAGAAGAGAGACACTGCTGCCTGGACCTAGAGAGACGGAGAAGAGAGACACTGCAGCCTGGACCTAGAGAGAGACACTGCAGCCTGGACCTAGAGAGACAGGGGAGAAAAGAGACACTGCAGCCTGGACCTAGAGAGACGGGGGAGAAGAGGAGACACTGCAGCCTGGACCTAGAGAGAAGTGGGAGAAGAGAGACACTGCAGCCTGGACCTAGAGAGACGGGGGAGAAGAGAGACACTGCAGCCTGGACCTAGAGAGACGGGGGAGAAAAGAGACACTGCAGCCTGGACCTAGAGAGACGGGGGAGAAGAGAGACACTGCAGCCTGGACCTAGAGAGACGGGGAGAAGAGAGACACTGCAGCCTGGACCTAGAGAGACGGGGGAGAAGAGAGACACTGCAGCCTGGACCTAGTGAGAAGGGGGAGAAGAGAGACACTGCAGCCTGGACCTAGAGAGACGGGGGAGAAGAGAGACACTGCAGCCTGGACCTAGAGAGAAGGGGGAGAAGAGAGACACTGCAGCCTGGACCTAGAGAGACGGGGGAGAAGAGAGACACTGCAGCCTGGACCTAGAGAGACGGGGAGAAGAGAGACACTGCAGCCTGGACCTAGAGAGGGGGGAGAAGAGACACTGCAGCCTGGACCTAGAGAGACGGGGGAGAAGAGACACTGCAGCCTGGACCTAGGGAGACGGGGGAGAAGAGAGACACTGCAGCCTGGACCTAGGGAGACGGGGGAGAAGTGAGACACTGCAGCCTGGACCTAGGGAGACGGGGGAGAAGAGAGACACTGCAGCCTGGACCTAGAGAGACGAGGCAGCCTGGACCTAGAGAGAGGGAGAAGAGAGACACTGCAGCCTGGACCTAGAGAGACGGGGGAGAGAGAGACAGCCTGCAGCCTGGACCTAGAGAGACGGTGAGAAGAGAGACACTGCAGCCTGGACCTAGAGAGAAGAGAGGGGGAGAAGAGAGACACTGCACTGCAGCCTGGACCTGGACCTAGAAGAGACGGGACCTAGAGAGACGAGAGACACTGCAGCCTGGACCTAGAGAGAAGGGGGAGAAGAGAGAAACAGCCTAAACCTAGAGAGAAGGGGAGAAGAGAGACACTGCAGCCTGAACCTAGAGAGAAGGGGGAGAAGAGAGACACTGCAGCCTGGACCTAGAGAGAAGGGGGAGAAGAGAGAAACAGCCTGGACCTAGAGAGAAGGGAGAGACAGCAACCTAGAGAAGAAGGAGAAGAGACACTGCAGCCTGGACCTAGAGAGAAGGGGAGAAGAGAGACACAGCAGCCTGGACCTAGAGAGAGGAGGAGAAGAGAGACCTAGCCTGGACCTAGAGAGAGAAGAGAGACGGGGGAGAAGAGAGACACTGCCTAGAGAGAAGGGGGAGAAGAGAGAAAGCTGGACCTAGAGAGAAGGGAGAAGAGAGACACTGCAGCCTGGACCTAGAGAGAAAAGGGAGAAAGAGAGAGAGAGAGAAGGGGAGAAGAGAGACACTGCAGCCTGGACCTAGAGAGAAGGGGAAGAAGAGAGAGACCTAGAGAGAAGGGCGAGAAGAGAGACACTGCAGCCTGGACCTAGAGAGAAGAAGGAGAAGAGAGACACTGGAGCCTGGACCTAGAGAGACGGAGAAGAGAGACACTGCAGCCTGGACCTAGAGAGACGGGGGAGAAGAGAGAAACAGCCTGGACCTAGAGAGAAAGGAGACACTGCAGCCTGGACCAAGAGAGAAAGGGCGAGAAAAGAGACACTGCAGCCTGGACCTAGAGAGACGGGGAAAAGAAAGAAAAGAGACACTGCAGCCTGGACCTAGAGAGACGGGGGAGAAAAGAGACACCGCAGCCTGGACCTAGAGAGACGGGGGAGAAGAGAGACACCGCAGCCTGGACCTAGAGAGACGGGGGAGAAGAGAGACACCGCAGCCTGGACCTAGAGAGACGGGGGAGAAGAGAGACACCGCAGCCTGGACCTAGAGAGACGGGGGAGAAGAGAGACACAGCAGCCTGGACCTAGAGAGACGGGGGAGAAGAGAGACACTGCAGCCTGGACCTAGAGAGACGGGGGAGAAGAGAGACACTGCAGCCTGGACCTAGAGAGACGGGGGAGAAGAGAGACACTGCAGCCTGGACCTAGAGAGACGGGGGAGAAGAGAGACACTGCAGCCTGGACCTAGAGAGACGGGGGAGAAGAGAGACACTGCAGCCTGGACCTAGAGAGACGGGGGAGAAGAGAGACACTGCAGCCTGGACCTAGAGAGACGGGGGAGAAGAGAGACACTGCAGCCTGGACCTAGAGAGACGGGGGAGAAGAGAGACACTGCAGCCTGGACCTAGAGAGACGGGGGAGAAGAGAGAAACAGCCTGGACCTAGAGAGACAGGGGAAGAGAGACACTGCAGCCTGGACCTAGAGAGAAAGGGCGAGAAGAGAGACACTGCAGCCTGGACCTAGAGAGAAGGGGGAGAAGAGAGACACTGCAGCCTGGACCTAGAGAGTAGGGCGAGAAGAGAGACACTGCAGCCTGGACCTAGAGAGACGGGGGAGAAGAGAGACACAGCAGCCTGGACCTAGAGAGACGGGGAGAAGAGAGACACAGCAGCCTGGACCTAGAGAGACGGGGGAGAAGAGACACTGCAGCCTGGACCTAGAGAGAGGGGGGAGAGAGAGACACTGCAGCCTGGACCTAGAGAGACGGGTGAGAAGAGAGACACTGCAGCCTGGACCTAGAGAGACGGGGGAGAAGAGAGACACTGCAGCC
Organism: Lithobates sylvaticus; assembly: GCA_028564925.1. Taxonomy (NCBI): domain Eukaryota; kingdom Metazoa; phylum Chordata; class Amphibia; order Anura; family Ranidae; genus Lithobates; species Lithobates sylvaticus. Next base: position 434,661,940 of record CM053028.1, on the reverse strand, counting down.
TGGACCTAGAGAGACGGGGGAGAAGAGAGACACTGCAGCCTGGACCTAGAGAGACGGGGGAGAAGAGACACTGCAGCCTGGACCTAGAGAGACGGGGGAGAAGAGAGACACTGCAGCCTGGACCTAGAGAGACGGGGGAGAAGAGAGACACTGCAGCCTGGACCTAGAGAGACGGGGGAGAAGAGAGACACTGCAGCCTGGACCTAGAGAGACGGGGGAGAAGAGAGACACTGCAGCCTGGACCTAGAGAGACGGGAGAGAGAGAGACACTGCAGCCTGGACCTAGAGAGACAGAGAGAGAGACACTGCAGCCTGGACCTAGAGAGACGGGGGAGAAGAGAGACACTGCAGCCTGGACCTAGAGAGAAGGGGGAGAAGAGAGACACTGCAGCCTGGACCTAGAGAGACGGGGGAGAAGAGAGACACTGCAGCCTGGACCTAGAGAGAAGGGGAGAAGAGAGACACTGCAGCCTGGACCTAGAGAGACGGGGGAGAAGAGAGACACTGCAGCCTGGACCTAGAGAGACGGGGGAGAAGAGAGACACTGCAGCCTGGACCTAGAGAGAAGGGGGAGAAAAGAGACACTGCAGCCTGGACCTAGAGAGAAGGGGGAGAAGAGAGACACAGCAGCCTGGACCTAGAGACGGAGAAGAGAGACACTGCAGCCTGGACCTAGAGAGACGGGGAAGAGAGACACTGCAGCCTGGACCTAGAGAGACGGGGAGAAGAGAGACACTGCAGCCTGGACCTAGAGAGAAGGAGAAGAGAAACTAGAGAGACGGAGATGCAGCCTGGACCTAGAGAGTGACACTGCAGCCTGGACCTAGAGAGAAGGGGGAGAAGAGAGAAACAGCCTGGACCTAGAGAGAAGGGGAGAAAAGAGACACTGCAGCCTGACCTAGAGAGAAGGGGGAGAAGAGAGACACTGCAGCCTGGACCTAGAGAGAAGGGGGAGAAGAGAGAAACAGCCTGGACCTAGAGAGAATGGGGGAGAAGAGAGACACTGGAGCCTGGACCTAGAGAGAAGGGGAGAAGAGAGAAACAGCCTGGACCTAGAGAGAAAGGGGAGAAGAGAGACAGCAGCCTGGACCTAGAGAGAAGGGGGAGAAGAGAGACACAGCAGCCTGGACCTAGAGAGACGGGGGAGAAGAGAGACACCGCAGCCTGGACCTAGAGAGACGGGGGGAGAGAGAGACACGGCAGCCTGGACCTAGAGAGACGGGGGAGAAAAGAGACACTGCAGCCTGGACCTAGAGAGACGGGGGAGAAGAGAGAAACAGCCTGGACCTAGAGAGAAGGGCGAGAAAAGAGACACTGCAGCCTGGACCTGGAAAGAAGGAAAAGAGAGACACTGCAGCCTGGACCTAGAAAGAAGGAAAAGAGAGACACTGCAGCCTGGACCTAGAGAGAAGGGGGAGAAGAGAGACACTGCAGCCTGGACCTAGAGAGAAGGAGAAGAGAGACACTGCAGCCTGGACCTAGAGAGACGGGGGAGAAGAGACACCGCAGCCTGGACCTAGAGAGACGGGGGAGAAGAGAGACACTGCAGCCTGGACCTAGAGAGAAAGGGGAGAAGAGAGACACAGCAGCCTGGACCTAGAGAGACGGGGGAGAAGAGAGACACTGCAGCCTGGACCTAGAGAGAAGGGGGAGAGAGAGGCAGCCTGGACCTAGAGAGAAGGGCGAGAAGAGAGACACTGCAGCCTGGACCTAGAGAGAAGGGCGAGAAGAGAGACACTGGCAGAGAGAGAAAAGAGACACTGCAGCCTGGAGAAAGAGAGACTGCAGCCTGGACCTAGAGAGACGGGGGAGAAGAGACACTGCAGCATGGACCTAGAGAGACGGGGGAGAAGAGAGACACTGCAGCCTGGACCTAGAGAGACGGGGGAGAAGAGAGACCCTGGACCTAGAGAGACGGGGGAGAGGAGAGACACCGCAGCCTGGACCTAGAGAGACGGGGGAGAAGAGAGACACTGCAGCCTGGACCTAGAGAGACGGGGGAGAAGAGACACTGCAGCCTGGACCTAGAGAGACGGGGAGAGGAGAGACACTGCAGCCTGGACCTAGAGAGACGGGGAGAAGAGAGACACCTGCAGCCTGGACCTAGAGAGACGGGGGAGAGAGAGAGACACTGCAGCCTGGACCTAGAGAGACGGGGGAGAAGAGAGACACTGCAGCCTGGACCTAGAGAGACGGGGGAGAAGATAGACACTGCAGCCTGGACCTAGAGAGACGGGGGAGAAGAGAGACACTGCAGCCTGGACCTAGAGAGACGGGAGAGAAGAGAGACACTGCAGCCTGGACCTAGAGAGAGGGGGTGAAGAGAGACACTGCAGCCTGGACCTAGAGAGAAAGGGGGAGAAGAGAGAGACACTGCAGCCTGGACCTAGAGAGACGTGGGAGAAGAGAGACACTGCAGCCTGGACCTAGAGAGAAGGGCGAGAAAAGAGACACTGCAGCCTGGACCTAGAGAGAAGGAGAAGAGAGACACTGCAGCCTGGACCTAGAGAGACGGGGAGAAGAGACACTGCAGCCTGGACCTAGAGAGACGGGGGAGAAGAGAGACACTGCAGCCTGGACCTAGAGAGAAGGGGGAGAAGAGAGAAACAGCCTGGACCTAGAGAGAAGGGGGAGAAGAGAGACACTGCAGCCTGGACCTAGAGAGAAGGGACAGAAGAGAGACACTGCAGCCTGGACCTAGAGAGAAGGGGGAGAAGAGAGACACAGCAGCCTGGACCTAGAGAGACGGAGAAGAGAGACACTGCAGCCTGGACCTAGAGAGACGGGGGAGAAGAGAGACACTGCAGCCTGGACCTAGAGAGACGGGGGAGAAGAGAGACACTGCAGCCTGGACCTAGAGAGACGGGGGAGAAGAGAGACACTGCAGCCTGGACCTAGAGAGACGGGGGAGAAGAGAGACACTGCAGCCTGGACCTAGAGAGACGGGGGAGAAGAGAGACACTGCAGCCTGGACCTAGAGAGAAGGGGAGAGAAGAGAGACAGAGCAGCCTGGACCTAGAGAGAAGGAGACACTGCAGCCTGGACCTAGAGAGACGGGGGAGAAGAGAGACACTGCAGCCTGGACCTAGAGAGACGGGGGAGAAGAGAGACACTGCAGCCTGGACCTAGAGAGACGGGGGAGAAGAGAGACACTGCAGCCTGGACCTAGAGAGACGGGGGAGAAGAGAGACACTGCAGCCTGGACCTAGAGAGAAGGGGGAGAAGAGAGACACTGCAGCCTGGACCTAGAGAGAAGGGGGAGAAGAGAGACACTGCAGCCTGGACCTAGAGAGAAGGGGGAGAAGAGAGACACTGCAGCCTGGACCTAGAGAGAAGGGGGAGAAGAGAGACACTGCAGCCTGGACCTAGAGAGAAGGGAGAAGAGAGAGAGACACTGCAGCCTGGACCTAGAGAGACGGGGGAGAAGAGAGACACTGCAGCCTGGACCTAGAGAGAGAGAAGAGAGACACTGCAGCCTGGACCTAGAGAGACGGGGGAGAAGAGAGAAACAGCCTGGACCTAGAGAGAAAGGGGAGAAAAGAGACACTGCAGCCTGGACCTAGAGAGAAAGGGCGAGAAAAGAGACACTGCAGCCTGGACCTAGAGAGACGGGCGAGAAAAGAGACACTGCAGCCTGGACCTAGAGAGAAGGGGAGAAGAGAGACACTGCAGCCTGGACCTAGAGAGAAGGGGGAGAGAGAACACTGGACCTAGAGAGAAGGGCGAGAAAAGAGACACTGCAGCCTGGACCTAGAGAGACGGGGGAGAAGTGAGACACTGCAGCCTGGACCTAGAGACGGGGGAGAAGAGAGACACTGCAGCCTGGACCTAGAGAGACGGGGGAGAAGAGAGACACTGCAGCCTGGACCTAGAGATACGGGGGAGAAAAGAGACACTGCAGCCTGGACCTAGAGAGACAGGGGAGAAGAGACACTGCAGCCTGGACCTAGAGAGACGGGGGAGAAGAGAGACACTGCAGCCTGGACCTAGAGAGAAGGGGGAGAAGAGAGACACTGCAGCCTGGACCTAGAGAGAAGGGGGAGAAGAGAGACACTGCAGCCTGGACCTAGAGAGACGGGGGAGAAGAGAGAAACAGCCTGGACCTAGAGAGAAGGGGGAGAAAAGAGACACTGCAGCCTGGACCTAGAGAGAGAGAAGAGAGACACTGCAGCCTGGACCTAGAGAGAAGAGGGAGAGAGAGACACTGCAGCCTGGACCTAGAGAGACGGGGGAGAAGAGAGACACTGCAGCCTGGACCTAGAGAGACGGGGAGAAGAGAGACACTGCAGCCTGGACCTAGAGAAACGGGGGAGAAAAGAGACACTGCAGCCTGGACCTAGAGAGACGGGGGAGAAGAGACACTGCAGCCTGGACCTAGAGAGAAGAAGAGAGACACTGCAGCCTGGACCTAGAGAGACGGGGGAGAAGAGAGACACTGCAGCCTGGACCTAGAGAGACGGGGGAGAAGAGAGACACTGCAGCCTGGACCTAGAGAGACGGGGGAGAAGAGAGACACTGCAGCCTGGACCTAGAGAACGGGGGAGAAGAGAGACACTGCAGCCTGGACCTAGAGAGACGGGGAGAAAGAGAGACACTGCAGCCTGGACCTAGAGAGAAGGGGGAGAAGAGAGACACTGCAGCCTGGACCTAGAGAGAGACCTAGGGACCATATGAGAGAAAGAGAAAAGAGACACTGCAGCCTGGACCTAGAGAGAAGAAGAGAGACACTGCAGCCTGGACCTAGAGAGACGGGGGAGAAGCACTTGCAGCCTGGACCTAGAGAAGAGAGAGACACTGCAGCCTGGACCTAGAGAGAGAGGGCCTGGGAGAAGAGAGAAGAGAAACACTGCAGCCAGCCTGGACCTAGAGAGACAGGGAGAAGAGAGAAAACTGCAGCCTGGACCTAGAGAGAGAGACACTGCAGCCTGGACCTAGTGAGACGGGGGAGAAGAGAGAAACAGCCTGGACCTAGAGAGAAGGGGAGAAAGAGAGCAGCCTGGACCTGGAAAGAAGGAAAAGAGAGACACTGCAGCTGGACCTAGAAAGAAGAAAAGAGAGACACTGCAGCCTGGACCTAGAGAGAAGGGGGAGAAGAGAGAAACAGCCTGGACCTAGAGAGAAGGGCGAGAAAAGAGACACTGCAGCCTGGACCTAGAGAGAAGGAGAAGAGAGACACTGCAGCCTGGACCTAGAGAGACGGAGAAGAGAGACACCGCAGCCTGGACCTAGAGAGACGGGGGAGAGGAGAGAAACAGCCTGGACCTAGAGAGAAAGGGGAGAAAAGAGACACTGCAGCCTGGACCTAGAGAGAAAGGGCGAGAAAAGAGACACTGCAGCCTGGACCTAGAGAGACGGGGGAGAAAAGAGACACTGCAGCCTGGACCTAGAGAGAAGGAGAAGAGAGAGAGACACACTGCAGCCTGGACCTAGAGAGACGGGGGAGAAAGAGACACTGCAGCCTGGACCTAGAGAGAAGGGCGAGAGAAGAGAGACACTGCAGCCTGGACCTAGAGAGACGGGGAGAAGAGAGAAACAGCCTGGACCTAGAGAGAGGGGGAGAAGAGACACTGCAGCCTGGACCTAGAGAGACGGGCGAGAAGAGAGAAACTGCAGCCTGGACCTAGAGAGAAGGGCGAGAAAAGAGACACTGCAGCCTGGACCTAGAGACACTGCAGCCTGGACCTAGAGAGAAGGAGAAGAGAGACACTGCAGCCTGGACCTAGAGAGACGGGGGAGAAGAGAGACACTGCAGCCTGGACCTAGAGAGAAGGAGAAGAGAGACACTGCAGCCTGGACCTAGAGAGACAGGGGAGAAGAGAGACACTGCAGCCTGGACCTAGAGAGTACGGCGAGAAGAGAGACACTGCAGCCTGGACCTAGAGAGACGGGGGAGAAAAGAGACACCGCAGCCTGGACCTAGAGAGACGGGGGAGAAGAGAGACACCGCAGCCTGGACCTAGAGAGACGGGGGAGAAAAGAGACACCGCAGCCTGGACCTAGAGAGACGGGGAGAAGAGAGACACCGCAGCCTGGACCTAGAGAGACGGGGGAGAAGAGACACTGCAGCCTGGACCTAGAGAGACGGGGGAGAAGAGAGAAACTGCAGCCTGGACCTAGAGAGAAGGGGCGAGAAGAGAGACACTGCAGCCTGGACCTAGAGAGAAGGGGAGAAAAGAGACACTGCAGCCTGGACCGAGAGAGAGAGCCTGGACCTAGAGAGAAGGGCGAGAAAAGAGACACTGCAGCCTGGACCTAAAGAGACGGAGAAGAGAGACACTGCAGCCTGGACCTAGAAAGACGGAGAAGAGAGACACTGCAGCCTGGACCTAGAGAGACGGGGGAGAAGAGAGAAACAGCCTGGACCTAGAGAGAAGGGCGAGAAAAGAGACACTGCAGCCTGGACCTAGAGAGAAGGGGGAGAAGAGAGACACTGCAGCCTGGACCTAGAGAAAAGGGCGAGAAAAGAGACACTGCAGCCTGGACCTAGAGAGAAAGGGGAGAAAAGAGACACTGCAGCCTGGACCTAGAGAGAAGGGCGAGAAGAGAGAAACTGCAGCCTGGACCTAGAGAGACGGGGCAGAAAGAGAGAGAGCCTGGACCTAGAGAGAAGGGAGAGAGACAGCAGCCTGGACCTAGAGAGACGGGAGAAAAGAGACACTGCAGCCTGGACCTAGAGAGACGGGGGAGAAGAGAGAGACACAGCAGCCTGGACCTAGAGAGACGGGGGAGAAGAGAGACACGGCAGCCTGGACCTAGAGAGACGGGGGAGAAGAGAGACACGGCAGCCTGGACCTAGAGAGACGGGGGAGAAGAGAGACACTGCAGCCTGGACCTAGAGAGACGGGGGAGAAGAGAGACACTGCAGCCTGGACCTAGAGAGACGGGGGAGAAGAGAGACACTGCAGCCTGGACCTAGAGAGAAGAGAGACACTGCAGCCTGGACCTAGAGAGACGGGGAGAAGAGGAGGAGACACTGCAGCCTGGACCTAGAGAGACGGGGGAGAAGAGAGACACTGCAGCCTGGACCTAGAGAGACAGGGGGAGAAGAGAGACACTGCAGCCTGGACCTAGAGAGAAGGGGGAGAGAGAGACAAATGCCTGGACCTAGAGAGGGGGGTGAAAACCCTGGACCTAGAAGGGGGAGAGGAGTGACTGCAGCCTGGACCTAGAAGAAAGGGGAGAAGAGAGACAAACCCTGGACCTAGAGAGAAGGGGGAAGAGAGACACTGCAGCCTGGACCTAGAAGACCTGGGAGGGAGAGAGACACTGCAGCCTGGACCTAGAAGAAGGGGGAGAGAGAAAAGCCTGGACCTAGAGAGACGGGGGAGAAGAGAGACACTGCAGCCTGGACTAGAGAGAGGGGGGGGAGAAGAGAGACACCGCAGCCTGGACCTAGAGAAGGGGGAGAGAGAGAGAACGCAGCCTGGACCTAGAGAGAAGGGGGAGAAGGAGACACCGCAGCCTGGACCTAGAAGGGGGGGGGAGTGAAAACCTGGACCTAGAAGGGGGGGGGGAGTGACAATCTGGACCTAGAAGGGGGGGGAGTGAAAACCTGGACCTAGAGGGGGGGGGGGAGAGAAAACCTGGACCTAGAAGGGGGGAGAGGAGTGAAAACCTGGACCTAGAAGGGGGGAGGGGAGTGAAAACCTGGACCTAGAAGGGGGGGGGAGTGAAAACCTGGACCTAGAAGGGGGGGGGAGTGAAAACCTGGACCGAGAAGGGGGGAGGGGAGTGAAAACCTGGACCTAGAAGGGGGGAGGGGAGTGAAAACCTGGACCTAGAAGGGGGGGGGAGTGAAAACCTGGACCTAGAAGGGGGGGGGGGGAGTGAAAACCTGGACCTAGAAGGGGGGGGGGAGTGAAAACCTGGACCTAGAAGGGGGGGGGAGTGAAAACCTGGACCTAGAAGGGGGGAGGGGAGTGAAAACCTGGACCTAGAAGGGGGGGGGAGTGAAAACCTGGACCTAGAAGGGGGGGGGGAGTGAAAACCTGGACCTAGAAGGGGGGGGAGTGAAAACCTGGACCTAGAAGGGGGGAGGGGAGTGAAAACCTGGACCTAGAAGGGGGGGGAGTGAAAACCTGGACCTAGAAGGGGGGGGGGGGGGGAGAAAACCTGGACCTAGAAGGGGGGGGGAGTGAAAACCTGGACCTAGAAGGGGGGAGGGGAGTGAAAACCTGGACCTAGAAGGGGGGAGGGGAGTGAAAACCTGGACCTAGAAGGGGGGAGGGGAGTGAAAACCTGGACCTAGAAGGGGGGGGGGAGAGAAAACCTGGACCTAGAAGGGGGGGGGGTGAAAACCTGGACCTAGAAGGGGGGGAGGAGTGAAAACCTGGACCTAGAAGGGGGGGGGAGTGAAAACCTGGACCTAGAAGGGGGGGGGAGTGAAAATCTGGACCTAGAAGGGGGGGGGGGAGTGAAAACCTGGACCTAGAAGGGGGGAGAGAAATAGACGTGGAGTGGGAAGGAAATGCCTACTGGGGCAAGATTTTTTTTTTAGATCACAATACATCTCTGTACATCAGTTTAATGTTGGTCGAGAACATTTATATATAACAGTTGTCAGTGGTAAAGAAGATTTGTCTGTGTTTCACATCTAGTCAATATTTTCCAAACCATTTGATTTGAACCAACGTTGTTGCCAAGAAATTCGCCTATCCCTCTCCATAAGGTACCATTGGTATGAATACCGAGCACCTCCCTTGTCCTTGCCGAATGCATATCCATGAATATGGTGGAGAGTCCAGGGTCCATCAAGCAGGCGGTCATGATGGCACAATACATCGGAGACTTCAATAACCTGTCTGTACAGCAGCCCGCCGTCAGCTACTACTGGCCCGAGCACTACCTGACAGCTAGATGTTATCCGTCCGAGAGCCAGGAACAGACTGTGCGAGCCGTTGGCTGCTGCCTCTAATTATAACCTTTGTGACTCCTCCTACTGTGACGTCACACGTACATGACAGCCTGATGTTCTCAGGCCGAGAGCCAGGAAAAGACTGTGCGAGCCGTCCCCTGCTGCCTTTATTTATAACCTCTGTGACTCCTCCTACTTTGACGTCACATGTAACGGTTCTTTTTTTTTTTTTTTATATATATGGTCACGTGAGTGACTGTTGCTAATCCGTCACATGTCTTAGCCCATCAGTCACGTGATTGTAGCTACTCCTGATTCACTTATTTTCTTCCCACCATTATTCCTATTTATTTTGTATTTATTATATATTTTAAATATTGTGTTTTTTTCCTTCCTATTTATAAATAATAAACTATTACTATTCAATATGTATTCCTATTTATTCATGATTTTGTTGCCTCAGTCTACGATAAAATGTCTCCTGTACTGTGGACAGGAAGTATCAGCTAGAAAAATCTAAGCAGTGGGGGACGTCACGTGATCACGCCGTTCCGCTCCCCCTCCCCCCCCCCCCCGCTTCCCCGCCCCGGAGTCACTATTGCAAATGCTGGCTGAACGTGAGTGGGAGGTGATCCGTGCTCATTGGGTTCTGTGTATGTTGGATGAAGGGACTCCTCTGTATTGTAGTTACTATGATGGAGAGAATGAGCTGTCCATGTGTGGAGCGCTCTGATCTGTATCCCTGGAGAGAGACTCTCCTCAGTCAGCCCCATCCTCTCCTCTCCTCTCCATCAGCCCCATCCTCTCCTCTCCTCTCCTCTCCATCAGCCCCATCCTCTCCTCTCCTCTCCATCAGCGGATTCATCCTCTCCTCTCCATCAGCGGATTCATCCTCTCCTCTCCATCAGCCCCATCCTCTCCTCTCCATCAGCCCCATCCTCTCCTCTCCTCTCCGTCATCCCCATCCTCTCCTCTCCGTCAGCCCCATCCTCTCCTCTCCGTCAGCCCCATCCTCTCCTCTCCCAGCCCCATCCTCTCCTCCTCTCGTCAGCCCCATCCTCTCCTCCTCTCCGTCAGCCCCCCTCTCCTCTCTCTCTCTCGTCAGTCCCATCCCCCTCCTCTCCTCTCCGTCAGCCCCATCCTCTCCTCTCCGTCAGCCCCCCTCCTCCTCTCTCTCTCTCTGTCAGTCCCCCATCCTCTCCTCTCTTCTCTGTCAGTCCCCCTCTCTCCTCTCTTCTCTGTCAGTCCCCCTCTCCTCATCTCTTCTCTGTCAGTCCCCCCCTCTCCTCCTCTCTTCTCTGTCAGTCCCCCTCTCCTCCTCTCTTCTCTGTCAGTCCCCCCTCCTCTCTCTTCTCTGTCAGTCCCCCTCTCCTCCTCTCTTCTCTGTCAGTCTCCCCTCTCCTCTCTTCTCTGTCAGTCCCCCTCTCCTCCTCTCCAGTCTCTCTCTCTGTCAGTCCCCCTCTCCTCCTCTCCTCTCTTCTCTGTCAGTCCCCCTCTCCTCTTCTCTGTCAGTCTCTCTCTCCTCTCTGTCTCTCCAGTCCCCCTCTCCTCCTCTCCTCTCTTCTCTGTCCCCCTCTCTCCTCTCTCTTCTCTGTCAGTCCCCCTCTCTCTCTCCTCTCTTCTCTGTCAGTCCCCCCTCTCCTCCTCTCTTCTCTGTCAGTCCCCCTCTCCTCTCCTCCTCTCTTCTCTGTGTCCCCCTCTCCTCCTCTCCTCTCTTCTCTGTCAGTCCCCCCTCTCCTCCTCTCCTCTTCTCTGTCAGCCCCCCTCTCCTCTCCTCTCTTCTCTGTCAGTCCCCCTCTCTCTCCTCCTCTCTTCTCTGTCAGTCCCCCTCTCCTCCTCTCTCTCTCTGTCTCTGTCTCTCCCCCCTCTCCTCTCCCCTCCTCTCTTCTCTGTCAGCCTCCCTCTCCTCTCCTCCTCTCTTCTCTGTCAGCCCCCCTCTCCTCTCCTCCTCTCTTCTCTGTCAGCCCCCCTCTCCTCTCCTCCTCTCTCTCTCTGTCAGCCCCCCTCCCTCTCTCTCTGTCAGCCCCCCTCTCTCTCTCCTTCTCAGCCCCCCCCTCTCTCTGTCTCCCCTCCTCTCTTCTCTGTCAGCCCCCCTCTCCTCTCCTCCTCTCTTCTCTGTCAGCCCCCCTCTCCTCTCTCCTCCTCTCTTCTCTGTCAGCCCCCCTCTCTCTCTCCTCTCTTCTCTGTCAGCCCCCCCCTCCTCTCCCTCTGTCTCCCTCCTCTCTCTCTGTCAGCCCCCTCTCCTCTCTCTCCCCCTCTCCTCTCTCTTGTCTGCTCCCCTCTCCTCTCCTCCTCCTCTCTTCTCTGTCAGCCCCCTCTCTCTCTCTTCTCCTCTCTCCTCTCTCTCTGTCAGCCCCCCTCTCCTCTCCTCCTCTCTTCTCTGTCAGCCCCCCTCTCCTCCTCTCTTCTCTGTCAGTCCCCCTCTCCTCTCCTCCTCTCTTCTCTGTCAGTCCCCCTCTCTCTCCTCCTCCTCTCTTCTCTGTCAGTCCCCCCTCTCCTCTCCTCCTCCTCTCTTCTCTGTCAGCCCCCCTCTCCTCTCCTCCTCCTCTCTTCTCTGTCAGCCCCCCCCTCTCTCTCTCTCCCTCTCCTCCTCTCTTCTCTGTCAGCCCCCTCTCCTCTCCTCCTCTCTTCTCTGTCAGCCCCCTCCTCCTCCTCTCTCTCTTCTCTGTCTCCTCTCCTCTCTCTCCCCCTCTCTCTCAGTCCCTCTCTCCCTCTCTCTCAGTCCCCCTCTCTCTCTCCTCTCCTCTCTTCTCTGTCTCTCCCCCTCTCTCCTGTCCTCTTCTCCTCTCTTCTCTGTCAGTCCCCCTCTCCTCCTCCTCTCTTCTCTGTCAGCCCCCTCTCCTCTCCTCTCTTCTCTGTCAGTCCCCCTCTCCTCTCCTCTCTTCTCTGTCAGCTGTTCTCTCAGCCCCCTTCCCTCTCCCACCCCTTCTCTCTCTCTCTCTCTCTCTCTCTCTCTCTCTCTCTGTCGCAGTCTAATGTGGGTCTTTAGGGGCAGGGGACACTGATGGGGGGGGGGGGGGTCCCTGATCTAATAGAGGTCTCTAAGGGGGTGCTGATATAAGGGGACCTAATGGGGGACCCCTAAATTATGGAGGGGGTAACACTGACCCATATTTTATGATGGGGGGTGACAATGACCCCTGTGTTATAGGAGGCAACACTGTCCAATAAAGCGTGCCGCATTATTGCTCTCCTTAGTGTACCCAAAGGTGTCCCAGGTCTTTACAATCCTATAGTGTATAATACAAAAAAATTTGCCATGCATCACTAAAGTGTTCGGGTTTGGCTTGAAGAAAAGGTGGCAACCCTGAGAGAGAGAGACTGCTTGTGTGTTCTTATATCTGATATTCTATCAGTTCTTTCACTATATTTGTATATACACACACCTCAGAACAGCATGGGGTCCGCCCCCCCCCCCCCTTATATATAATGGTGTGGCAGATATGGCAAGTGCCATGGGCACCGCATGTAGGGGGCGCTGGTGAGTGGCTGGCAGTCTACACACTGCTCAGAGATGACCCCCAGCAGAGCACACAGTCGGTGCTCTCCTCTCCCCGGAAAGATCTGGGAAAGCGTTTTAGTGTGAGGGTCAGGTGACTCCCCCCTCTGGCACATCCCAATATTCTCCCCGCAGGGTGGGCGCTCACTCTCCACTCCGCGGCCATGCAGTGAACACGGGTGGGCAGCGGGAGGAAGTTGATGTCCATGGTAAGAAGAGCAGAGTTGCTGCACAGCTGTGGCCCTCATGCCCCCCCCCCCCAATTAAAATGATCGGCAGGGCAATTACAGAGCGATTGTCTCTGTGTGTCTCCCTCCCCCTCCTGTAAGCTCTCAGCTGCTGGAGGGATAGACACACAGATAATCTGTAATTGCCTGCCGATCATCCATTCCTCCATGTCCTGTTCAAAGTTTGTTGTCGGGGTCATAATGACAGAAGGCAGACCGTGCCAGCTCGAGCAACAGCACCTCCATCCCTGAGCCCGTCCCTGTGTGTGTGCAAACCACAGGGCTGGTGCAAGGATTTTTGACACCCTAGGCGAAACCTAATTTTGCCGCCCCCCCCCCCCTTGGCTCCACCCCTGACTCCACCCCATTTGCCCTGCCCATGTATACCCCACCTTTTTAATGAAGCGCCCATCAAATGCAGCCTCACCAGCGCCCATCAAATGCAGCCTCACCAGCGCCCATCAAATGCAGCCTCACCAGCGCCCATCAATGCAGCCTCACCAGCGCCCATCATGCTGAGACTTAGTTGCTTGCTTCAGAGAGAAGAGAGTAGGAACACCAGTGGCTGAGCACCCTAGGCAGCAGGGCGCCCTAGGCGGCTGCCTAGTTTGCCTAGTGGTAGCACCGGCCCTGGCAAACCAACATCTCCAACCTGTACTGTGTGGAGAAGTGCACACAGCAGTAAGATTCAGGGCTGCATGATGTCTGTGTCCCGGCTCCCGACCATCAAAGGGAGGGGGATATTTGCATCTCATCTCAGTGTTAGCCAATAATGCTTTGTCTATGTTGCAGCCCCTCCCTCTTCCCCTCCCACCCGCCACATTTTAACTTCAGTTCCAGGAAGAAGACAGAATTGGTCCTCAGCTTGCTTGCACACATGTGAGTTTTTTTTCTTTATGTTCACTTCAGGGAGGGGAGAAGAAGGTTCTGCAGCAGCAGGGACAGTCATAGATTTATACTTTTAGTGCAGGTGATGGAGGAAGAGGGGAACAGGACAAGCATTCTCGTATCCATTCATGTTGTCATGTATTTACTCTGACACTATACCACCCTTACCTGGCACTGTACCACCCTAACCTGGCACTGTACCACCCTAACCTGGCACTGTACCACCCTAACCTGGCACTACTGTATATCACCTAACCTGACACTATCACCTAACCTGGCAGTATACCACCCTAGCCAGGCAGTATAACACCATAACCTTGCACTCTCACCTAACCTGGCACTGCTGTATATCAACTAACCTGGCACTATACCCCCCTAACCTGGCACTAGTGTATTTCCTAACCTGGCACTATCACCTAACATGCCAGTATACTACCCTAACCAGGCACTACTGTATTACCTAACCTGGCAGTATACTTCCCTAACCAGGCACTATACCCCCTTAACCTGGCACTCTCACCTAACCTGGCACTACTGTATATCACCTAACCTGACACGATGCCACCCTAACCTGGCACTTTGTGTTGGTCTATCACATAAAATTCCAATAAAATACATTTGCATGACAAAAAAATGACAAAACATGGGAAATGGCAAGGGGTATGAATACTTTTTCAAGGCAGTGTGTGTGTGTGTGTGTGTGTGTGTGTGTGTGTGTGTGTATATATATATATATATATATATATATCATTTTTATAGTTGGGCCCTCCTACTTTTGTTTCTGTCCTCCCATGTGCCCCCCCTAAATGTGAAAGCTAGAGACACCACGGTTGCACAGAATACGGAGTGACAGCGCAGTGGCAGGAAACTCAGGGGCCACACACCTGCAGCCAGGGGCCACTTGTGCAGCGATTGGTGGCACATCGCTGTCCTGGAGTGATCGGTGGGGACGGATGGTACGGAGTGCCAGGCGCTGATCATACCGTTGCTCGGGTATCACTATGTCCTGAGGCTCGGGATCATACAGAAGAGTGTGCACTGGTTACTCTGTACCTGGCTCTCCTGGCCCGCAAGGAGGGTACGAAGAGGGGGCAACTTAGCAAGAAGGCAGGCAAGACCAACAGGTGGCACGACAAGTGGTTCACCCTCTTCCAGAATGTCCTCTTCTGCTTCGACAGAAAGCAGAGTGCCCGACTCTCCATGCTGGAGGGTGCCATCTGTGAGAGGATCCCCCCACACATAAGGGCAGTGGAGACAAGGAGAGCATGGAGAAGCAGGTACCCCCCCCCCCCCCCCACCAATGTGTGTGTATATATGTATATATGTGTGTGTGTGTGTGTGTGTGTATATATATATATATATATATATATATATATATATATATATATATTACACTGGATGGAATTGGCATGTTCTCCCTGTGGGGTTCCTCTCCCACTCCAAACACATGCAGGTAGGTGAATTGTGCACTGTGTACAGACTGGCAGTGTACATGGCTGATCACATTCTACCCTGACCCTACAATCATAGAGGACCCTACACATATCTATGTATACTTCCTTCACTCCTGTCCAGCTCTTGGCGCATTTTGGGCCAGCGCTCATCTTGGATGATTTTTCGGACATGGGGGGGGTGGCATGAAGAATGTGATCACCCATGCACATTGCCACTTCATACAGACAGGGGACCATCACCTACCAACATGGCTTTGTAGTGTGCCCACACCAAGAGAACATGCAAACTACATGCATATTGCTTCCTGGCCCAAATTCAAACCAAGTGAGGCAAGTCCCAACCACTAACCTACTGTTCTCCCTATATACCTGTATATACTGACAGTGTTATTTGAAAGATGGGTTTCAAATGTTTTGACAGGGGCGCAGTTTCAGTGCTTGCCGTAGGCGCCATTTTTACTAGATACGCCTCTGCATTCCCAACCCCCACATTACCCAGTGGGCAGTTGATTTGGCTTTTTTCACACGGAGAAGATCCCTTTAGGGCCCTCATCATACCAGCAGGGATAATATATAGCCAGCCAATCTGCTTGATGGCAGGACACCCCTACTGGACATAAGATAAGAACAGATTTAAAAAAAATATATATCAAAAACACCTAAGTATACACAGAAGTGCACTTAAGGGTGTGTCTCTTGTCCACCCCCCAAAGGAGAAGGACCTTCCCAACCCCCCCCCCCCCCTTTCCGCAGAGGAGCAAGGTTCCTGACAGGGGCAAGGCTTGAACATGGTCAAAATGGCCTGGAGGACCCCTCTCCTCATGGCCAGCCGAAGCCGACCACCGAGTACTATGTGAAGGGCTCTCCCAAAGAGGGGTCCCTACAGTTTCAGGGGAGGAAGTAACCTAATAACCATACTAAATAAATAAAGTGCTAGTGCACTAATCAACAAAAATAAAGCTATACAATAAAAACGTCCAATGTACAGTCTGGATGAGAGTGTCTTGAGTATGTGACTACAGTCCAAGCAATACTGTGACAGTCTAAGCCCCCGTACACACAGTCGGATATTCCGACCACAAAATCCGTCAGTTTTTTTCAGACGGATTTTGTCCGAAACTGGTAGTGCATACACACGGTCGGACAAAGTTGTCGGAAAATCCAATCGTTCTGAACGTGGTGACGTTCGAGGCGTACGATGGAACTATGTAGAGGCTAGTAGCCAATAGCTTTGATCTGGTAATTTGATCTGAGCATGCGTGGCACTTTGTCTGTCTAATTCTCTACACACGATCGGAAAAAGTCAGATCGGATTTTGTTGTCGGAAAATTTGAGACCCTGCTCTCAAATTTTTTCCGACGGAAAAAGTCCGCTAGAGCCCACACACGATCGGATTTTCCGACAACATAATCCGATCAGACTTTTTCCATCGGAATATCCGACCGTGTGTACGGGGCATAACTGTATTAAAGATGGGTAGTAAATCCCTCCACCGTGAATGAACAAAAAAGCCGGTGCCTAGCCAATCCTCTGCAGTAACATCTTTATGTGTACAAGCCACTCACCTTACTGCTAAGGTAACAGCATATATAGATCACAAGCAACGGTCCTCAGGGGATCCCTCTTTGATGTTTACAGAGATGGCATTTACTAGAATGCTCGGTGTGGGGATATGAGAAAAATGAAGAAAGGTGCCAATAGCATAATCCCATTTGAAAATTAATTGCAACAAACATATAGATACACTCACTTTTTGTTTTTTTTATTGCTTTTAGAAACTAAATGTGTTTCACTTTTCACTTGGCACTTTAGCATTTAGCAAGTTTTTATTAATGATTATTGCACTAGCACTTCATTTATTTAACCACTAGGCGTCCGCACTATAGCCGAAAGACGGCTACAGGGCAGACTCCGATTGCCGGGAGGGCGTCCCTGGACGTCCTCCTGTTTACTTCCGCGATGCGCGTGCCTATGGGCGCGCATCGGGGAAATTCTGTGTTGGCTGTGTCCCTTGGACACAGCCAATCACAGATCGTGCTAAATGGCCAATCACAGCGGCCATTTAGCACTTGATCTATGTGTCCAATGAGAGATGATCTCATATGTAAACATATGAGATCATCTCTCATTGCCGGCTCTCCCTCCTCACACAGAGACAGCGTGTGAGGAGGGAGAACGAACGGCTGCAGCGTCAGTGTAAAAAAAAAAAAAAAAAGGTAAAATAAAGTGCCCACAGTACCTGTCAGTGCCACGTATAAGTGCCATGTGTCGTCAGTGCCACGTATAAGTGCCATGTGTCGTCAGTGCCACGTATAAGTGCCATGTGTCGTCAGTGCCACGTATAAGTGCCATGTGTCGTCAGTGCCACGTATAAGTGCCATGTGTCGTCAGTGCCACGTATAAGTGCCATGTGTCGTCAGTGCCACGTATAAGTGCCATGTGTCGTCAGTGCCACGTATAAGTGCCATGTGTCGTCAGTGCCACGTATAAGTGCCATGTGTCGTCAGTGCCACATATTAGTGCCATGTGTCATCAGTGCCACGTATTAGTGCCATGTGTCATCAGCGCCACATATTAGTGCCATGTGTCATCAGTGCCACATATTAGTGCCATCTGTCATCAGTGCTACATATTAGTGCCATCTGTCATCAGTGTCACGTGTCATCAGTGCCACGTATCAGTGTCATCTGTCATCAGTGCCATGTATTAGTGTCATCTTTTATCAGTGCCACCTGTCATCAGTGCCACATATTAGTGCCATCTTTCATCAGTGTCATCAGTGCCACGTATTAGTGCCATTTGTCATCAGTGCCACATCAGTGTCACGTGTCATCAGTGGGAACGCTTAAACAACACGTGTTTTTATTTATCAGGCGCTATCACTTAACAATCTATGGGGCCAAAAATGTGTGATTTTGCTTCTATACAGCAAGTTCTGAAAATGAGTACATGCAAGAGAAGCCTCTGAATGTTTGTGCTGTATGAATCCTGTATAATACTTTTTTTATAAATCTGTTTTTATTGTAGAAGTAAAAGGTTTACAGTCTCCAAATGAAAGATACCCACAAAGGGGAGCGTAAATCCTGTATAATATTAATAATAAATCACATGGCTATGATCACACTCAGGTTTGAATGGGGCAGGACTGAGCCAATGTTGCATGAACCATCTGAACATGGTACTCTTGCAATCATTTGGATAGCCTCTGTAGTACCTATTGTATGCCACAAGATGTCAGTCTTCTGGGTTGAATAACACCCAGTGTCACTCAGCCCGGTCTCTGTGCTGGGAGTGCGCTGTGAACACAAACACAGAGGCGCTTATAAGTGTCCCCATGGATAAAGACCCACTTCCGTGAGGCTGCATATTTGCATACGACCATCAGGAAGAAGTAATAAAATGTAGCAAAAAAAAGTACATGCCTGCAGGGCGTTTCATTCGCAATCAGTGCATCATGAGTGCAAAGAACAGGCTCTTGCATTGTTTACTCCCAGCTCCCGGACCGTACAGAGGTGTGGACCTTCTGATAGGGTTGGAGGATGGCACTTGTGTGTATATTAATTATTTATTTGTTTTTATTCATTTTTTATTAATATTTTCACATTAATAGGGCAGAGAAAGGAATAATAATAAATCACATGGCTATGATCACACTCAGGTTTGAATGGGGAAAGACTGAGCCAATGTTGTATGAACCATTTGAACATGGTGCAATCATTTGGTCAACCTCTGCAGTACCTCTTGTAAGCCACAAGATGTCAGTCGTCTGGGCTAAATAATCCCCATTGTCACTCGGCCTAGAAGATTGAGGAATTACATTGAGTAAAGAGACTTTTTTAGCCTAATGTAACCACTATTGCAATCAGCAATCCTAAAAACAGCCAAACAGATCGAAGCGCAGCCCCAAAATGTTATAACATTGCATGGCATTTATAAACACTGTCAGTGGAAGGTTGTATTAATGTGTTTGGATGTTTTTGGATGAAAGGCTGATTCAAAAGTTGGGCTAAGGCTTAGGAACACCAACCTGAGGAGCATAGGCATGCGCAGGGGGTGTGCCAGGTGTGCCTGGGCACACCCTAATCACTATATGCAGTGCCGATTGCCCAGACTTCCCCCAATGTTGCCCCACAGTGCTGCTGGCTTCCCTTCTCCCCCCCCTCCCCCAGCAGGGGAAGGGGCTAGTAAATATTTGATTTACAGGCCCCGATTTTTTTACTAACTTAACACAGTGCACATCATCGCTCATTGTGTCCTAGGCCATTAAATTAAAACTGTCTCTGTGACCAGTGGAGGCCAACTGTCACCAGACAGGGGAAGGCAATGGGAGGCCATTACACCATGGAGGTCAATTCCCATTGAGTAATAATGTTGGCTGCAGTCCTTGGACAATGTTATAGCAGCTTGATTAGAGCTAAATGGGTCACATTTTTGTGCCAGTAGTGATTTATCTACACTTACCTAAAATAAAGGCTGCATGCCGAGAGAATGATCTTATGGGCTTTGAACTCGACATCATCCACCTTTAGGGTAACATCACAAAATTCGTCCCCCAGCCGCAGCTCATGGAATGTGGTCCAGGCCATTCTTCTAATTGTCTGTTCCAGGATGTCAGTATTGGAACAGGCCAATAAAGCCCCGAAATCCCAGTCCATGGCCAGCCCTGGAGGTCCTACTGTGCTCATCCGTGACATGTCTCTGTCTCTACTGAACTGACAGTTGGCTGTACTGCTGAGGCTACCTGACTGATTTCAAAACTGACCAATCAAAAGCCGCTTTACTACTCTAGGTTACGTTATAACGTTTTGATGTCTGGACAACGCTATTGGTTGTCCTTTGCATTGCTATCAAGTCATTACCAATATACAATACATCTGTCACTTTAAAGGGAAAGTCCACCCTAACACTAAAATCTCTAAATCTACTGGCATCCACAATCTAAGACTAACCTATCTAACCCTGTAAGGAAATCGCTATACTTCCCTTTTCTGACGCCGATCTGGTCCGGTCCCATGCTGAGCTGTCAGCAGTGGAATCTCTGTGGAGGTGGGTGCAATGGACACAGCCGACAACGGAAGCCCCATAGGAAGTCTATGGGTGACATCACTCCCCATTCATTTCACAGCCGTCATCAGCTGCGTGTCCTCTGCAGAGCTTCCGCCGCTGGAGACCGGATTGGCTTCAAAAAAGGTATGTATAGCAATTTCTTCTTTACATGGTTAGTTAGGTTAGTCTTAGATCGTGGATGCCTGTAGATGTAGCAATTTTAGTGTTAGGATGGACTTCCCCTTTAAAGCGGTAATAAACCCAAAAGCATTCATTATATTGCAGCTTTCCAATTCTTAGATGTGATGACTGCATTCGTTTTCTCTTTTAGGTTTTCTTTCCATTATTCTGGTGATCCAGCCAGTAAGTCTGCTGTTTTCCCAAAAGGTCTCTATGTCTGGCAGATGTAGCACTTAGAGGGGTGAGACATACCATTTAACACTGACAGGAGTGCTTACAATGATCAGCTTTTATTTATTCATGTAAAACCTTTATCCCAAAAGGAACAAATCTGTTTTCTGTAACTGATTATTAAGTATTATCTGGGGTTCAGCTTCAATTTGTTAGTGTACCTAAATCTGCCAGTCTCTCTAACACCCCCCCCCCCACCCCCTTCTAGACTCATAACGCTGCTGTCAAAAGATGCCCCTTGTGCTCCTTCATCCAGAGTGGGGGCACTCTAATACAGGAGATGTGTTACTGCAGATCACCAGGTGAGGGGAAAAAAGGCTAACAAAAGAATACGAATGCAGCCACAGCATCTAATGATTTGTAAGATGCAATATATTACCGCTTTAATTTGATGTGCTTAACCCCTTCATGACAGAACGCAGTTCTGCGACATTGATATGTGCTATTAAAACTATATGTATCATCCCAACTACTTAGTGTATCCAGGTGAATTACTGTATTATACCAAATTTGGTTACAATTGATGGTAAATAGTAATGGATATCTATCCAATTTTTTTATTATTATTAAAGGAAAACTGGCATAAAAAAAAAAAAAGTTAGCTGTAAACCGCTTGCAGACCACCTCTTGTAGGAGTACGGCGGCAGAGCGGCTCTCCGGTGCTGGATCTCCTAATCATCTAATAAGTCATCCAACATTTCTGGGTAGGGGGCAAGCCCGATTAGTCACAGCACAAGCTGATCAGCGGGTGTCGGCCAATGATTGACCACCGGCACCCGCTGATCATCGAGGTGGAAGACCAGACATCTATGTAAACAAAGCAGAGCTCTGTCCTGTCATCAGGGATGTGCCAGTGTTCCATCAGATTAGGCGACCCATCAGATTTTGTAACGGAAGTGACGTTCCATCGCGGCCATCTTGGTACACCCGCGCTCGTCCGCAGTAAACCTACAGTGAGAAGGCGGCAAGCAGACATCTTTTTACACCCACTGGAGTCTTACACGTCACATTTATTTTTACCAGTAAACTAAGCTTATATAGTGAAATACAGTATTTAGAAATCCGTCAAACTGTTTCGATGTCGAATTTTAAAAGTAGCAGCGAGCCTGCTGATCTCACAGGAGTCCACCCTGCACTGCATCTCCTCCCTGCAATGATTTAGCAGCTCAGCTTCAGTTTCCTAGAAGTCATACAGCAGCTCAGAACCTTCTGCTTCCCCTCCCAGCAGTGACTGAGAAGATCAGCTCTCACATTAGAGCAGTGACTACTCCCTCTCAATCAGCTCAGTAGTGACTCCTAAGATCACACTGCAGGTCCTCCCTGTAGTGACCCAGGAGCTTAGTTCCCCTTTCCCAGCAGCGATTCAGCAGCTCTGCTCCCCTCTCCCAGCAGTGATATAGCTGCTGGGTTTTCCCTGTTCTGTCTTTCCATCACAGAAACTCAGTTTCCATCTTTCTGCAATGATTTAGCAGCTCAGCTCCCCCTCCCAGCAGTGACACCTCAGCTCACCCTGCACCGCCTCCATGCAATAATCAGAAGCTCAGCTCCACTTTCCCAGAAGCGGCACAGCAGCTCAGCCCGCTGCGACCTCCGTGAGTGTGATCACTGGTCCCGCGGACTTGATGTCTGCAGGGATACCCGTGATCGTCTCATGGAGAGGAGGAACGGGGAGATGCTAATGTAAACAAGCATTTCCCCATTCTGCCTAGTGACAGGACACTGATCACAGCTCCCTGTGATCGGGAGCGGTGATCAGTGTCATGTCACAAAGCCACACCCCTCACAGTTAGAATCACTCCCTAGGACGCACTTAACCCCTTCACTGCCCCCTAGTGAATAACCCTTTCATTGCCAGTGTCGTTTACACAGGAATCAATGCATTTTTATAGCACCAATTGCTGTATAAATGACAAAGGTCCCAAAAATGTCCAATGTGTCCGCCATAATGTCGCAGTCACGCTATAAGAGGGGGAGCTAAGCTGTTCAGTCAATGCTGGGAGGGGGGAGCTAAGCTGTTCAGTCAATGCTGGGAGGGGGGAGCTAAGCTGTTCAGTCAATGCTGGGAGGGGGGAGCTAAGCTGTTCAGATACTGCTGGGAGGGGGAGCTAAGCTGTTCAGACACTGCTGGGGGGGGCTGTTCTGTTCAGGCACTGCTGGGAGGGGGAGCTGATCTGTTCAGTCAATGCAGGGAGGGAGGGAGCTGAGCTGTTAAGTCACTGCCGAGAGGGGGAGCTGTCCTAGTGGAGCGGATCTATTCAATCATCACTGGGTGGGAGAGCTGAGCTGTTGAGTCACTATTGGGAGCAGGAGCTGAACTATTGAGTTAATGTTGGGAGGGGGAGGGGCTTGGAAGTCACTGCTGGGAGAAGGAGCTGAGCTGCTATTTCACTGTTTGGAGGGGGGCTCTGAGTAGTCACTGCTGGAAGAGGGAGCTGATGCCCTTAGTCACTGCTGGGACATGATCATCAGAAAGGGGCACAGACATAGGCGTGCGCAAGGGGTGTGCCTGGGCAGATTTCCCTGCTGATATTTCACAATAGCCCCTTTATGGGGCTCCTAAAAAATATTGTAAAAAATAATAAAAAAATAAAGTAATAAAAAACTACTGCCACTCAGTGGTGACTGGTGCTCAATAATTTGGGGGTGGGGGGGCGACAAACAAATGACACAACTCCCCCGGCGGGTGATGAGGCCATTTCCCCCCAGGAGATGGACATGAACACCAGCAACACCCCCGCGGGAGTCGGGAGATGGATGGCCTCCTTACTTTAGGAGGCAGATGTCCTACCCGGGATGACTTTGATCTCCCCTCCTCCTCCCTCCCCTGTCCGGACCGGGGAGTGCTGGATGCTGGATGGCTGAGCCACTCCTGGAGTCACAGTGGCGGCTGGTGGGTCGGTCGGGCTTCCCCTGCTTCTCCTCCGGCCACCCGTCTCCTCCAGCCATGCATCTTCTCCCTCCCTCCATGACCAATAAGATCACTTCTCCTTTCGGCCAATCAGCAAAATTGGTCTCTAGACCCGTTCCTGATTGGCTGGTAGGAGAATCAGTGTCACAATAGCGACAATCCATTCGCTATCGTCATACAACTGGGTGGGCTCGGAGTGCAGTGCTCTGGGCCCCAAACCCACCCTTTTTTGAGGCCTATTAGAGCCTCTGGCTCTAAACACGTGCTTCAAAAAAAAAATCCCCCATTGGACTCCATGAATCCGGCACCCTGCATGTAGATCAGGGGGCGGCTCCCGTGCACCCGTAATGGACAGGCTGCCACTGTTCACTGCCCTACTGACACCAACCTCTGCCCTACTAACACCGTTTAAAAAAAATTACATTTTAGGGTGCACACTCTAATGCAATAGGCTGCACACACCTATGGGCACAGATAATGGAAAAAATACAATTCAGATTTATTTATTTTTTATTCTGTACTGACTGTCTTTAAAATTGCCTGTGCCCCTGTTCAAATCCAATCCAGGCACAAAACCGGGGACAGACTTGGTCCAGGGACAGTGTCCTCAATCCGGGGACTGTCCCCGGAAACCATCTGGTCACCCTACTTCAGGGGGACCCCAGGTCATGCAAGAGGACACAATATAGAGGGCAAGTACGTGGTCTAAAATATATCAAAGTTATATGTGGGATGGGTAGTCCTCACTAGCAGTGGCGTATCCAAGGTATGGCAGATATGGCAAGTGCCATGGGCACCACATGTAGGGGGCGCTGGTGAGTGGCTGGCAGTCTACACACTGCTCAGAGATGACCCCCAGCAGAGCACACAGTCGGTGCTCTCCGCTCCCCGGAAAGATCTGGGAAATCGTTTTAGTGTGTGGGTCAGATGACTCCCCCCTCTGGCACATCCCAATATTCTCCCCGCAGGGTGGGCGCTCACTCTCCACTCCGCCGCCATGCAGTGAACACGGGTGGGCAGCGGGAGGAAGTTGATGTCCATGGTAAGAAGAGCAGAGTTGCTGCACAGCTGTGGCCCTCATGCCCCCCCCCCCCAATTAAAATGATCGGCAGGGCAATTACAGAGCGATTGTCTCTGTGTGTCTCCCTCCCCCTCCTGTAAGCTCTCAGCTGCTGGAGGGATAGACACACAGATAATCTGTAATTGCCTGCCGATCATCCATTCCTCCATGTCCTGTTCAAAGTTTGTTGTCGGGGTCATAATGACAGAAGGCAGACTGTGCCAGCTCGAGCAACAGCACCTCCATCCCTGAGCCCGTCCCTGTGTGTGTGCAAACCACAGGGCTGGTGCAAGGATTTTTGGCACCCTAGGCGAAACCTAATTTTGCCACCCTCCCTTGGCTCCACCCCTGACTCCACCCCATTTGCCCTGTCCATGTATACCCCACCTTTTTAATGAAGCGCCCATCAAATGCAGCCTCACCAGCGCCCATCAATGCAGCCTCACCAGCGCCCATCATGCTGAGACTTAGTTGCTTGCTTCAGAGAGAAGAGAGTAGGAACACCAGTGGCTGAGCACCCTAGGCAGCAGGGCGCCCTAGGCGGCTGCCTAGTTTGCCTAGTGGTAGCACCGGCCCTGGCAAACCAACATCTCCAACCTGTACTGTGTGGAGAAGTGCACACAGCAGTAAGATTCAGGGCTGCATGATGTCTGTGTCCCGGCTCCCGACCATCAAAGGGAGGGGGATATTTGCATCTCATCTCAGTGTTAGCCAATAATGCTTTGTCTATGTTGCAGCCCCTCCCTCTTCCCCTCCCACCCGCCACATTTTAACTTCAGTTCCAGGAAGAAGACAGAATTGGTCCTCAGCTTGCTTGCACACATGTGAGTTTTTTTCTTTATGTTCACTTCAGGGAGGGGGAGAAGAAGGTTCTGCAGCAGCAGGGACAGTCATAGATTTATACTTTTAGTGCAGGTGATGGAGGAAGAGGGGAACAGGACAAGCATTCTCGTATCCATTCATGTTGTCATGTATTTACTCTGACACTATACCACCCTAACCTGACACTGTACCACCCTAACCTGACACTGTACCACCCTAACCTGGCACTACCACCCTAAACTGACACTATACCACCCTAACCTGGCATACTACCCTAAACTGGCACTACTGTATATCACCTAACCTGACACTATCACCTAACCTGGCAGTATACCACCCTAGCCAGGCAGTATAACACCCTAACCTTGCACTCTCACCTAACCTGGCACTGCTGTATATCACCTAACCTGGCACTATCACCTAACATGGCAGTATACTACCCTAACCAGGCACTACTGTATTACCTAACCTGGCACTATCACCTAACCTGGCAGTATACTTCCCTAACCAGGCACTATACCCCCTTAACCTGGCACTACTGTATATCACCTAACCTGGCACTATACCACCCTAACCTGGCACTACTGTATATCACCTAACCTGACACTATGCCACCCTAACCTGGCACTTTGTGTTGGTCTATCACATAAAATTCCAATAAAATACATTTGCATGACAAAAAAATGACAAAACATGGCAAATGGCAGGGGGTATGAATACTTTTTCAAGGCATTGTGTGTGTGTGTGTGTGTGTGTGTATGTATATATATATATATATATATATATATATATATATATATATATATATATATATATATATATATATATATATATATATATTATATATATATATATATATAATTTTTATAGTTGGGCCCTCCTACTTTTTGTTTCTGTCATCCCATGTGCCCCCCCCCCCCTAAATATGAAAGCTAGAGACACCACGGTTGCACAGAATACGGAGTGACAGCGCAGTGGCAGGAAACTTAGGGGCCACACACCTGCAGCCAAGGGCCACTTGTGCAGCGATCGGTGGCACATCGCTGTCCTGGAGTGATCGGTGGGGACGGATGGTGCGGAGTGCCAGGCGCTGATCATACCGTTGCTCGGGGATCACTATGTCCTGAGGCTCGGGATCATGCAGAAGAGTGTGCACTGGTTACTCTGTACCTGGCTCTCCTGGCCCGCAAGGAGGGTACGAAGAGGGGGCAACTTAGCAAGAAGGCAACCAAGACCAACAGGTGGCACGACAAGTGGTTCACCCTCTTCCAGAATGTCCTTTTCTGCTTCGACAGAAAGCAGAGTGCCCGACTCTCCATGCTGGAGGGTGCCATCTGTGAGAGGATCCCCCCACACATAAGGGCAGTGGAGACAAGGAGAGCATGGAGAAGCAGGTACCCCCCCCCCACCCACCAATATATATATATATATATATATATATATATATATATATATATATATATACTGGGCTCCACTCCTGCCCAGGACACTAGCTACATGGAATTAGCATGTTCTCCCTGTGGGGTTCCTCTCCCACTCCAAACACATGCAGGTAGGTGAATTGTGCACTGTGTACAGACTGGCAGTGTACATGGCTGATCACATTCTACCCTGACCCTACAATCATAGAGGACCCTACACATATCTATGTATACTTCCTTCACTCCTGTCCAGCTCTTGGCGCATTTTGGGCCAGCGCTCATCTTGGATGATTTTTAGGACATGGGGGGGTGGCATGAAGAATGTGATCACCCATGCACATTGCCACTTCATACAGACAGGGGACCATCACCTACCAACATGGCTTTGTAGTGTGCCCACACCAAGAGAACATGCAAACTACATGCATATAGCTTCCTGGCCCAAATTCAAACCAAGTGAGGCATGTCCAAATCACTAACCTACTGTTCTCCCTATATACCTGTATATACTGACAGTATTATCTGAAAGATGGGTTTCAAATGTTTTGACGGGCGCAGTTTCAGTGCTTGCCATAGGCGCCATTTTTACTAGATACGCCTCTGTGTACTGTATCTCACAAAAATGAGTAGTCCTACAATTCGTGTTTTGAGCCCTGAGGGGTCCTTTTACACTCCTATATACTGGTATGACTGGTGCTCTTTGTACTCCTATATACAGTATCTCACAAAAGTGAGTACACCCCTCACATTTTTGAAAATATTTTATTATATCTTTTCATGTGACAACACTAAAGAAATGACACTTTGCTACAATGTAAAGTAGTGAGTGTACAGCTTGTATAACAGTGTAAATTTGCTGTCCCCTCAAAATAACTCACACAAACCTTAATGCCTAAACCGCTGGTAACAAAAGTGAGTACACCTGTCAGGCCACCTGAGGCCAGGTGACAGATGCACACCATTGGGATCAGGAGTGCACCCAAAGGTAGTGGACCCTACGGCTGACTGCTGCGGATGGGAGTCAGGGTGGTAAAGAAAGGCAGGGCTGCTGGAACACCAACACGGATCCCACGGGGTTAGAATGTAAGATTCCCCAGGGCGCGGAGTCTAAGAGCCAGTGTTCACCAGAGCCTCTAGTGGTGAGGATGGACTGGGCTGCAACTGGCTCCAGGTCACGACCCCCAGGGTCCCTTAGCTCACACCCACAGTAGGCAACAGGAGGATAGGGATAGTAAGGGAATAAGCCAAGGTCAGGGCGACTAGCAGGAAAGGACAGCAGAGTACATGCCAAAGATTCAGGGTCACAGGCAAATGGGGATAGTCGGGGACATGCCAAAAGGTCAGGGTCATGAGCAGACAGGAATAGTCGAGAACACGCCAATGTCGGTAATAGAGCCAAACGTAGAGCACATGGGAAGCAAGAAGCCAAACACACAATGTTGATCAGCAGGCCTGGCCTGCAGTGCACAGGTTACTATAGAGTTCTCTGATAGGAGCTGGGGTGGAGCCATGCTTAGAGGAGAGATCATAAAAGCAGCCAGGTGAGAGTGCCTGGTCTCTAGGTCTGTTTGGATTGTGAAAGATAATGTTACGCCGAGTAAATTGATACCCAACATGTCCTGCTTCAAAATTGCGGTCGCTTGTGGAATGGCGTCAAACTTTTACCCTCAAAAATCTCCATAAGCGACATTTAAAAAATTCTACATGTTGCATTTTTTGAGTTACAGAGGAGGTCTATGGCTAGAATTATTGCTCTCGCTCTACCGATCGCGGCGATACATCACATGTGTGGTTTGACTACCGTTTTCATATGCCGGCGCTGCTAATGTATGCGTTCGCTTCTGCGCGCGAGCTCGTCGGGACAGGGTGTTTTAAAAAAAATTTTGGGGGTTTTTCTTATTTATTTTACTTAATTGTATTATTCTTTGCACTGTTTTAAAAAAAAATATAAAATGGATCACTTTTATTCCTATTACAAGGAATGTAAACATCCCTTGTAATAGAAAAAGCATGACAGGTCCTCTTAAATATGAGATCTGGGGTCAAAAAGTCCTCAGATCTCATATTTGGACTTCAATGAAAAAAAAAAAAAAAATGTCGTCATTTAAAAAAATGACATTTGTAAATTCCCCTTTTAAGACGTATGGGCGGAAGTGACGTTTTGACGTCGCTTCCGCCCTCCTATGGTATAGAGATGAGTGGGGGCTATCTTAGCCTCACTCATCTCTATACACAGGCAGGGAAAGGACCCGATCGCCTCCGCCGCTGTCGACGTCTCCGGTAAGCGGCGGAAGGCACGGGAGAGTGACGGGAGTCGGGGGGTACCTCTCCCGCCACCGATAACGGTGATCTTGCGGCGAATCCGACGCGATGACCACCATTATCGGAAAGGGGACCGATCACTGTGAAGAGGTATACCTCGGTTGTGGCAGCAGCTGCTGCCGTTACCGAGATATCCCTCTTCAAAAAAATGACGTGTATATATACAGTGAGCGGTCGGTAAGTGGCTAGAGATGAACACATGGTGAGAGGTAAGCTGATAGACAAACTATTGCATAACCATGACAACACCCCTAAGTGAAAATGTCCAAATTGGGCCCAATAAGCCATTTTCCCTCCCCATTGTCATGTGACTCGTTAGTGTTAGAAGGTCTCAGGTGTGAATGGGGAGCAGGTGTGTTAAATTTGGTGTTATCGCTCTCACTCTCTCATACTGGTCACTGGAAGTTCAACATGGCACCTCATGGCAAAGAACTCCTTGAGGATCTGAAAAAAATGAATTGTTGCTCTACATAAAGATGGTTTAGGCTATAGGAAGATTGCCAAGACCCTGAAA
Source organism: Lithobates sylvaticus (assembly GCA_028564925.1). Taxonomy (NCBI): domain Eukaryota; kingdom Metazoa; phylum Chordata; class Amphibia; order Anura; family Ranidae; genus Lithobates; species Lithobates sylvaticus. The sequence goes on along the minus strand of CM053028.1, from coordinate 434,632,514 downwards.
CTGAGTTGCAGTACGGTGGCCAAGACCATACAGCAGTTTAACAGGACAGGTTCCACTCAACAGGCCTTGCCATGGTCGACCAAAGAAGTTGAGTGCACATGCTCAGCATCATATCAGGGGTTGTCTTTGGGAAATAGACATACGAGTGCTGCCAGCACTGCTGCAGAGGTTGAAGGGGTGGGGGGATCAGCCTGTCAGTGCTCAGACCATACGCCGCACACTGCATCAAATTGGTCTGCATGGCTGTCGTCCCAGAAGGAAGCCTCTTCTAAAGATGCACAAGAAAGCCTGCAAACAGTTTGCTGAAGACAAGCAGACTAAAGACATGGATTACTGGAACCATGTCCTGTGCTCTGATGAGACCAAGATAAACTCATTTGGTTCAGATGGTGTCAAGCATGTGTGGCGGCAACCAGGTAAGGAGTACAAAGACAAGTGTGTCTTGCCTACAGTCAAGCATGGTGGTGGGAGTGTCATGGTCTGGGGCTGCATGAGTGCTGCCGGCACTGGGGAGCTACAGTTCAATGAGGGAAACATGAATTCCAACATGTACTGTGACATACTGAAGCAGAGCATGAACCCCTCCCTTTGGAGACTGGGCCGCAGGGCAGTATTCCAACATAACGACCCCAAACACACCTCCAAGATGACCACTGCCTAAGGCCCCTTTCACACTTGTGCGACTTCAAAGTTGCGTGATTTTACCGCAATTTCAAGGAATGCCTGTGTAAGTGGCATCAAAATTGGACCAAAGTAGTGCAGGGACTACTTTGAAGTCGTAACGACTTGAAGTCATACTAATATGAATGGCTGTCATTGGAAATCATGGGGAACGACTTGTCATGCTACTTTGCAGCCCCAAATCGTGGGACACGTCGTATAAGTGTGAAAGGGGCCTTACTAAAGAAGCTGAGGGTAAAGGTGATGTACTGGCTAAGCATGTCTCCAGACCTAAACCCTATTGAGCATCTTTGAGACATCCTGAAACTGATGGTGGAGGAGCGCAAGGTCACTAACATCCACCAGCTCCATGATGTCATCATGGAGGAGTGGAAGAGGACTCCAGTGGCAACCTGTGAAGCTCTGGTGAACTCCATGCCCAAGAGGGTTAAGGCAGTGCTGGAAAATAATGGTGGCCACACAAAATATTGACACTTTGGGCCCAATTTGGACATTTTCACTTAGGGGTGTACTCACTTTTGTTGCCAGAGGTTTAGACATTAATTGCTGTGTGTTGAGTTATTTTGAGGGGGCAGCAAATTTACACTGTTATACAAGCTGTACACTCACTACTTTACATTGTAGTAAAGTGTAATTTCTTCAGTGTTGTCACATGAAAAGATGGAATAAAATATTTACATAAATGTGAGGGGTGTACTCACTTTTGAGAGATTTTATTTTTTTGGGATTATTTATTATAGCAAAAAGTAAAAGATATTGCTTTTTTTTTTCAAAATTTTCGCTCTTTATTTGTTTATAGTGCAAAGAAATAAAACCTGCAGAGGTTATCAAATACCAAAGCTCAATTTGTGGGAAAAAAGGGATGTAAATTTTTTTTTGGGTACGTCGCACGACCCCGCAATTGCCAGTTAACGCGACGCAGTGCCGAATCGCGAAAAAGGGCTTGGTCAGGAAGGGGGTAAATCGTTCTGGGGCTGAATTTGTTAATGAAGATTCAACATTTAGCAACTCACATGATTGATGATTAAAACAGGCACATCTAAGTATGCAGGCTTCCAGGGTAAAGCTGTCCACATAAACCGCATTCCGCATTGCCGGCTTTCACCGCTGTCAGTCTGCAGTCATGACCGGGAAGACTACCCTGCAATAGGGCGATCTGAAAGCGAAGCTGGAACCGCTCATGGAGCGCAGAGTGGAAGGGATGACGTCGATGGCGGTGCAGAGGACGGTCTATGTGAACAGCTTTACCCCGGATGCCTGCATACTTAGATGTGCCTGTTTTATTCATCAACCATGTGAGTTGCTAAATGTTGTACCTTCATTAAATGTAACTATATTGCTACACTTAGAGGCACCTCTGTTTTGTTTTATACTCGGATGTGACATGACACCACTTGTATATCAAGACATTGCTTGTATATCAAGTCACAATTTATTTTAAAAAAATGTCCTTGTCTTGCAAAACTGTCTCAAACCAAGGTTTTAGTGTGTGTGTGTGTGTGTGTGTGTGTGTGTGTGTGTGTGTGTGTGTATATATATATATATATATATATATATATTTATTATATTTACACACACACACACACACACACACACACACACACACACACACACACACACACACACACACTATATGTATTCTCATACACACATAGTGTCTGATAGTCTTAGTTCTCTCTCCAGCCTGCAGGAAGGAAGCAGAAGTGTGGTCGGTGGACCCCAGGAACAGCGCATGGACCAAGGACGACTCCAAGTTTGGGCAGAAGACGCTGGAGCAGATGGGATGGTCCAAGGGCAAGGTGAGCGCAATATGTCAGAGGAGGCCAGATATCAAGAGTCAACTTCACCCCCCCCCCCATTATCTATTTCATAGTGTTGAGATCTGTCTCTAGTCCAGCCTATTTGTTTTAAATTGTGCAGCAAACGGTTTTCTTCCTGTTGGTGACCCCCATGTGGGATATTTCTTCTCAGTTCCTTTTTGATGGGTGTCTCTCAGAATGATGTGATTGGGATGCTCCTGAAAAAGGACCCAGGCTGCATTTAGAACCCTTCTTCGCTGTGTGCAAAACTATAAAGAAAGTCACCACGGCAGATGGGATTTGTAGAGGACGCCATCAGTCCCCTCCTGCCTCTGCGCCCCCTCAGTCCCCTCCTGCCTCTGCGTCCCCTCAGTCCCCTCCTGCCTCTGCGCCCCCTCCTGCCTCTGCGCCCCCTCAGTCCCCTCCTGCCTCTGCGTCCCCTCCTGCCTCTGCGCCCCCTCAGTCCCCTCCTGCCTCTGCGCCCCCTCAGTCCCCTCCTGCCTCTGCGCCCCCTCAGTCCCCTCCTCCTTCTGCGCCCCCTCAGTCCCCTCCTCCTTCTGCGCCCCATAGTTCAGCAGCACCATGTCCTTACCTCTGTACATACCTGAGGCTGGGGGAAAAGACTGATAGAGCCAGAGCATTGCACCTGGGATGCACTGGAAGTGGTTGCAATGCTCTGCAGGCCTCAGTGCAATAATGAAGGACGTGCACATTTTTTTTTTTCTATCAGTGTTGGCGCACTTACTAAAATTTAGCAAAAGGTGGTACTATGCCTTTAAATTTACAAATAAAAAATAACATACTTTGAATTGCACCATGGGTGTGGGGGGTACACTGTGCAGATATGTTCCGGGAAGAGAAGGGAGGGGTGACCCCCATAGGGGAACTGTAGACACAGGTGGTAACATCTCTGGCCAGGCCGGCTGTATTATTTGGGAATACTCTAGAACTGATGATTTTACAGTTGGCTGGTGTCACTTGGGCTGTTTCCAATGACAGGATTCCTTTTGGGGTGCAGCCATTGTCTTATCATGTGATGATCTGTTTAACCAATGCCGATGTTCTATTCAATGGTCTCAGGGCTCAGGAACAAGGATCCACGGAGCGCATCAAAGTTCAAGTGAAGAACAACTCTCTGGGCCTTGGAGCTTGCAACAGTTATGAGGTAATGAAGAAGTTTTGTACTAGATAAGAGCATTGGCGTCCTACAACAACTACTAATAGTAGGTATAGAGGGCCTCACCTGGGGCCCCTGATGGCTACACAAAGGACTACACATGACATTCATCGTACAAAAGAAGACTGTCAGATAATTTAAATGTATTGGAGTAGATGGTCAGACATTGCAGACATGATATGGGAGATGGTCAGACATTGCAGACATGATACGGGAGATGGTCAGACATTGCAGACATGATACGGGAGATGGTCAGAGATTGCAGACATGATACGGGAGATGGTCAGAGATTGCAGACATGATACGGGAGATGGTCAGAGATTGCAGACATGATACGGGAGATGGTCAGACATTGCAGACATGATACGGGAGATGGTCAGACATTGCAGACATGATACGGGAGATGGTCAGACATTGCAGACATGATACGGGAGATGGTCAGACATTGCAGACATGATACGGGAGATGGTCAGACATTGCAGACATGATACGGGAGATGGTCAGACATTGCAGACATGATACGGGAGATGGTCAGACATTGCAGACATGATACGGGAGATGGTCAGACATTGCAGACATGATACGGGAGATGGTCAGACATTGCAGACATGATACGGGAGATGGTCAGACATTGCAGACATGATACGGGAGATGGTCAGATAATTTAAATGTATTGGAGTAGATGGTCAGACATTGCAGACATGATACGGGAGATGGTCAGACATTGCAGACATGATACGGGAGATGGTCAGACATTGCAGACATGATACGGGAGATGGTCAGACATTGCAGACATGATACGGGAGATGGTCAGACATTGCAGACATGATACGGGAGATGGTCAAACATTGCAGACATGATACGGGAGATGGTCAGACATTGCAGACATGATACGGGAGATGGTCAGACATTGCAGACATGATACGGGAGATGGTCAGACATTGCAGACATGATACGGGAGATGGTCAGACATTGCAGACATGATACGGGAGATGGTCAGACATTGCAGACATGATACGGGAGATGGTCAGACATTGCAGACGTGATACGGGAGATGGTCAGACATTGCAGACGTGATACGGGAGATGGTCAGACATTGCAGACATGATACGGGAGATGGTCAGACATTGCAGACGTGATACGGGAGATGGTCAGACATTGCAGACATGATACGGGAGATGGTCAGACATTGCAGACATGATACGGGAGATGGTCAGACATTGCAGACATGATACGGGAGATGGTCAGACATTGCAGACATGATACGGGAGATGGTCAGACATTGCAGACATGATACGGGAGACGGTCAGAGACTGCCGACATGGTACAGGAGATTATCAGAGACTGCAGAGGCTCCTGGGCCAGAGGATGGGCACCAGGTCCTTAGGGGCTGATGAGGCGGCACTGGTGTGCGGCAGATGATGAGGCTGCATTGATGGACACTGCACATCTTTAAAAAAAATATCATTTGAGGCCTTAAGATTATGTAAAACCCCCAAGCATGATATATTTTCTGAAAGCAGACACCCTAGGGCAAGGGTCTCAAACTGGTGGCCCTCCAGCTGTTGCAAAACTACAAGTCCCATAATGCCTCTGCCTGTGGGAGTCATGCTTGTAACTGTCAGCCTTGCAAGGCCTTATGGGACTTGTAGTTTTGCAACAGCTGGAGGGCCGCCAGCTTAAGACGCCTTCCCTAGGGAATAAAATAGTGGCAGTTCCAATTTTGTTATGTCGCACAATATTACCACAAAGGTCCAGGAAACACAAAATTTCACTTTTAAAAAATCCACAATAAAAGTTAATTTTGCGGGCCACAAAAACACAATAAATTACCCAATTTTTGGTAAAATATAAAGCTGAGGTTTCGCCGAGTAAATAAATACCCAACATGTCGAACCTTTAAATATGTCAGTGTTTTTTTTTTTTTTCTTTCTTCTCCCCACTTTTTAGTTCCTCTCTCCATGCCTACTGTCCAAAGCTATCTTTTTCTACTCTTATTACTTCAGATTAGGCCCCTCCCCCCCCAAAAGAATTAGTTTTGTTTTTTTTTGTAAGATTAATTAAAGTGCACACCACAAGCTGCCATACGCATGTCGGATAGGCTGTCGCATGCTTTTGCACTGGGCAAGGGGACTAGACAGGGGTGCCCCCTGTCCTCTTTGCTCTGGCCATTGAGCCCCTAGCTGCTCAGGTGAGGAACTGCCCACAGATTAAGGAAATTCCGATATGGTGAACTGCATGAAAAAAATCATGCTCTATGCCGATGACATGCTTCTCTTTCTGGGGGACACGGACGACACATTGACGGGGGCAATGACCCTTATCAAGAAATTTGTCCACTTTTCAGGCCTCACTATAAACTGGTTCCTGGTTAGGAATCTTACTGTCTGACGAGGAGTTTAGTAGTGAGGAATAGGAGAGTCCGCACGCCGCATACACCGGGGCTGCAGATCCAGGGTATACGTTTTTCCTATCCCCCCCTCACTGCTTTATGCACTACATGAGTGTTTTTATTTGTGGAAATGTGAGTTGAATGTATAACATGTTTCAAAAGGATTAAAGTTTTAAAGCAGTATAACACTATGGTATGCCTCATTGCTTTTTATATGTGAGCCTGAGAGAGCTGTGGAGTCTATGGTGGAAAGAGAGTCATAATGAGAAGGATCCATGTGCAGCAGCCGGAGATAAGGAGAGATCCAGATCAGCCATTTAGGTGAGGGTACATCTGATGGGGGAGGGGAGCACTGATGCATGAATGCACCTGTCACTTTATCTGTTTAAACTGACTTTTTTGTTGAATATATGGACTTGATAATTATATATATATATATATATATATATATATATATATATATATATATATATATATATATACACACATTTTTACCACTTTGTTTGAAATTCACGGATGCACGGGCACTTTTTAGGAGTTGTATATGTATTTTGTACATATATTTATATTTCTTTTTAATGCATCACTATTAGGAGATCGCAAGCAGTTTGCGATTAATAGTGCAACATTTTATATACATGTGTACACACATAGGTGTGTGCACAAGCACTGTTTAGGAGGTGCATATGTTTGTTTATGGATTCTGCACATATATATATATATATTATATATATTTTAAAGATCATCACTATTAGGAGATCGCAAGTAGTTTGCGATTAATAGCGTGGCACTCTATACATATGTGTACACACACAGGTGTATAATGCATTCAGTTTTTGGTCATTCACACTGTGGAAAGGTGTGGGAAGTGTCAGCAGCTGAGATACATTTAGCTTCTAGTTTCAATATTACCAGCGCACAAGGTCCCACCCATTTTAAAATAAATCACAGCTGCGGGCAAGATTATTAAGGCGAGGCCGCGGCTTCGGCCTAGTCCGCGATCCCGGCCAGCTGACTGACAGTTCAACTTCTCCCCTGCACACGGTCACACACTGGAGAGGCTAGGGGACACAGGAGGCTCGTGTGTGAGGGCAATAATAGGAGGATTAATAGGAGGATTGCGCCGGTGGGGAGCTCCGAGCCTGAGACAGTGCACATCTCTGCTCCCAGTATCAAGTGCCATTCCGGACACGCAGGGCCGTTTGAAGGAATTTTATGGGCCCCAAGCAAAATGGACATGGAGGCCCCATCCATACCCCCCCCCCCCCCCCCCCCCCAGCACGCACGCAAAGCCTACAGGAATAACAGCCTAGCGATACAGTTTAAGTTCACCAACAATTTCTGCTTGCCGATTGGTTGCTAGAGGTTACTGCACATTATTAGCGCTCACTGATTGGTTGCTATAGGTTAATGCACATCATTACCACTCACTGAGCAGTGGAGCAATCCCAAATAATTGAGCAAGTAAAGCGGCACATTAATACACATACTACAGGAGAGGCTCAGAGAGTGCAGACATATTGCAGGAGATTACCAGAGACTGTGAACATACTGCAGGAGATTACCAGAGAATGTGAACATACTGCAGGTGATTACCAGAGACTGCGGACATACTGCAGGTGATTACCAGAGACTGCGGACATACTGCAGGAGATTACCAGAGACTGCGGACATACTGCAGGAGATTACCAGAGACTGCGGACATACTGCACGAGATTACCAGAGACTGCGGACATACTGCACGAGATTACCAGAGACTGCGGACATACTGCACGAGATTACCAGAGACTGCGGACGTACTGCACGAGATTACAAGAGACTGCGGACGTACTGCACGAGATTACCAGAGACTGCGGACGTACTGCACGAGATTACCAGAGACTGCGGACGTACTGCACGAGATTACCAGAGACTGCGGACGTACTGCACGAGATTACCAGAGACTGCGGACGTACTGCACGAGATTACCAGAGACTGCGGACGTACTGCACGAGATTACCAGAGACTGCGGACGTACTGCACGAGATTACCAGAGACTGCGGACGTACTGCACGAGATTACCAGAGACTGCGGACGTACTGCACGAGATTACCAGAGACTGCGGACGTGCTGCATGAGATTACCAGAGACTGCGGACGTACTGCATGAGATTACCAGAGACTGCGGACGTACTGCATGAGATTACCAGAGACTGCGGACGTACTGCATGAGATTACCAGAGACTGCGGACGTACTGCATGAGATTACCAGAGACTGCGGACGTACTGCACGAGATTACCAGAGACTGCGGACGTACTGCACGAGATGACCTGTGAATTGGGGCCCCGATGACCGCTTTACAGAGGGCACAGGGGGCTGTATTTGCACGCTAGCTAGCAGAGAGGGGGCAGGGCTGGGAGCTCCACTCGGAACAGAGCGGCTGTAGTTAGAGCAGTAATCAGAGTGGGAACGTCAGTGGAGCTTCTGGCCCTGCCCCCGGACCTCTGTATTCCTCAGCCAGTATAGAGGGGGCAGGGGGCGGAAGCTCCACTGACGCGCCCACTCCGATCACTGCTCTAACTACAGCCGTTCTTTTCTGAGCATACAGGCTACATGGGGCGGAGTCAGAGTGTCAGTGGAGCTCCCGGCCCCACCCCCTCACTGCTGGCTAGATCGGGAATAAAGCTTCCCGTGTTGTCTGTGCGCTCTGCAAAGCCGCTTGTTTTGCCTGTCCTGTCGCAACGGGCCCGCGGACAACCCCCTGCTACGGAAACTCTGAAGGGGAAAAAAAAACTATTTTCTTCAAATCTAAATCGATTTGAACTCGCAACTCGATTCAAGATTAAAATCGATTTTTTTTTTTTCCCCAGCCCTACTTTAGATATAAGGAAAACTGTAAGGGACGAGACTCATAGAATAGGACTATATTTTCTCACCATGCATACAAACACGCTCCCATAGGGTAAGGGAATGCATACTATGCCTAGTAGAACTATATATCAAGACGATCTGTCGTACTATAAACTCTGCAAATCAGTTTAATCTTCGTCATTAATCCTCTTCTGTAATATTACAAACTGTTATGAGGTGTAGTACCACATATGCTCATGGATTATAATTTGCTTCTGTATCTTCATTATGTTGATCCTGTAGGTCTTGGATTAAATAAAAAATTTAAATTGTTCTCATTCCGACGTGTGCAGTAATATGTGTATCGCAAATGGCTTTTTTAGGCGTAGGCATCCGGCCACATGCGTTTACGTTTGTGCGTATATGTGGGGGATTTTATGTGTAACTTTTACATTTTTTCCAATTAAAAAAAAATGTGTTATTGTGTTTTTCCATCACATAGTGGACAAAGTCCTCTATGTGATGATGTATTATTTTTTTTTTTGGTGACAGGTTCTCTTTAATGAGACTATTGGGGTCTAAAAGACCTGTCATGTCTCCCCTGTGCTCCACTGAGTGTAATGCAATACACATTGCACTGCATTACATTCTTTCACGGCCTTAATGGCCGGGGTAACTGTCAATAGGAACAACAACTAGGAGGGGAGGAGAGCAGACGTGTGTTTGCTCTCCTTCCCCCCCCCCCCCCCCCCAATTCTCTACTTGGCGGCTCTCGCTATGCCGGTCGCCGGCCCGCAGATGGGCAAGCGGAGCCCGGGATACACAGCAGAGGGGGTGCACGCAAGGTGTGGAGAGCGCCTGGAGTTGATCCCTGGTCAAAATTGCCAGGTACTTGTTTTCATTTTCTCACGCTGTGACAGCTGATAACTGGTAAGTTTGTTTACATCTGATCAGCTGTGATTGGACACAGCTGATCACATGGTGAAGGGCCGCTGTGATTGTCCCTTAATTGTGATCACAGAGCGCGCCAAATGCATCTCCCCAGGGGGTTTTGGGAGGACATCCATGGACACCCTCCCAAAACTGGACGACTGCGCTGTAGCGCGGTCGTGGAGTAGTTAGGCAAGCTACTAGCAGGCTTTCAGTAAGCTTTAAGACGTTCTGAAGCTTGCAGAAGCTTACTTAATCCCTTCATGCCTAAGCCTTTTTCTGACCCTTGCTTACAAGTTAAAACCAGTATTTTTTGCTAGAAAATTACTTGAAACTTCCAAACTGTGTGTGTGTGTGTGTGTGTGTGTGTGTGTTTGTTTTTATATCCATTTAAAAAAATGGAAAAGAATAAAATGGCGATCGTTGCAATATTTTATGTCACACTATTTGCGCAACAGTCTTTCCAGTGGAATTTTTTTGAAAGAAATACACTTTTTCATGAATTAAGGGGAAAAAAACAAAACCGTAAAGTTAGCCCACTTTTTTTTTATTTTATTTTTTGTATAATGTGAAAGATGATGTTACGCAGAGTAAATAGATACCTAACAACATGTTACGCTTTTAAAATTGCGCACACTTGTGAAATGGTGACAAACTATTGTACTTGAAAATTTCCATAGGCGACGCTTTAAAAATTTCTACAGGTTACCCGTTTAGAGTTACAGAGGAGGTCTTGTGCTAAAATTATTACTCTCGCTCTAAACGATCGCTACAATACCTCACATGTGGTTTGAACACTTTACATTTGCTTATGCGCTCGCTTATGCGCGTTCGCACGGAGGGATGAGACTCTTTTAATTTATTAAGCACTGTTCTTTTTTTTTTTTTTTTCTGATCACTTTTATTGCGGTCACAAGGAATGTAAACATCCCTTGTGACAGTGACAGGTACTCTTTATGGAGGGATCAGGGGTCCCTCCAAATCCCTCCTTTGCACTTAAAAGCATTAAAAACGCCAAGTTTTGAATACTGTAATTTTTATTTTATTTTTTAAATGTGGTGCTTTTAAGCTCCAGTAAACAGGAAGCGATGTCATGACATTGCTTCCAGGTTACTAGATCTGATTCTGGCTTTGTTCGGGTCTCCGGCCAGCCGAAGGATGTGGAGGCTGGTCGCTCGGGCCGGGAGAGCCACAGAAGGCGGCGTGAAGGGGTTAAAGTGGCAATCAGCACTTCCATTAGGCGTTCAACATTTACAAACTGGATCTGAACGGCACTTTAAAAGTTTCAACAAATCTTGCTGAAAGATCTGCAAATGCTTTGTCAACGCTTGCTGCTCTTATACAAACTGAAGCCCCGTGTGAACCAAAATCCAATACACTGCAGATGTAAATGAGCCCTCCTGGGCTCGTTCCCAAGTACTACCAGAGGGGGGGTGGATAAAACCAGGCGGTTAAGAACCAGTTTTGCCACCCTGGTACTCAACCGCCTGGTTTAACACCCCCCCCTGCAGTAATTAGAAACGAGCCCTCCCCCCCCCTCATTTCCATGTTGCCTCTTAACTGCTTGTCGAGCATTTTTTTATTGATTTACCCCAGACATCCCCTCCCACCTCTCGCCGGCGTTTTTCGGCCTTACCGTTTTTTCACTGGTTCTCCTTGCTGGGGAGGAAGCTGTACCAGAGGATCTGCAGTGTAAGGATCTCCCTGTTTACAAATCTGGTAGCCTCAGGAAATTTGGAGTGAGATTTGGTGATGTCTCTACAGTGCTGCTCGCTGTTCTCCTTGCGGGAGGGGGAAGCTAAAGCAAGGGGCAGTCCTGACATGAGGAAGCAAAGCCGTTCTCCTTCACCAAGATGGCGGCCTCCACACAGAGACACAGTATAGAACACTGGTGACTAGTACTTCATCCTCCTACTTGTTTGTTGTGCAGTTTCCATCTCTGAACCTCTTAGAAGTGTGTCTGTGTGTGTTTTTTTTTTTTTTTTGCTGGGTCCAAAGTGACATCTCAAAGGGCCTCCAACCTCTTTTACTCACCTGACTTTTTCACCGCTCCTTTCTCCTTCACAGCAGGTGGCACTAGGTATGGGGGAGCCTGTGACCACCTCTCCTCTGTCTGTGCTCAGGCCTAATAACCACTTTATAGGGTCCAGCACTGTCACATGACCAAGGGAGTAACATCTTCTCTCCCCTGGTTTTCCAAGACTGCTAATTTCAGCACCGGCTGCGTTGGAGGTAGAAGCTGTAAAGAAGTCCAGATAAGTGGAGTATAGGTGGGTCATTAGGGACCCTTTGCAAATACGCTGTTCCTCTTTTTTCATGGTCAATATGTCTGTGTTCATTTTCGAAATGCTTTTTAATCAGAATCCCTTTTTATTTTGTTTTTTATTTCAGGATAAATGGATCGCCCATCAATTTCAACCAACTTCCTGGCCGAACTGAACGATTGCCATGGCACAGCAAGCTCTAGTAAGATCCATGGATGCAGAATTTGGACATATTATTGTCATCATAGTGCGCTGATTGTCCACTGATTGCTTTAAATGCCACCTTTTTGCACCATGTTACACCCGTATTTAGGATGTAACATGGTGAAATGTGCTGTACAGATGATGACCCTTGGTTTGGATGGGTGTAGAGGTGCACTTGATATGGAAGGTTGTCACAGTTGGGGTTACTCTTAAAATCTTTTATTGACATTCATAGTTCAAGTGATAAGTAGAGCCAACGTGTTTTAGGGGAAATGCCTCCCACTTTGTTAGGGCTGTGATGGTTGATGTGGTCGAGATTGGCCTTGATCCCAGGGGTCAAATAAGAATGGAGCCTTTTAGGTGCTGTAAAATGATGGAGGACTGTATTTGACCTTCAAGTCCAGACCAATTACAACCATCATAGCCCTGACGAAGGGGGAGGAATTTCCCCCGAAACACGCTGGCTGCTGTCATCACTTGTGAACCGTGAATTTCAATAACCTTTTTTAAAAGCAACCAAGTGTGATGACCTTCCATACCAAGTACACCTCTAAAGAAATAAGTCAAAAGAAAGGATCCAATGGCACAGTGTTTATAAACATTGTCACTTTTGTATCTAATCTCATTCATCTGAAGATCAAAGGGATGAACTTCTATCTTTTATATGTTATCAGTTAAAGCAACCTGACAAGTTTAAAAAAAAAAATGTATCCCTTTTAACCACTTGCTTACTGGGCAATTAAACCCCCTCCTTGTTCAGGCCAATTTTCATCTTTTCAGCACTGCCACCCTTTGAAAGACAATTGCGCGGTCATGCAACACTGTACCCATATGACATTTTTATAATTTTGTTCACACAAATAGAGATTTGATTGGACACAGCCAATCACATGGGTAAAGAGCCACGTCATCGGCCTTTTACCGAGATCAGGCGCTGTGAGACTGGGACAACGTCATATGAACTATTATTATTCACATCCTGAAAAATCACCTCCCACCCGCCGTATAGAAAAATGACGGCAGGCGGGAGGTGGTTAAACTAATGTTTTTCAGCATGTGAATATTTGTAAAATATAATATGGCACTTCCACTAAAAAGTTTGCATTTTTATATATATATATATATATATATATATATATATATATATATATATATATATATATATATATATATATATAAAATTATGGAAACTGTATTTTCCCACAAATAGAGCTTTCTTTTGGTGGTATTTGATCGCCCCTGCGTTTTTGTTTTTTTTTGCGCTATAAACAAAAAAAGAGCGACAATTTTGAAAAAAAACACATTATTTTTTACTATAATATCCCCCAAAAATATATAAAAAAAAACATTTTAACCGCTTCCCGACCGCCTCACGCCGATATACGGCGGCAGAATGGCACGGCTGGGCAAAACCACGTGTATATATACGTGGTCCTTTAAGAGCCCAGCTGTGGGTCCGCGACACGGTCGGGAGCTCCGTGACCACAGCCGCGGGACCAGCGGACCCGATCGCCGCTGGTGTCCCGCGATCGGGTCACAGAGCTGAAGAACGGGGAGAGGTCTGTGTAAACAAACCTCTCCCCGCGCTTCCTACACTGCCTGTCATTGATCGGCTGTTCCCTGTCATCGGGAAAGCCGATCAATGACGTCAGACGTCAGCCCCGCCCCTAATGTAAAAAAAAACAAACACATCACAGACCATAACCCCTCCCCGCCCCCTAGTGGTTAACTCTTTCACTGCCAGTGTCATTTATACAGGAATCAATGCATTTAAATAGCATTGATTGCTGTATAAATGACAATGGTCCCAAAAATGTCCGATGTGTCCACCATAATGTCGCAGTCACAATAAAAATCGCTGATCGCCGCCATTACTAGTAAAAAAAAAAAATATTATTAAAAATGCTATAAAACTATCCCCCATTTTGTAAACGCTATAACTTTTGCGCAAACCAATCAATAATCGCTAATTGCGATTTTATTTTTTTTACCAAAAATATGTAGAAGTATACGTATCGGCCTAAACTGAGGGAAAAAATATGTTTTTTTATATATTTTTTGGGGATATTTATTATAGCAAAAAGTAAAAAATATTGAATTTTTTTCAAAATTGTCGCTCTATTTTTGTTTATAGCGCAAAAAATAAAAAACGCAGGGGCGATCAAATACCACCAAAAGAAAGCTCTATTTGTGGGGAAAAAAAGGATGCCAATTTTGTTTGGGAGCCACGTCGCACGACCGCGCAATTGTCAGTTAAAGCGACGCAGTGCTGAATCACAAAAAGGGGCCTGGTCCTTTGGCTGCAAATGGGTCCGGGGCTGAAGTGGTTAATAAGCGATTTATTGATTGGTTTGCGCAAAAGTTATAGCGTTTACAAAATAGGGGATAGTTTTATAGCATTTTTTTTTTTTTTTTTATATTTTTTACTAGTAATGGCGGTGATCAGTGATTTTTATTGTGACTGCGACATTATGGCGGAAATTTTTGATATATTTTTGGGACCATTGTCACTTATACAGCAATCAGTGCTCTTTAAATGCACTGATTCCTGTGTAAATGACACTGGCAGTGAAGGGGTTAACCACTAGGTGGCAGTGTAGGGGTTAAGTGTTCCTAGGGGCATGTTACTAACTGTGGGGGGGCATGGGTGTGATTTAGTGAACACTGATCTCTGCTCCAATGTTCAGCCTTCGGCCTTCCCGTGAGACGATCGCGGGTATCCCCGTGGCGATCGAGTCCGTAGGACCTGTGACCGGACTCACTGGGGTCCCGACCGGTGGCGCGCACGCGATGGCACGGCGGCAATCTTAAAGGGACGTTCCTGCCCTTTTGCCTGTCCGTGCCATTCTGCCGACGTACATCGTTGTGGGTCGGTCGGGAAGTGATTAATTACTGCAGCCCCAGAAGATTAGGCTGCTCAATGACCACAGCACTTTTTACAATTTGGCACTGCGCTGCTTTAACTGGTAATTGCGCAGTCATGCAATGTTGTACCCAAACAAAATTTAGCCTCTTTTTCCCCACAAATATAGCTTTCTTTTGATGGTATTTGATTGCCTCTGCGATTTTTTTTATTTTTTGCGATCTAAACGGAAAAAGACCGGAAATTATGAAAAAAAAATGATATTTTCTACTTTTTGTTCCAAAAAATCAAATAAACTAAATTTTTGTCAAACATGTCAAAATGTATTCAGCCACATGTCTTTGGTAAAAAAAAAATGTCAATAAGCGTATATTTATTGGTTTGCGCAAAAGCTATAACATCTACAAATCAAGTTACATTTTCTGGAAATTATACAACTTTTAGTTTATGACTGCCTATCTCATTTCTTGAGGTGCTAAAATGGCAGGGCAGTACAACCCCCCCCACCCCCACCCCCCCCCCCCCCCCCCCCCCCCCCCCCCCACCCCCCCCAACCCACCCCCACCCCAACCAACAACCCCCCCCCCCCCCCCCCCCCCCACCCCCAAATTACCCCATTTTGGAAAGTAGACACCCCGAGGAAATTGCTGAGAGGCACGTTGAGCCCATTGAATATTTTATTATTTATTTCTTTTCAAGTGATTGAAAAATGACTAAAAAAAATTGCACAAAGTTGTCACTCAATTATATATTGCTCACACGTGCCATGGTTATATATGGAGTTACACCCCAAAATTAATTCTTATGCTTCTCCTGAGTATGGGGATACTTCATGTGTGAGACTTTTTGGGAGCCTAGCCGCGTACAGGACCCCAAATTTTGGATTTCACTCCTCACTACCTATCACAGTTTCGGAGGCCATGAAATGACAAGATAGCACAACCCCCCCCCCCCCCCCCCCCCCCCCCCCCCCAAATGACCCCATTTTGGAAAGTAGACACCCCAACTATCTGATGATAGGCATGTTGAGTCCATGAAATATTTTGTATTTTGCCACAAGTTGTGGTAAAATTACAAATTTGTTTTTGCACAAAGTTGTCACTAAATGATATGTTGGTCAAACATGCCATGGTTGTATGTGAAATTACACCCCAAAATACATTTTGCTGCTTCTTCTGAATACGGAGATATCACATGTGTGAGACTTTTTGGGAGCCTAGCCGTGTACAGGACCCCGAAAACCAAGCAATGCCTTAAGGCATAAAATGGTGATTTCACTTCCTCACTGCCTATCACAGTTTCAGAGTACATGAAATGAAAAGATAGCATAAAACCCCCCCAAATGACCCCATTTTGGAAAGTAGACACCCCAAGCTATTTTCTGAGAGTCATGGTGAGTATTTTGCAGATCTCGCTTTTTGTCACAAAGTTTTTAAAATTGAAAAAATAAATAAAACATTTTTTTTCTTTCTTCATTTTGAAAAATTAAATGATAGATGAAAAATACTCAACATGCCTCTTAGCAAATACCTTGGGGTGTCTACTTTCCAAAATGGGGTCATTTGTGTGTGTGGGGGGGGGGGGGGTTGTGCTATCTGGACATTTTCAGGGCTTCCGTAACTGTGATAGGTAGTGAGGAGTAAAATCCAAATTTTTTGCCTTTCAGAAAGCCTGAAGGCGGTGATTGGTTTTCGGGGGCCCCGTACGCACTCAACATGCCTATCAGCAAATAGCTTAGGGTGTCTACTTTCCAAAAAGGGCTAATTTGGGGGGGGGGGGGGGGGGTTGAATTGTTCTGGCATTTTATGAACATTTAGAAGCTTATGCCACACATCATCCACTCTTCTAACCACTTGAAGATAAAGCCCTTTCTGAAATTTTTTTTTTTTTACATGAAAAAAAAAAAATTTTTTTTGTTTACATGAAAAATATTTTTTTTTGCTAGAAAATTACTTTGAACCCCCAAACATATTTTTTTAAAAGCAAAAGCCCTACAGATTAAAATGGTGGGTGTTGCAATTTTTTTTTTCTCACGGTATTTGCGCAGCGATTTTTCAAACACATTTTTTTGGGGAAAAAATACACTTTTTTTAATTAGAGTGCTCTAAAACACACTATGTTGCCCAAATGTTTGATGAAATAAAAAAGATGATCTTATGCCGAGTACATGGATACCAAACACGACATGCATACATTTTTAAAAGCATTTAAAAACCTTTGCAGGTTACCTCTTTAGATTTACAGAGGAGCTCTACTGCTAAAATTACTGCCCTCGATCTGACCTTTTGACCTCACATGCATGGTGCAATTGCTGTTTACATATGACACCAGACTGATGCTTGCGTTCGCCTTTGCTCGTGAGCACGGGGGGACAGGGGTGCTTTTTTTTTATTATTTTTTTTTTTTTTATAATTTTTTTTGCTTTTTTGTTTTATTTCTAAATTGTTTCTTTCCTTTTTTTTTAGCATTTTTATTTTTATCTCAGGGAATGTAAATATCCCCTATGATAGCAATAGGTAGTGACAGGTACACTTTTTTTTTTTTTTTTTTTTTATTTGGGTCTATTAGACCCTAGATCTCTCCTCTGCTTTCAAAGCATCTGACCACACCAAGATCGGTGTGATTTAATGCTTTCCCAATGGCGTTGTTTGTATCCGGCGAAACCCAAGTCATGAAATGCTCGTAGCTTACGGTTTCTTATACCATACAGATGATTGGAGCCCTTCTGGTCTCCGATCAGCTCTATGGTCAGCTGGTGGAACCACCGGTTGCATTCTTGGGTTCCCTGTTGGGACAGGAGAGCCAGAGAAAACCATAGAAGACCGGGGGGGGGACGTTCCGTCCCACTGCTTGTAAAAGCAGTCTACAGGCTAATTGGCTGCTAGGATTGCTTTTACATGAAAGCTGACCGCTGGCTGAAAAGAATGATACCAAGATGATTATTCTGGTATAACCACTCAGAGTCCAGCAACATACCAGTATGTTGCTGGTCCTTGTTAGGCATATATTGTAATGTTCTTTTTTTTCATGCAGCCTGTGGGCTGAACGAAAAAAAGAGATTGATCGGTGGGTATGCCCACCATTAGAATACCGCTCTTCATCCACCCACTTCTAATTATGGGCATACATGCACCATTTTCTTTTAACTGTGGTGGTGAAATCACCTCCTACAGCGCTGGAGTCACAGCTTTATGTATCGTGGAAGCAAACGCTTGTCAGAATAAATAAACCTGTGCTGCAGCTGAATGGTGTACCTGCTGAGCAAATGATGGTTAACAATAAAAACAAACATTACAGTATAACATGCCATACCTGCAAAGCAAATACAATAAAACATAGTAAAAATAAAATAGAGAGAGAGCGATAGATATAGAACAATAGTGAGCGGACAGTAGAGAACGTACATAAGAGAGAGAACAATAGAGAGAAAGAAGAGAAATAAAACCACGACTATTTTTGGCTTTTTTTATTTTTTTCACTTTTATAAAAACTGTAAACTGAACATTGCAGATTAGGGTCTCTCAAAATATGATGGCCATCGCATCTTTAAAGACCCTGTGTATCAGGGGTCAAGTCCTGGGGGAAAAAGTGTGGGAACTCCCATCCAAGATCCACTCGCCCACCAAAAAAAAAAAAAAAAAATGATACGCTCATGTGCACGAACGCTTCAAAAGTGGTATTTTTCATCCAATTTTCGTATTGTGTGTATGAAGCTTAACTGTTAGTACATAAAAAAAAAACAATCCTCAATAAACATAAATACGGTAATTCTCTGAATAATCAGCATTCATTCAATTGTGCTTCCATGCAAATGTGAACATCATGTTCTGATCTTTATTGGGGAAATTTATTTTGTATATAGAGTGTTTATGTGGTAAGTTTACACTTTTCATTGAACAGAGTTTGGATAACACAGGGTTAAATGAAAAGGTCATAAATTAACTGCACATTATCTGGACAGAATGCTTGGGAGATAGTGATGTGTTCCTGCTTAGGAGATGTATATTAGCTTGTGGGGCTGCAAACTCTGCAGGGCTCCAACACACACTCGCTGCTATTCCAACCCTTCACATATTTCCACATACACTTCCCTCCTGGCATTAAACTTTGCCAGGTTTTGTGCTCAGCTTACCACCCCAAACTGATGTTCCTCCCTCAGCTCACCTCTCGGCGTCAGTGGACGGCGTCAGTGGAGCAGTGGACGGCGTCAGTGGAGCAGTGGACGGCGTCAGTGGCGCAGAAGATGATGTCAGTAGAGCGGAGTCTGTAATACCATGCTTTCTCCTGCAAAAGCGTCCCTGGTTGCTAGGACACCAGTCCAGAGGCCCTCAATTCACTGTCTCTGGTGGCATTGACGCCGGCGGCTGGGTGGGAGAGAGACAGCGCACAAACAGTGCAGTGTGACCCGGCGGCAGGACATTGGCCCCGCTGGAGCGGGGAAGAAGGGGGGAATGCGTGCTGTTTGGGGGTAGCTGACAGAGGGAAGGGGGTGTAGCTGACAGAGGGGGGGGGTAGCTGACAGAGGAGAGGGGGGTAGCTGACAGAGGAGAGGGGGGTAGCTGACAGAGGGGGGGGTAGCTGACAGAGGGGAGGGGGGTAGCTGACAGAGGGGAGGGGGGTAGCTGACAGAGGGGAGGGGGGTAGCTGACAGAGGGGAGGGGGGTAGCTGACAGAGGGGAGGGGGGTAGCTGACAAAGGAGGGGGGTAGCTGACAAAGGAGGGGGGTAGCTGATAGAGGGGAGGAGTAGCTGACGGGGAGGGGGGTAGCTGACAGAGGGGAGGGGGGTAGCTGACAGAGAGGGGGGTAGCTGACAGAGGGGAGGGGGAGCTGGGGGGTAGCTGACAGAGGGCAGGGGGGTATCTGATAGAGGGGAGGGGTAGCTGACAGAGGAGGGGTGGTAGCTGACAGGGGGGTAGCTGACGGGGAGGGGGGTAGCTGACAGAGGGGGGTGGCTGACAGACAGGCGGGTGGTAGATCAGATGACAGAGAGACCTCACCTCAGCCAGGAGACAGCGCGCGCCAGGCAGGGAGGCGGGACTCTGGGCGGCCACGATCACCCACAGTCCAGCCCCGCCTCCACATTTGATCAGTCCACCAGGCCAATCGCAAACCCTTTCGAACGCCGCCCGCACATGACATATTCAGACAATAACAG
This sequence comes from Lithobates sylvaticus, assembly GCA_028564925.1. Classification (NCBI taxonomy): domain Eukaryota; kingdom Metazoa; phylum Chordata; class Amphibia; order Anura; family Ranidae; genus Lithobates; species Lithobates sylvaticus. The sequence continues at coordinate 434,612,219 of CM053028.1, read as the reverse complement.
GGTGCCCACTCCCACTGCCCAGCACTCACACAGCACAGTGAGATAGTGTACATTGAAGGTGGCGGGCACGGGAATCGGGATGCGCTGCTATAGAAGTTGCGACCGGGGCCAGAGGATGGTCGAATATGTGTCTGGGTTTCGGGCGTGTTGAAACCCAGGCACGTGTCAAAACCCGGGCTGTCCGGGTCAAAACCAGACAGTTGGCAACCCTAACCACTTGACCACTGGGCACTTAAACCCCCTTGCTAACCAGACCAATTTTAAGCTTTCGGTGCTCTCACACTTTGAATGACAATTACTCAGTCAAACAACACTGTACCCTTATGAAATGTTTGGCCTTTTTTTCACACAGAGCTTTTTTTTTGGTGGTATTTAATCACTGCTGGGTTTTTTATTTTATGTGCTATAAATCAAAAAAGACTGAAAATTCTGTAAAAATTTATTGCAGAGTATTGGCGAGTATTGGCACTGAGCAGCGCTGTGGGCTGGATCTGTAGTGCCCACAGCGCTGCAAACGATCTCTCCCTCTCTCCTCTCACACTGGACCGATCGGTACAGAGAGGGGAGGAAGGAACCGGCATCATGACAGGTCAGTCTAAGTGATGCTCCATTATTTGATGGAGCAATCACGTGGTAAACTGCCGCTATCTGCGGCCATTTACCGTGATCCGTGATGCACCGGGTCCCCCGGCGGTCACGGATGTTCCCGGGTCCCCCCCCCTGAGGGGGCGCGAGGGAGCGTGATTCTGTGAGGATGTCCCACGGACATCCACCCAGAATAAGCCGACTGCGCTGTAGCCGTCTTTTGGCTATGGCCCGGTCGGCATGTGGTTAACCACTTCAGCCCAGGACCAATTGGCAGCCAAAGGACCAGGCCCCTTTTTGCGATTCGGCACTGCGTCGCTTTAACTGACAATTGCGCGGTCGTGCGACGTGGCTCCAAAACAAAATTGGCGTCCTTTTTTTCCCACAAATAGAGCTTTCTTTTGGTGGTATTTGATCGCCCCTGCGGTTTTTATTTTTTGCGCTATAAACAAAAATAGAGCGACAATTTTGAAAAAAATGCAATATTTTTTGCTTTTTGCTATAATGAATATCCCCAAAAAATATATAAAAAAACATTTTTTTTTCCTCAGTTTAGGGCGATACGTATTCTTCTACATATTTTTGGTAAAAAAAATCGTAATTGGCGATTATTGATTGGTTTGCGCAAAAGTTATAGCGTTTACAAAATAGGGGATAGTTTTATAGCATTTTTAATAATATTTTTTTTTTTACTAGTAATGGCGGCGATCAGCGATTTTTATTGTGACTGCGACATTATGGCGGACACATCCGACATTTTTGACACATTTTTGGGACCATTGTCATTTATACAGCAATCAATGCTATTTAAATGCATTGATTCCTGTATAAATGACAGTTGTAGTGAAAGAGTTAACCACTAGGGGGAGGGGTTATTGGCTCTGACGTGTGTGTTTTTTTTACATTAGGGGGCGGGGCTGACGTCTGACGTCATTGATCGGCTTTCCCGATGACCGGGAACACCCAATCAATGGCAGGCAGAGTAGGAAGCGCGGGGAGAGGTTTGTTTACACATACCTCTCCCCCGTTCTTCAGCTCCGTGACCCGATCGCGGGACACCAGCGGCGATCGGGTCCAGCGGCGCGCTCGCGACCCACGGGCAGGCATTTAAAGGGCCACGTACAGGTACGTGGTTTTGCCTGCCCGTGCCATTCTGCTGACGTATGTATGCAGTGGGCGGTCGGGAAGCGGTTAAATAAGATTTTTTTTATTTACATTTTTTTTTATTTTTATTTCTGTCAAATTTATTTTAATAAAATGCTTTTGGAGTAAAAATCTATTTAAAGATAGTTTTCTATTTAAGATACATTAATAATTTAGTTTATTCAGCATGAAATGGAGCTTAGTTATGTAGCATAAGGCTGTATATTTGCAATATTTACATTTTTGATAAACTCATTCAATTAATCCAAGCTCTGCAAGCTGAGATAACGTGCACTGCATTGATGCATTCACACAATTCCACGGTAACCATGAAATAAAACAAAGTTCAGGAATATTCCTTTATCCCATTGTTTTGGAAATCTATGTACACTACAAACTGTATGATTGAATTGGTTCGGATATCGCTGTTTTACTAACTTGACCGCTTATTATTCTAAATAGGAAACCTTCATTTTGTCTGCAAATATTAAAGATTCTAACTACCAGCAAGAAGAATTGCTTACATTTAAAAAGCACCTGTCATTTCAGATCCATCATGGCAGCGCCTGTTAGCGGGCATCCACTTACTTGCTGCCACCACATCCCTCACCTTGTTGTGTCACTGCCGCATCACCAGTTTGCTTGAAATGTGTCAACTTTGTTCTTTGCCCTACAGTGTTTTGTCTGCTGTTTTTTTGTCATTGTTATACAGTGGAACCTTGGATTACTCGCATAATCTGTTCCAGGAGCATGCTTGTAATCCAAAGTACTCGCATAGCAAAGCGAGTTTCCCCATAGAAGTCAATGGAAACAAAGATAATTCGTTCCACATTGACTTCTATTGCATGCAATACCGCATGTGGCCAGAGGTGGGGGGGGAGAGCCTCGGAAATACTCGGGGACAGCTTGGCTGAACTCGGAAGCCCTCGGAAAGGCTCGGAAACACTCAGGAACAGAGTGTTTGAATGATTCCGAATATTTCCGAACGGCTCCGAACCGTTCCAAGTGTCACCAGCGCCCCGACACCTCTGGCCAAATGCGGTACTGCACACCACATTAGCTTGAATTCTGCTCGTTTTGCAAGACAACACTCGCAAACCGAGTCAGGATTTAAAAAAAAAAAAAAGTTGCTCGTCTTTCAAAACGCTCATAAAACGCGTTACTCATTAACCAAAGTTCCACTGTACTTTAAATAAAGTGGATGATTTTTTCAGAGTGCAGCTGTTGTATCCCATTTGTCTGTCTCAGCCTGTATGGCAGGGATATGCAATTAGCGGTCCTCCAGCTTTTGCAGAACTACAAGTCCCATGAGGCATAGCAAGACTCTGACAGCCACAAGCATGACACCCAGAGGCAGAGGCATGATGGGACTTGTAGTTTTGCAACAGCTAGTCCGCTAATTGCATATCCCTGCATGTATGGGATGTTTGGGTTGAGCACAGTGAGTTGTATTTCTTCATGTAACCAAAGGCCTAGGTTTGTTATGCGATCATCACAGGAGGGATGTTCTTGATGGTTTCTTTTGTTGAAGATGGTGTTACATGTTAGAAATACTGTCCGTGTTTACATATTCACTGTAATAGAAGTTGTATTTTCCTTACACAGAGGTCCCTTACAAACCAGCTTAACTGTGGGGAAGATGAATTTAATAGCAAAGAAGCTGTGCTGTTAGTCGGCATCCTATCTATACTGTATCGATTTCTGGAGCCCTCTTCTCAGCAGGTCAGAGAATTTTCTTATATGATGCTGATTTAGTACTGATGCCAGCACAGGGGAGCGGTAGTGGCACAGGGTTTTTTGGCTGGGCGATGGGGTTGCTGCCTGGCTTACCAGTGCCCATCAATGCTGACTGCTAAACTCGCGGGGGTGTGCGGTGCGCCCATCATCATCACAGCAGGCAGCCAGAGGAGGAGAGGAGAGCCGCCCGCCCGAGCGCCGATCTCACAGTGATGTGGCGCGGCAGCTGCATTGTAATTCCCGCCTTTTGGAGCCTGCAGCGCCTATGATGGACATTACACGTCCCGCGGTCCCGCCATTGGAAGGATGAAGAAAGGAAGAAGACCAGATGAAAGAAGATTTTAATAAAGGAATTGTCAAAGACCGTCTCCTGTCATTTTTACAATTTTTGTCACTTTTTTGGTGAAATACCATTTCACACGGGGGGGGGGGCGGGATCTGGGGGTCCCCTTGTTAAAGGGGGCTTCCATATTCCGATAAGCCCCCCCGCCCGCAGACCCCCCCAACCAATGGCCAGGGCTTTGGGGAAGAGGCCCTTGTCCTCATCAACATAGGGACAAGGTGCTTTGAGGGGTCACAGACCCCCAAAGCACCCTCCCAATGTTGAGGGCATGTGGCCTGGTACGGTTCAGGAGGGAGGGGGGCGCTCTCGTCCCCCCCCTCTTTTCCTGCGGCCTGCCAGGTTGCCCGCTCGGATAAAGGGTCTGGTATGGATTTTGAGGGGGACCCCACGCCATTTTTTTTAAATTTTTTTTGGCCGGGGTTCCCCTTAAAATCCATCTCAGACCTGAAGGGTCTGGTATGGATATTTAGGGGGACCCCTACGTAATTTTTTTTTTTTTTTTTTTGACGCAGGGTTCCCCTTAATATCCATAGCAGACCTGAAGGGCCTGGTAATTGAATTTGGGGGGACCCCCACGCTTTTTTTTATCGATGACTTTTTTTTTTATCAATGACTTCAATGAATGACTGTTCTCTGTATTACGGGAGCCGACAATTCATTAGCCGCGAGTGATTTTAAATTCTTTTTTTCCTGCAAAAATGACACTTTGTGCAGGGACAGTTCTAAGCACAGGAAACATGCGCCCCTTCACAGGCATACTATAGACACCCCCCAGGTACGAAATTTAAAGGAATATTACACTTTTATTGTTTTACATATTAAAATCACTGCTCCTGAAAAAAACGTCCGTTTTTACATATTAAAATCACTGCTCCTGAAAAAACGTCCGTTTTAAAAAAAAAAATTTGCATGGATACATGTCCCCTCGGGCAGGACCCAGGTCCCCAAACACTTTTTATGACAATAACATGCATATTAGCCTTTAAAATTAGCACTTTTGATTTCGAACGTTCGCGTCCATTGTAATTAATAGGGTTCTAATGTTCGCGCAAACTTTAGGTCCGTTTGCAGGTTCTGGTGCGAACTGAACCCGGGGGTGTTCGGCTCATCCCTAGTTGTGACATTGACCCTAAGCAATCTCCAGAGGATGTTGTTATTACTGTTCTCATATTGGCTTTAGATGGGATATATACAGTTCTTTTTTTTTTTTTTTGCGCTTGTTGAGAGCAGCCTTTTTCAACCAGGGTGCCTGGGCCCAAAGATTGTATACAAGCCAGGGGTGGATCAAGCCTGCCCTTTTATACAAAGCCTCAGGTTTTCATTCTGCACTATTACAACTTTCTAGGCGTTGTAACAACTAATGATGTCATCAGTTGATAAGGACGTTGGGCACCTACACCGCATCCTTGTTTTCCCTCCCTGCACCTCTTCATCAGCACTGGGGTCACATTAGCTGATTGAGGGAGAGAATCTGAAGGAGAAGAGAAACATTGGATTACTACTCAGTACCAGTGTACAAAGGCGTAGAAAAGAAACAATGGTCATGGGACTTTATATGAGGCATGTCACTTCATGCATCATAAATATAATATACAATTTGGATATTGGTGTTTAGCACTAATTTTAATTGATTAATTCGGTACATTTACAGCTTCCTACAGAACAGTCTTTTTGCACATTTGGCATTTTCCCCAAGTACCTTGTTGAACAGGGGAGATGCAGTAACAGTATTATGAATGCTCAATTAGAAACAGGAGAAACACAGTTTACTGAATATTTATTTAGAAATCGTGACACAAAGTAGTAGGGAAGACTTGTGTCCAGCACAGAAATACACATCCAGTAGTCGCTGTGGGACACCCTACATTCTGGAGAAGCCCAGCAGTTCTATATATCCTGGATTCTTTGCTTACATTTTAATAAATATCGGCAAAAATCAAAAGATAAAATTACAGATAATGAATTGATTGCTTTCCAGAGTTTAAATAGAAAATTATTAGAAATGATTTAAAAGTGGTTGTAAACCTTAGACGTGAAATATGAACAAGCATATTGCTCTATAGTGTGCACTTGTCTCACTCCGGAGTGCCAAGTGTAATTTCTGTCCGCTACTTTGTTCTTCTATCAGCATTAGTCACTTCTGACAAGTTTTCCTGACACCAAGAGAAAGAGGGTGTCAGGGGAGGGGCCTCCAGCAGAGCCGCAGCCTTAGCTCTGTTCCGGTGTGCTGTGAGGAGGGGGTGTGTCTCTTCCCTCCAAGAGACACACCCCCTCCTCACAGCACACCGGAACAGAGCTAAGGCTGCAGCTCTGCTGGAGGCCCCTCCCCTGACACCCTCTTTCTCTTGGTGTCAGGAAAACTAAATATCGGCAAAAATCAAACGATAAAATTACAGATAATGAATTGATTGCTTTCCAGAGTTTAAATAGAAAATTATTAGAAATGATTTAAAAGTGGTTGTAAACCTTAGACGTGAAATATGAACAAGCATATTGCTCTATAGTGTGCACTTGTCTCACTGCGGAGTGCCAAGTGTAATTTCTGTCCGCTGCTTTGTTCTTCTATCAGCATTAGTCACTTCTGACAAGTTTTCCTGACACCAAGAGAAAGAGGGTGTCAGGGGAGGGGCCTCCAGCAGAGCCACAGCCTTAGCTCTGTTCCGGTGTGCTGTAAGGAGGGGGTGTGTCTCTTCCCTCCAATCAGCTCTCAGAGCTCTCCTCGCTGATGTAACTTCAGCTTTCCACCGCCTGCTGAGAGATCCTATGTAAATTGTGCACTTTGAATCGATGTAGATAAACAAGTACAACGTATGTAGGCGTATTTGTTTAATCTCTGTATCTTCTGAGGCCAGTCACATCACTTGGTATATATGAGGGTTTACAACCACTTCAACATCAGCCAGTTAGTAATTTTATATTGTTGCACGATCAATAGTTTAATGCGTCTCAAATGCTTTTAACACTGGTCTCCTTTATTGTATAGCACTGCAACTAAGCAGATGAACACCTCGCGTAAGACAATTTAACGAATGACAACTCAAGGCATACAACGTATTTAAAAAAGGTCTGAATAAACCAGAGGAGCTATACATAAGAACATGCAGTATCTTTAAAGGTCACTATTGGCTGAATAATTCTCCTTATATTCAGCAGTTTGAAGGAATATTACACCTCTGATTTATTACTTTTAACAAAAGCCCCATCTCTCTAAAGGACTATTCAACACATTTTCTAATATGCAAGATGGAGGCCTTAGATATTCTGTGCCTCAATGCCCCATGACAAAGATTTTGCAGTAAGTACATAATTTTACCAGACTTCAAAATGCGTCATACTTAGCAAAAGGTAAAGTGTTACCTTAATAAGATCTCTGCCGTCGGCTCCCTGGGATTCTCTTGCACACTCAGTATCGGGATTTACCATGTGGTAGAGGCGCACTAAACTCACAGCACCATCTAATCTGAAAAAAAGGGGAATTAATGCTGCTGATATGTATTTTTTCGAATGACTAGGCTCGGTATACAAAGAGGGTTGTCTTAGATCAGGGGGCAGATAGACATCTGTCTGCCCTTCCACCTCACTGGAAGCTGAATGTATTTTGCTTGTCTAGTTCCCTTTTCTTCATAGAAATAGAAAAAGATCACCCCCACTTTGCATAGAGATTACAGATATACTTGTTGCAACATTTAGCACTTAGGTTTTACCATCTCTTCATTTAGTTTGGAGCAGCCACATTGGTCTTCAGTGTGAAGAATGCCCCCTTACAGTTAACTAAAAAAGATCATCGATATTCTGCTGACCCAGCCAAGTGGTGTTGGCCTGAACTATGCAGGCATCATAAGGTGGGAGGTCAATCTGCCGCAGATTAGGGAACCCCGGTTGAGAATGGTTGGTTTAGAGCAGGGGTCGGGAACCTATGGCTCGTGAGCCAGATGTGGCTCTTTTGATGGCTGCATCTGGCTCTCGGCTCTCAATCCGCGGATCACGTGGTGTGCCGATCCGCGGATTGAGCCCATAGGAAAGGCCACGGCTTTGGCCTAGCTCCAGAACGGCGGCCATCTTGGTACACCCGTCGGCCTAGGTGATCGGCACGCTGACATCATCATCACCCGCCTCAACTGCTCGTGGATATGCCTGCTTGTGTAGTGGTAAGCAAGCAGACAATCGTAGGGGAGATGTGGATATTACAGTGGGGTGGAGATGTGGACATTACAGTGGGGGGAGATGTGGACATTACAGTGGGGGGAGATGTGGACATTACAGTGGGGGGAGATGTGGATATTACAGTGGGGGGAGATGTGGACATTAAAGTGGGGGAGATGTGGACATTACAGTGGGGGAGATGTGGATATTACAGTGGGGAGATGACGTGGATATTACAGTGGGGGAGATGTGGATATTACAGTGGGGAGATGACGTGGATATTACAGTGGGGGAGATGTGGATATTACAGTGGGGGAGATGTGGATATTACAGTGGGGGAGATGTGGGGAGATGTGGATATTACAGTGGGGGAGATGTGGATATTACAGTGGGAGAGATGTGGGGAGATGTGGATATTACAGTGGGGGAGATGTGGATATTACAGTGGGGGAGATGTGGATATTACAGTGGGGAGAGATGACGTGGATATTACAGTGGGGAGATGTGGATATTACAGTGGAGAGATGACGTGGATATTACAGTGGGGAGATGACGTGGATATTACAGTGGGGAGATGACGTGGATATTACAGTGGGGGAGATGACGACATTACAGTTATAATTAATCGAAATTATGATCACGTTTAATGGATGGAAGTCTCAATGCCTGCATGAAGCTTAACCTCACCACGTATCAACCAGACTACAAAGCCATCAGCAAAACCATGCGACACCAGAAGTCGCATTAATGGTAAAAAGTACTTTATTCATCATTGCTTAGCAACAGCATAACTTTTTTAATAAAAAGAATTCAGAGGTCGTGTCATGTTCGGCAACTTTGCCGTATTTCTTTGTTCTGTGATTTATCCCTTAATAAAGAACACTTGATTGTTTAATTCACAGACTTTAAAAGTGTTGGTCTTACATAAAATGCACAGATTTACTTGTATTTAGTTTTAAACATATTGTATGGCTCTCACGGAATTACATTTTAAAATATGTGGCGTTCATGGCTCTCTCAGCCAAAAAGGTTCCCTACCCCTGGCTTAGAGGCTTGTTATTCTGTCCTTAAGACTGAGTACAGTTTTACACCATGTGCTTAATTCATCTTTTATTACTGTGCATTTTTGTTAAAATTCACTATACACACTTTATAAACAATTATTTTGAACATTGTTTATCTTTATCCGTTTAGGATTCCCCATTTGATCACATTTTTTCTGTATAATTTGGTTTAGTTTTTACCAAAACTGCCAACCTGCATACAGTGGTGTTCCATACACGACTCTTTCTGGGTCTAAGTGATGCATTGCTGTTTCTGTACTCTTACAGACTGAGCTCACTTATAGGGGAAAAAGCAGACAGTACACTCTCCTGAACATACATAGTATGAGCCATAAGTGACATTTGTAAGAATTGCTCATGTGCAATGGACCCTTTTTTTCATAGCTTTGTTATAAATTTTAAACATTGTTCTTAAAACTGATAAATTTCTAATTTAACCACTTGCCGCCCGCCCGTTGTAAATAGACGTCGGCAAAGTGTTTTTTAAATTCTGACAGGACGTCCTCAGGATTTTGAGCCGCTGCGCGCCACCGGGGGCGCGCATCGCGGCGATCGTTGTTGACTCTTTACCACGTGATCAGCTGTGTCCAATCACGGCTGATCACAGTGTAAATAGGAAGAGCCGGTAATCGGCTTTTCCTCACTCGCGTCTGTCAGACGCGAGTAGAGGAGAGCCGATCGGCTGCTCCTCTGACAGGGGGTGTCTGTGCTGAATGATTATCAGCACAGCCCCCCCGAGGATGCCCACACTGGACCACCAGGGACGCCACCAGACCACCAGGGATGCGCAGCACAAGGTATGCCACCCTAGACCACCAGGGATGACACACAGTGCCCACAATGGATGCCAATCAGTGCCCACAATGGGCATCACTGATTGGCATGCATTATTGTTTGGCACTGATAGGCAGCATTGTTTTGTATTGATGGATGCCAATCAGTGCCTATCCGTGCCACCTATCAGTGACCATCCGTGCCACCTATCAGTGACCATCCATGCCCATCTGTGCCGCCTATCCATGCTAATCCGTGCCACCTATCCATGCCAATCCGTGCCAGCTATCAGTGCCAATTTGTGCCACCTATCAGTGCCTATCCGTGTCGCCCATCAGTTTCGCCCATCAATGCCACCTCATCGGTGCCCATCAGTGCTGCCTTATCAGTGCCCATCAGTGCAGCCCCATCAGTGCCCATCAGTGAAGGAGAAAACTTACTTATTTACAAAGTTTTGAAACTGAAACAAAAAAAAATTTTTTTTAAATTTTCGGTCTTTTTTTATATGTTTAGCAAAAAATGTTTATCTATTTATTGTTTATCTTAAAAATTGTTTATCTTAAAAATGTTTTAAAAATTGTTTATCTATTGGATAGGGTCCTGTCCCCCCTTGTCAGGAACACAAGATCTTACATCAGAGACACACAGGACTTCCTATCTAAAATTAGAAAAATACCGTTATGTCAGGGTGATGAGATACTTGTAACCTGGGATGTGACCAGTTTGTATACCTGCATTCCGCATAGGGAAGGAATTGATGCAGCCATTGGACTCATTAGACGCAGTGACATTTATTCTGAGGCTCAAGTCAGACTGTTTGAAAATATGTTTAATATTCTGCTATCGAATAACTATTTTCTTTTCTAGGATCAGTTTTATGTGCAGCAGAATGGAGTTGCCATGGGATCCAATGTTGCCCCGCCATACGCTTGCTCATTTATGAATGAGTTTGAGCATAAATAGAGGTTTTTCAGCGATACTGCGCCACCTGGTGGCGGTATATAGACGATGTCTTTGCTGTGTGGCGGGGCAACATTGAATCCCTTATGGCTTTTGATGAGATATTAAATGGTTTTTCTCCGGAGATCCAGTTTAAGATAAATATTGGAGGTAACTCCATTCCATTTCTGGATACCCGAATATACGTTCACCAATGTCGTATTGAGTCAGATCTATATGTCAAACCAACAGATAGGAACCAACTCTTAATGTTTAATAGCTACCATCCACCCCACGTTTTTAAATCTATTCTAAAAAGCCAACTGCTGAGGGTGAAACGGATAGTGAGTGATGAGACTATAAGAAAAGCTCGACTAGATGAGATGTGCTGCAAATTTAAAGAACGGCGATATCCAGATAATCTAATCAGACAGGAACTTGCAAAGGTAGTTAATGATGTGGTAGTGGTCAGGAATCGACACCATGATATGGATAAATCTAGACTCCCCTTTAGTTTTCAGTTTAATAGTTCTAGTGAAAAGATATTTAATATTATAAAAAAACATTGGCCCCTTCTGAAAAGATCATACCCCCAGATTGAAATCCTACAGCAAACTCCCATGCGGGCATATCGCCGTAATAGGACCATAAGAGACTGGTTAGTAAAATCAGGATTTAGGGATGAGAAAAAGGTATCTAAAATGACATTTCTTGGCAGAAAAAGGAAGGGATGTTTCCCTTGCTTGAAATGCATTCAATGCAGTCTACTTGTTAAAGGTGACCACTTTATACATCCTACATGTGGTGACAAAATCACAATCAATGGATTCTATACTTGCCAGTCTTCCTATGTTATTTACATTCTAATATGTCCCTGTGGGTTATTATATGTTGGGGAGACCACACAGAAAATCAAGGATAGGATCGCACAGCATCGCAGTACTATTTGACTTAAACAGCCGACTTTCCCTGTATCCAAGCATTTTATGGAAAAGGGACACTGCGATTCTGATTTGCGATATATGGTCCTTGAGGAAGTTATTAGGGATAAAAGAGGTGGTGATCGGATCCTTAAACTGAGAAAGAGGGAGGCTTGGTGGATTAATCGATTACAATCTTTGAGCCTGAGTGGAATGAACAGAGATTATGATTTGTATTTGTTCCTATGATACACGGTACATGATTGGTGGTGTACTGCATGGATTTTTATTTTATTTTTTTATTATTTTTGGATATTGATATGAGATATTCTGGTGGTCATGATGCTATGGAATTCTAATACCAATGAATCTTTCTTTTCCTGCAGGAAATGTTGGGAGCAGTATCATTGCATGCTCTGGTTGGAATCTGGTGAAGATGAATTATTGCAAAGATAGGAGACAATTGCTATTGTTTTTTCATGGTATCATGACTATTTACCGAATTGGTACAACCCTATAGCATGTGCAATGTATGGTGATCTTAATTGATTGGATATGTTTTCTTGCTGATGGGGTTAAGTTTGAAGCTTTCAATTAATGCTGATTGGTGATCTGTGACATACACCTGTGTGTTGAACTCTTGGGTTTGGTATACATATGTTTAGTTTGAGACAGTGTGCTACACAAGCCAGAGATAGCCTGATGAAGAGCTCTGCTCGTAACTGTACAGTGGCTGTGCTTATTTGAAATAATGAAGTAAAGGATTTTGCAATTGGAAGTACGTGTCCCGTTTTGATTTATTTATATATATATATATATATATATATATATATATATATATATAACAACCTTTTGCTCTTCACAGACCAGTGTTGTCCGTGTTTCCCAGGCAGAGAGCCAAAGCTGTCTGCCCAGGTGAGCTTAAATTAGCCTGGGGAAGAGGACCAAGACCCGAACTGGACCATGGATCCGAGATCCCTGAACGTATATGAGAGGAGCCTGGGAGATGTATAAACCACGAACAGGCCTTTTACCAGCTCTCTCTGGGATGTTCTGCTATTTTATATATATATATATATATATATATAATCAAATGCACTGTCACTGACTGAATATATAAATTCTACACTGAATATCTAATCTACGCTAAATGCAGAGTATATATAAATAATCTATACACATATATCAAATACACTGCCTGCACACAACTAAGCTGCCTAATCTCTCTTCGTTCATTCCACTATACGCCCGCTGTGTAAGCAGCAGCCTTATATAGTGTGGGGCGTGGACTTAGCCTCCTGAGCCATGATTAGCCAAAGGCAACCTGCCTTTGGCCTATTATGGCTCTCTCAGCAGAGCACGCTGTGATTGGCCAAAGCATGAACGTCCGGTGCATGCTTTGGCCAATCGTCATACAGCAATGCACTGCGATCTTGCAGTGCATTATGGGGCGTTTTGTGGCGCTCTTATTTAAGTGAATGCCCCATATGTTCGCTTCGTTTTAGAACAAAGGAACACCGATGGTCAACTCGAACCGCGGGCTCATCCCTACTTTTGAATATGATGCTACAAGCTTGGCACGCCTATTTTTGGGCAGTTTCTCCCATTCTTCTTTGCAGGACCTCTCAAGCTCCATCAGGTTGAATGGGATGCATCAGTTCACAGCCATTTTCAGATTTCTCCAGAGATGTTCAATCAAGTTCAAGTCTGGGCTACTCAAGGACATTCACAGAGTTGTCCCTTAGCCACTCCTTTGTTATCTTGGCTGTAGGGTCATTGTCAGTGGCGGATGGTGCTCAAAATTTTTGGAAGGGCGCAAAATTCTGAAAAACACTGAAAAAAAAACATCAAATGCAGCCACTGTGACCCCCCCCCCCCCCTGCTCGCCCGCTGCATGCCAGGCACTTACCTCATCTTGGTAGGGGATCAGGCAGCAGGTCAGGTGGCGAGCTGTGGGATGAGCAGCGGGTGACGGCAGCAGCTTTTGTGTCCTCCATTTGCCTCGTCTTCCTTCTGCTAGGCATCCAACCACACCGCCGGTGCCTTCAGCCAACCAGGTGACGGTTATTCGATCCGCGTCTCCTGCTGAGAGGCAGTTCAGTGTTAGAAAAGCAAATATTTATTCGCTTTTCTAACACATCTGCTCTGCGCCACAAGTTCACCTTTTTTTAAGCCCATGGCTCTAATCAGGTGCTTCAAAAACACCCCCCTCGCTGGAATTCAGGCGCCCCCCCCCCCCGCATCCAAAAAAAGGCCGGCGCCTGAATAGAGGGTGGTGGCGGCAATGGATAGATTTATGCATACTACACAGAAGGGGAGTGGCGTGATAGAGGGGGCAGTGCCTGAGCGCCGCTAATGGGCACACCACCACTGGTCATTGTCCTGTTGGAAGATGAACCTTCACCCCAGTCCAGAGCACTCTGGAGCAGGTTTTCATCAAGAATGTCTCTGTACATTGCTGCATTCATCTTTCCTTCGACCCTGACTGGTCTCCCAGTTCCTGCTACTGAAAAACATCCCCACAGCATGATGCTGCCATAACCATGCTTCACTGTAGGGATGGTATTGGACAGGTGATGAGCGGTGCCTGGTTTCCTCCAGACACAATGCTTGCCATTCAGGCCAAAGAGCTCAATCTTTGTTTCATCAGACTAGAGAATTTTTTTTCTCTTGGTCTGAGAGTCCTTCAGGTCCCTTTTGTTAAACTCCAGACGAGCTTTTGTCTGGCCACTCTACCTCACAGGCCTGATTGGTGGAGTGCTGCAGAGATGGTTGTTCTTCTGGGAGGTTCTTAGATTTCCTGGGGATTCTAAGACCCTTCTGGATTATTCCCCTAAAATAAAAAAACCCTGCTGGCTTTTCTATTCACTCTGATTTGTCAAGAATATTTCCATCTATAATGAAGGTGTGAGGCCTGTGAGGTGAAGGGGGAACCACATGGAGAGTTTCTACATACAAGCTAACAGGAGTAGTGACGGCAGGTTCACTACTCCTGTCAGCTTAGCGCTGGAGAAGACCAGCCAGATCTGAATAAGAGGAGAGAGCCGAGAGGAGGGACAGGTTGTGCTCTCTCTCCCCTCCAGCTCCGTCTCCCGACACTGCAGCTCTCCGGGATCGGGACTGCCAGATTGCCACTGTGCAATGTATGTTTATCTCCCCCATCTCCTTCCAGCCAAGAACATGGGTAGGGGGCGAGTACACGAACACCGCACAGTGGCAATCTGACAGCCAGTGGCATCTCTGGTGCAGGACCCCAACGCTGCAATCTTATAGTCCCACTATAGTGCCTGAATTTTTAGTTTGGGGGAATTTTTGCTGACACATAATCTCCATACATTTTGGGGGGTGCCATTTGTCATCTTCGCCCTGGCCGCTAGATGAACTTGTCCCGGTACTGAGTCTGACTATTTAATATATCCTCCCTCTTTACCCTCTACATCCCCCCCCCTTGTACTGGGGTGAACTCAAATCATCATTACCCCCTCTTCCACCATATCTATCCCCTGCCCTAACCCTGCCCCCCTCCGCCCTACTCATTTTCCTATTCCTCTAATACGCTGTTTCTAACCCATTTTCCTAGACCCTTTTTTCCCGGTCTGCAATCCTGTTGGAAGAATAGAAAAGGGTCCCTCTCCAAATATTTTTCTATAACACCCTAGTCTCAGTCAAAGCATATAAGAATAGTGTCATACCTTATCTTCTAAATGCATGGTACCTCAATTTTGGAAAAGTGATACATGCTCGACCCTACCTGACTGGAGGCTAGAGGTGGATGGAATTATGGAGCAGAAATTTGGGTTTGTAGGTGTAAGGGGAAATATGATAAACTCCATACAATATGGGCCACCCTGGCTTCATTACTTTTCACCTTTTCACCATGTAAAATGTTGTTGATCTGTATTCTATCCTGGAGGTCATTGCCTTTGGATGATAGACCGTCTGTTTTCTGTTTCTCTGCCCTTTATCAACCTCCATGGGTGGAGAGAGTACTTATGAACTTTGGGGCCGTATATCCAAAGTAACATAGCTTGACTTTTCTATAGGGGTTGGATGTTTGGATGTCTAAAAGCTTTATATTCCATCTTTTTTGAGGGGGGTTTTCTTGTTTTGTATAAATTGAGGTTTAAAAAAACTAATAAAAATATTATATAAAAGAAAAATAGAAAAGGACAGGAATGCTGATGTACTCATTACTCACCTAGATGCCCTATCTGGTATATGTTTTCCATCTTTGGTTAATGCATGGATAAGAATTGTCACGACCGGAGGGGGCGTGGTCTAAGATGGCGGAGTAGGAGAGACGCATGTAGGCTCTGCTCCCTCTAGACCCCTGCGGGATGCTCTGTAAATGAGACGGCATTGAGGCATTGTGTCACCGAACCTGACATCGATCCTGACACCCCCCGGTCGGTATGAGAGGAAGAGACGGGGCCGAGCAGAAAACCCAGAAAACACCTACACAGCCGGAGATACCCCAGTATTTCTCGCGGACGAGAGCAGCGGTAGCAAGGCACCAGGAGCGGACATCCGGTGAAGGGAAGGTGAAACCGGACGGAGGACTCCGAGAGGCGCTTGACGTCACCCCTCCGCCCTGCATACCTGACACGCTGACGGCGGCGGCAGTGAAGCGCGGTGGGAACGGTAAGGGAGAGGAGCTCCCCAAGCGGTTACAGGAAGAGGCCACAGGACACACACAGCTGATGGCAGGGGAAGACGCTGACCTTAGAGCTCTCCTGAGAGCGCTGCCCACAAGGGCAGATCTACAGGCACTCCCCACGAGAGCAGACCTGGAGGGATGGATGACTAGGATGGAAGAGATCCATCGAAGAGATCTGGAGGAGGTGAGGTCTGAGGTGCATCAAGTTACAGGTAGAGTGGCGGTGATAGAAAGTACACAAGTGTCCTTGATCGATCGGATTTCGCAGATGGAAAAGGTACAGTCTGATTTTAATTTCTATGCTCCTTCAATGCAATTGCGATTAGAGGAATTAGAAGACTGTAACAGAAGGAAAAATTTAAGATTCAGAGGGGTGACAGAGACAATAGGTGGCGAATCGCTACAAGCAACTATAGCCGCTATATGCCAGCAATTGGAAATTCAGGTTCCAGCTGCGGACTTAGAGTTCGAAAGGCTCCACAGAGTACCAGGCCCCCCCTCAGTTAACCCCGCCAGACCTAGAGACGTGATATGCTGTTTCCATAGGTATGCACACAAGGAAATGGTTAGCCGGAAGGCATGGGAAGCCAAAGAAATACTATATGAAGATATGAGGGTTAAAATCTTACCTGACCTTTCAAGGGCCACCTTACAGAGGAGAGCCATGTTACGGCCCCTACTGGACATAATACGAAAAACAGGAGGTTCATACAGATGGGGTTACCCCCTATCTGTATTTATAAAAAGAGGATCCAGAACTTTTGTCCTGAGACACCCAGTAGATCTGCCACAGCTGTTCCTATTCCTGGGTGAAGAGGAGATTGAAGTCCCGAACTGGCTACAATATCTGGGCCGCCTAAATGAACAGGGGGCTCAGGGGAGATAGAAAGTGGAGACGGAGTGAAGGAAGACTATGTAACACCCCGCCACCTTGTCCCAAAGGACTTGAAGCCATTTGGGCTCAGTACAGGCCCCCCTTTCCCCATTCCCCATTACCCCTCATCCCCCCCTTTTTTATTTTTCTAAATTTTTTTTTTTTTTTTCTCCCCCACCCCCCGCGACCCCCTAAGGAGACCCCCCTGGAGCTGAACATATTTTGTTTAAATAGGGAATGAACATTGGGTCCAGATGGGTCCAGAAGGGCGAGATGAACTTCACGGGTCATATTATGTATTTAATATGTGTCCTTTTTTTTTTTTTTTTTTTTTTTTTCCGGTGGGTGGGATACGGAGGGAGAGGGGAGGGTTTGAGGGGGGTGTAATTATCACTAAGGTGTGTTAGAGGGGATATATTCTCTCTTCTTGTTTTTTTTTTTCTTTTTCTATTTTTGGGGTTTGTTTTAAAGGTTTGGTATAAGAGATGCAATTGATAGTATATATATATACGAGCAGACGAGAACGGAAGGTATCTTTTTTTGAAGGGATCATCTTGGCTACAGTATATGCCCCCAATTATATAACAAGACTAAGAGAAAGTCTAACAAATCTTATGGATTTTTCCGAGGGTAAACTAATTATTGGGGGGGACATTAACATCCCTGTACGTCCTCAGGGACTTCGTCTATTCCCCGAAAAAAGAAGGATGCTCCTAAATGATCTAAAACAGAGACATATAGACATAGCATGAATTACAACTAGTGGATGTGATAGACATACCTAATGGCCCTGCTCGGCGGGAGGTATCTTTTTTTGAAGGGATCATTAGGAGGAGTGAAGGTGACATTGGCTACAGTATATGCCCCCAAGCGACCAAGCCCACAAGAGGAACCAGACACCCTCTTTGGGAAACGCCAGATCTCAGATATCCTACGGTACAGAGCGAGGAAAATTATACAGAGAGGTAGAAAGACCTCCTACGTACTGTATACATGTGACATATAATGGCACATTGGGACCAAGCCCCAAAATAATATAATAATGAAAATAAAGGATTACAAAAAAAAAAAAAGGAAATGGATAAAGCCCCATACACACACGCGGATTATCCGAGGACCAGGTCCGTCGGATCATGTCCATCGTACTTTGTCCGATGTTGGTTTTGCGTACACACGGTCGGACAAAGTTGTCGGAAAATCCGATCATTCTGAATGTGGTGACGTTTGTTGCCTACGACGGGACTACGTAGAGGCTAGTAGCCAATAGCTTTGGTCTTGTAATTTGATCTGAGCATGCATGGCACTTTGCCCGTCGGAATTCGATACACACGATCGGATTTGGTGTGATCGGACTTTGTTGTCGAAAAATCTATCCAGCAGGAGATAGGACTTTGTCCGTCGGACAATCCGATGGAAACTGTCCGATGGTGCCTACACACGGTCGGAATTTCCGACAACATTGTCCGATAGGACAGTATCCATCGGAAAATCCGACCGTGTGTATGGGGCTTAAGATGTCATCTTGGCTACCTAGTAAGTGACCATAGTGTAACATTCTGTAGAAGAAAACATTGCTCATATACAATAATAGTGCTGTCAATAGTATTTGTTTTTGGCAAATATTTTGGTGCAGGTAACCCATACAGAACATGTTCTCTCAGGAAGGTGGCAAGAGCCAACCTGCTGGCATATGCTCAGAGTGTAAAGGAGGGGAGAAGGGGGAATATGGGAAAATGGGACTTTATATGAAACACAACACTTGGGTAGATTGAATCACTCAAATATAATAATAAACACATTTATTAATAAAACAATTGAGCATAGTGAAATAGATAACATGATTAGGTAAAAACATAGATAATACAGAATACAGATAAACATGACTAATGCATCATATAGTAAAATAGTGGACATTATTGCACATGGTACTTGGTATAGCAGCAGTATACTCAAAACTGTGTAAAAACATGATAAGTAAGTATTTAATTGATGATTCAAACTGATCAAACCCATGGTATTCGCATGATTGCTGTGGCATAGCATCAAATATAAAGCTCAACACGTTTCGTGGGTTGTCTCCACTCATCAGGAGCAGATATACATAAGGGGTACCTATAATGGATTAAATTAATAATCAATGGTAATTGATTAGAAAATAGGGAGAGAGGGAACTATTTCTTGATTGTCATTGTGTGCCTTGCTGCCTATGCACTAGTCATTTGCTTTGGCTCAAGGATCGGTCTAAGGCAGGAGTCTCCAAACATTCTAAACAGAGTGCCAGTTTACTGTACTTCCAACTTGAGGGGGGCAGGATTGTGGTCAGCAGGAGTTGAACACATCTTGGTGCCATTGGGAGGAATAGCGCCCCCTTGTTTGTGTCAGTGCCCCATTGTCTGTGTCAGTGGGAGGAATAGTGCCCCATCATTGGTGTCAGTGGGAGGAATAGTGCCCCATCCTTAGTGTCAATGGGAGGAATAGTGCCCCATCATTGGTATCAGTAGGTGAAATAGTGCTCCATTGTTGGTGTCAGTGGCAGTAATAATACCCATAATTGGTGTCAGAAACAGGAATAGTGCCCCCTTGTCGGTGTTAGTGGGAGGAATAGTGCCCTATCATCATTGGTGTCTGTGGCAGTAATAGTGCCCCATCATTGGTGTCTGTGGCAGTAATAGTGCCCCATCATTGGTGTCAGAGGCAGGAATAGTGCCCCATTGTTGGTGTCAGTGAGGGAATATAATGCCCCAAGGGCCAGATGAAAGCAAGCATCCAGCATCCAGCCCCAGGCCGCAGTTTGGAGACAACTGGTCTAGGGGATTGTCTTTTTAGATTTATTGCTGAATGAACTTGGGTGGGCTGCTGAGAGCCGTGGGATACTCCAGCAACCCTGTTCAGCAACAAGTGGACACTCTTCACTTTGTAAATACTTGTAGGGATAGTCCCTCCAGTAAAAGCCAAGGGAATGGACAGCACTGAAAAGTCATAGGAATTGTCCCAGTCCAAGCAAGCACTGGCACAGGTGAACAAGGGGTAGTAACAGCAACAGTCACTAGGATCCTACACTCCAGTCTGTACTCACAATGTCCCTGGATACTTAGATGACTCCTTCCAATATCAGCTAGAAATTCTCCTGTGGGCTCTCCAGACCAGATCAACAGTGAACTCCCTTGATTAGTTCCAAAGATCCTCAGGAAACAAATAGCCCCCCAGCTCTGACCCAGCTGAGACCTCAATGAGCACATGTAACTTCAGGCTGGGAACTTCTCCTTCTGGACAAGAACAGGGCTGCCCCAAGCATCGAACTATGTATGTACTCCCCAGCCACCTACTGGGCAACCTTCCCCAATTTCTTGGCTGGGACAATATAAATATTCAGGCTGCTGATTTGCTTTTCCCAGCCCACTATATTCTAGAATCCCCCAGAAGGCACGGGGCAACAATCAAACCTGCACCTGTGAAACCCAGAACAGCTCAAAGCAATTACTAACTGTTCCACTGATTACAGAGGGGCAAAAATAACCAGATTTACAAATTGTTTTCTAACTAATGTTGTCCTTAATGGGGACTTCCAGCTTAAAGTGTATGCCACTTTACTGTGTGATATCACAAGTACTGTGTGATATTCCTCAAGTTCCTATAATGTCCAACTGCATTTCTAAAATAATAAAAGTAATAAATAGTCCAGCAGTTTACCATGTCTTCAGCATTGTTCTTGCAGAAACTCCGCTCTATTGCCAGTTGTTCAACCAGTCCTCCTCTGGGTTGAATGACACATGATTGATCTGTAGCAGTTGTCTTCAAACTGCATCCCATGGGTCAGATGCGACCCTTTGTCTCCCTTTTTCCTGCCCTTGGGCCACTTCCACTTGCTGCAATGATGGTGTACTATTCCTCCCACTGATACCAATGATGGGGTACTATTCCTCCCACTGATACCAATGACTGGACACTATTCCTCCAACCGATGCCAATGATGGGGCACTAGTCTTCCCACTGACACCAACAATGGGGCACTATTCCTTCCACTTACACCAACGATGGGGCAATATTCCTCTCAATGGTGGGGCCATATTCCTCTTCTTAGTAATCACAGGTGCTATTCAATTTTTTAAATCCTACTAACCACCAAGACTGGGGTATTATTTAGTCCCTCTGGCACTGGGACATTTCATTCTACCTCTGGCCAGTATGGCCCCCTTAATGTCTGAGGTTCAGTAAATTGTCCCTTTGTTTAGAAGTTTTAGAAACCCCTGCTCTATAAATTAGAAGACCACTTACAGCCACCACAGGGGGAAGAAAAAGAAAATCCCATGATGTCACATGACCAGCCAGAAGACTGCTAGAACTTGTTTTGGAGATGTCCAAAATGTCACCAGTATTAATGTAATAATGTAATGTAATAGATGTGACAATCTATTTATAACACTACATTAATTCCAGATCCCATTCTATGCCGTTTGTTAAAAGTTCAAAAATAAAATCTGATTAAAAAAAGAAGACTGTTAGAAAAGAAACAATGAGCGGAGCTGGCAGATGACAGGTCTGTGTCTACTCTGCATATGCAGAGCAGACACGGACACAGCCCGCTCTACTTAATGTGCCTTCCGATCCACCCAGACAGAAGGGGACGGATCCTCTTCAGTTTTTTTTTTTTTATAGTATTGGTGTGGAGATAGGCGGGTGTAAACAGACTTGTGTCACCGCTCTATAGAGGTGAATGGAGGGTCCAACTGAGTCCACTTGAAAAACATACAGGCGGACCCGATCGGACCGTTCGTGTAAACGGGGTCTCAATCTTCAATCTTCCTCAGGATTCCTGCAGGTATCGCTGGCTGCTGCTGTACCCCAGGCAGGTATGGCTGGTGGCTGCCGGTTGTCCTCCAGGGCTGGTGCTGCTGATGGGTACTGCTAGCTTGTCCTGCTGGCTGGTACTACTGGTGGGTACTGCTGTCTGGTACTGTTGGTGGGTACTACTCACTAATACTGTTGGTGGGTACTGCTGGCTTGTCCTGCTGGTTGGTACTACTGGCTGGTACTGTTCGTGGGTACTACTCACTGATACTGTTGGTGGGTATTGCTGGCTAGTTCCCGGCCCACCATCCGCGAACATCAGTGTGACAGGAGTCGGCGCTAGAGAAAGCATGAGGCTGCAGTAGAGAGCAGAGCCGATGCTTCCTGTGTCGCTCCTGTCACAGGCGGAGTACATTTGGTATCACTCCATCTGTGACAGGGGGCAGCGCTATACAGGAAGCATCGGCTCTGCCTCCTCTAGTGCAGGGGTCTCCAAACTATAACCCTCCAGTTGTTCAGGAACTACAATTCCCATCATGTTTGTGAATGTCAGAGTTTTACAATGCCTCATGAGACGTGTAGTTTTGCAAAACAGCTGGAGGGCTGTAGTTTGGAGATCCCTGCTCTAGCGCCTGCTCCGTTCTTCACATTGATGCTTTGGGATGGCGGGTCGGGAACCCATGATCTGGGCTTGCCGACCAGCCATTCTAGAGCAGTAGGCGGCGGGCCACATCAGAGGGCGCTGGGGGCCACGTGTCAAACCTCCGCATTGTGTAAAAAAAAGCTGTTTGATCCTGTCTTCTCTGATCCTCCCCTTCTTCCGTTGTCCCCAAATCCATCTCCTGATAGTACAGAGACCTGGGGGCAATCTGCACATGCTCAGTTTGGTGTGTATTGCTAGAGAATATTTTTTTTTTTCTTAGGGTGCATGTGATCAGCACAGGGCAAATCAGCACTGTCCAGACAGAAAGTCAGGGGTCATGTAGCCTCATAGGACAGTCAGAGGAGAATCAAAACTCCTCCTACAAGCTTTAACCAGACACTGATAGAAGTCACAAGACTGCTATATACTGCTGATGAGAAAATGTATTTAGCAGTTTATATTTACTAAAATAGATGCATTTCCATGTTCTGCGTACTGTGGGAGACTAGATAGTGACTACAAATCATTTTCTCAACCAAAAAATACTCAGCAATCAACCATACTTCAGTCCAGCTACTAAGACTCGAGCTGACTCAGCCTTTTATCAATAAACATTTTCTTAAATCTCCCAACCAACAGAAGGGTTGCCAAAAACTACCCTTCTGTCCACACACCCCCAAATCAAGGCTGACTCTATTCATGTTTGCAAATCTAAAAATATCTAAACCTATATCTGAGAGATGTATGCCGTCATGTCTATAGATACCTTGCAGTCCCCCTTCCAGCTCTAAATGACTAAACGAGATTCCTAAACCAGGAACAAGAAATTTTTCCAACGCTCTATTGATCCTCTTACAAACTTTTTCAAGGGGTTTAAATAAAACAGACTCCAACCATCGTAAACGGGGTACCATTTCTGAAAAAAACAAAACTGTAATTGGAGAAGCCAACTTAAGGAATCTAAACGTATCCTTCATATTAGAAATTAACTCAAAAGTTTTAATTTTCCCAATGTCATTTCCCCCAAGGTGAACTATAAGAATATCAGGTGCAGTAAACATGGCATAGATTCAAAAAACAAATCTTCCAAAACCATGCCCCTACGTCCATGCCAATGGATGTGGAAAGAAGAAGGATCCAGGTCCAAATTCGCAGAATA
Source organism: Lithobates sylvaticus (assembly GCA_028564925.1). Lineage (NCBI taxonomy): Eukaryota > Metazoa > Chordata > Amphibia > Anura > Ranidae > Lithobates > Lithobates sylvaticus. The sequence continues at coordinate 434,588,450 of CM053028.1, read as the reverse complement.
TATCATATCGGCAGCTCTTTTCTGCACCCAATACATATAAGAATGACCCAAAATCAATACAGTACGATGAGAACCTGAAACAAGACAACAAAAGGTAATAAGGACGAATGTATAATTTATATGAGTTTGAACTCCATCTCCCTATTTTTTTTTTTAATGGTGCTCTCCTCTAAACCAATCCGAGCAGCTTCTGTAGCTGCACCTCATTCGAAAGGAATGAGTTGTTATCTTTAAATGATCCAACTGTAGATGTGCCAAACATTTTTTTAATACTACTGAAAATTGATAAACAGTCACTGGCGAACCATTCCCATGAATAAATAATAAGTTTGAATTTTTGGGCCTAATGCAAATATAGGACCGGAAAGCTTGAATTGGGTAAATAGTCACATCCTGGCACTCATTTAAATTTATCCAAGAACCAATACTTAAAACATCAGTCTTGCTAGATTGTAGAAAGATCCTTAAACCACCTTTAAAGCACTACCACGTTGGACAACAAAATACCCAATTCCCTAGCCTTTGAAGTGGGTAAAATTTCTGAAACTCTAAATGCAGCAAAAAATGCCATTGAAAAAACAGAATTGAAAAGAATGGCTTCATAATTTGAAGAGCAAATCCGAGATTTAGCAACACAAAGCCATGCTAAAATATTAGGTGTTATAGGGAACCTATTATCCCTTATCAAAGTAACCCTCCTATACCCCTTTAAGGCTGTGACATGTGGGCACACTATAAAGGCGCAAGAAAAAGAAGACACCTGATAAAATTTTACTGATATGAGACCAAGCATATTTCCTTTCCATTTAAGAATGAAGAAATGCAAGCACCAAACTGAATATTCAGAAACCGTAACTTGTAATAAGGTTAAAAAAGTTGACCACAATAGCCATGCAGAGGTGCCTGGTAGAAGTAGCCACACAATTCGTAATGTTCTGAAAAATCTGATCAGATCTCATAGATGAGGCAGGCAAGGTGCCCCAACTATCTCCGCCTCTGGCATTAGTGAGAAAATACAGTCCATCTGCAGGCGAGAGAGAGAGCATCAGCTTTTATGTTGGTCTTACCTGGTATATACTTAGCCTTTACCCAGATCTTCCACTTCAGGCATAGAAAAAACAAATATCGTAAGTAAGAAACCACTGGAGGAGACTTGGAGGAAAGACTATTAACCGTGAATACCTTTATTATCAGTGCAAAATTATAAACTTCTATTAGCAAAACAAGGACCCCAGATCTTTATTGAAACAATAATAGGAAATAATTCTAAAAGCACTAGCAATCTAGCGATATGGCCAAGAAGCAGCAGCACACCAATGTTTTTTTCAAATTACTCCAAAACCAACTGAGCCAGCTGCATCAGTTGAAAATTCGCTATCCATAATAAATTCCTGCTGCCACAATGTTTTTCCGTGAAAATGCTCTAAAAATTTTATCCAAACCAGCAAATCCCTTTTTATGTCTGATGTAATTGTGATTTTTAAGTCCAAAAATTTACATATATAATCTTCTAGAAAAAATTATTCCCATGGGAAGTACTCTGGATGCAAAGGCTAATTGACCTAAAATAGATTGCATCTCCTTTAAAGTCACCTTTCTCCTTTTGATAAATAATGTTAACAACTGCATAAGCCCATCATTTTTTTCCCTAGGCAACCAAAATTTCATATTGACAGTATCCAATCTTATCCATAAAAATTCAATACATGTTGTCGGAAAAATTGTTTTGTTCTCTGCCAAAGGAATCCTAAAAATAATTGCATACTAAAATAAACGAACGCAGCATGTCAAAACAATCGCTTGACCCATCTGAACCCATAAATAAAAAATCATCCAAATAATGGATAGAAAAGTGAGAACTCACTGAGCTACCTGACTTACCACACATTCTATGAAAGTTGAAAATGCTTCAAAATAAAAGCAAGAAACAGAGCAGCCCATTGGCCGGGTTTTTTTTGCAAAGTAGCACTACTCCTCAAAAAATATACCTACGGTAATGAATTAAAACAATTTGGATTCAACGGGAGAAGTCTAAAGGTTGACTTTGGCCATTAACTAATTTTTTCCCAACATACGCAGCTTCTGAACAGCTGATTCAAAAGATGCGTATGTCACCGAAGCTAAATAAGGGTCTATCTGATCATTCAAGGAATTTCCAAATGCAAAAGATAGGTGATGGATAAGACGGAATTCATTCGGTTCTTTTTTGGGGGCTAAACCCAAAATTCTTAAAAGGAGTGGAAGAAAAAAGGCCTTCCATCCTCCCAACGATATTTCCTTAAGTGATTTTTTTCTTACCACCTGCGGAAAATTCCTAAGGCTATTTTCACACCCAGGCACTGGGTGTGCTGGCGGTAAAGCGGCGCTATATTTAGCACCGATTTACCGTCATTTTAGCGGCGCATTTCGGCCGCTAGCGGGGCGGTTTTACCCCCGCGAGCAGCCGAAAAAGGGTTAATACCGCCCGCAAAGCGCCGCTCCAGCTGCGTTTTGCGGGCGGGTTCGGAGCGCTGCCCCTTTGTTTTCAATGGGAGGGGGCGCTTTATGAGCGGTAAATACACCGCTCCTACAGCGCATCAAAGATGCGGCTTGCAGGACATTTTTCAGCGTCCTGCAAGCGCACCGCTCTGGGCTTTCACATTGGAGACACAGCAACGGCTGTTATTTTTAGGGCACTAGCGTCTGCAACCCGCCCGTGTGAAAGGGGCCTAACTGAATTTAAATTATTAACCGGTGTCCAACCTAAACCTTCAAAAATCGGCAATTGAAAACCCTTTGAGAAACCCTTAATTAGAAGGGAAGCCATCTGCTGGTTTGGATAAATTTGTAACCACGGAAGCATTTGAAAAATCACCGGTGTAGTTGCTTTTTGAAAAACTGTCCTTTTGGTTTGCTTGCATCTTACGAAAACATTTAGAAATGGGGTGAGCCCTGGAACAAAAAACACATTCGTGCATTCAGCCATTTACACTGGCTATCATTGAATGCAAAACATAAACCTTTTTTATAAATAGACCCTGAAGCATGAGTATTAGCAGTAGTAGCAGGACACACATAAGGCTGTTTTTGCGGCACAAATAAATTTAACCAAAGACCGACGTCCTTGGTCCCCCACTGCAGTGAAGGTTGGATTGACAATTGTTGTCAAAAAGCCTCATCATAAGCCAACCATGATAAAACACTAAAGCTCTGGTATGCTTCCAGGACTATATCAATATGCTGGAATAAGGCTGAACATTTTTCCGGAGATTTATCACACAACACGCTAGCGTAGATGCAAAATGCTTGCAACCAGCTATAGAATGATTTAAGCACTGGCTTCCGTTTATCATCATCTGTTTTTTCATCTTTTTTCTCATATTTATTAGAAAACTCCCTTGATGGAGGAAGCACCATGCTTAAATCTATATAATCCTCATTCCAGATTTTTTCTTTCAAAGTTGCATTTAAATGAAAACCCAGAGGTGAAAGCAAACAGGGCATGCATTCTTTAAAACCTTTATCCTGTACATTTATAACTGGAACCTGAGGTGGAATAGCAGAACTCTGAGACAAAGACCTTGGATCTGCCAGAACCGCTGACCCATCCCCCGCTGCGCTGCTATCCATCCTTCCAGAAACCTGAGCTTGTGAAACAGACTGTTCCCGAATAGCACTATAAAGTTGCTCTAAAGATGAGGACAGAGCAGGGAGCTGTGATAAAGTGTTACACTCAACAGTATTAGCAGGAGTGCTGATGATCACTGGAGAAGGCACAGGCGAAGCACAACACACAGGTATCTGACTGCCGGCTTGCTCTTCCCTTGCTCCTTGAGGGAAAACCAGACCTGGTTCCCTATCTGCTCTGGCTCTACTTCCTTGTGTCCCTGGCTGACTGCTGGGCATTCTGCATTGTCTGGGTGATGCTTCTTTTTCGCCAATGACGTAGTCAAGCTCCTCCTACTTCTTCTCTCATCCGACAATGCCACGCATGCGCGCCGGCTACCTATCGATGGAGCCGACCTCTCTCGCCTCTCTCGTCGAACTGAAGTTCCTCCTCTGCTGACGTTTCCTCTTGCTCCCTCTTTGCCCCTCTTCTACCCGGATGACGACTTCCTGTCTCTCGTCCCCCAGAACTTCCTCTGCCGGAAACTTCACCCCGATCCTCCTCCGCGATCTTCGGCATGTTGACCGAATGGCAGGTAAGGTGAGGCATTGCCGGATTCAATCTTCTCCTCCAGCCACCTCCGCTCGTTCCAGAAGCTGTCTCACCAGGATCTGCATGCGGCCAGAGAAAGATAAAAAAAAAAACCTGAAGTATTACAGCTCTTTTGCTGGAGCTCCTTGCGCTGTATCTTCTCTGGCGACTGGCAAAAAACCCAGTTGAAACAGCTCTTTAAATAGGCCCAAAAAGACATTCTAGAATGTTCTGGGAGGTCACCTGACACTAACTGACCAATCCCTGCCTAACCCACTGACCTTCCAGACCCTTCTATGACACCTGACCTTAACTAGCCAATCCGTGCCTAACCCATTGACCTTCCAGAACCCTCTATATCACCTGACCTAAACTAGCCAATCAAAATAAAAACCTCCTTAAAACCCTATAAGTGTCCCTAAAACCACCAATGCCGCCGTCCCATGAGGCCTAAAAAGGCTCCCCCCCATTTTCTACCAGCTTATCATTCACAATTATTAGCTTTTTTTTATAATTTATCTCTCGATTTTAGATTGTAAGCTCTCTCAAGCAGGGCCATTCTAATCCTTTTATATTAAATTGTATTATAGGTGCGCTGTTTCCCTTTACTTGGTAATGCACTGCGCAAACTGGCCAACTTACTTCCTTATGTATCATTGTGTACACTGGATTGCAAAGCAACTGCCACTGTTTTGCCAAACTTCATTTGTCCTGGTTGGCATTATGGCTCCCGCTTGTATTTCCAGTTTGTGGTGGTTGGCAAAATGGTAGCGGTTGCTTAGCAATCCATTGTACACAATGGTATATAAGGAAGTAAGATGGCCTTTTGACTCCATTTCCTTGAGGAAGTCACATGACGAGTGCCATCACGCTAACAGGAAGTGAGGTTGAGATGCATTGTTAGAAGGTGATGCCAATTTCTTGATGCTTCTTAATTGGGCAGCACACTGTATACCTACAAGTTATCTATCCATGTGCACAGTTTAAAGTGCACTGATCCATGTAAATGTAATATTTGGTCTTTAATAAAAAATATAGTCTTTTATTATGGTAAAGCGTGATGATAGCCTATATTTGATTCTATCTGAGCTAATAATCTCTGAGGATCCAATTCATTGGAGCAGAAAGAGCTGGTGAATCTGAGGATATACCATACCAGTGGATTTAACCCCCCCATTGGGGGAAGGCATACAGAGACCTAGTTTTAGGTCTACTATGGAGGTAAGTGCATAATACTGCTGGTGGTGGATAAAATGTGGTGCAGTTGCAGTCAAAAGTGGAAGCTCCGCTTGTTTGCTTCCTCCCCCCCTGGTGCCACATTTGGCACCTTTCTGAGGGGAGGGGGAATGGGTACCTGGTTTTGACTGGTATCCGTCTCTGGGAGACATTGCTGCGGTGAGATGCGGCAAGGTCCCCCAAGAGATCTGCCCCCTCCCTCCACCGCTTGGCCAGATAGAAAGCACAGCGCGTTTTGCGCAATGTGCAGTGGGGAACCAGCAGTGAAGCCGAAAGGCTTCACTGCCAGTTTTCCTCACCATGAATGGTGAGAGCCAACATGGTGCCAACATTGCGGGATCCCTGGGCAGGTGTGTCTCAATATTAAAAGTCAGCCGCTGCAGTATTTGTACCCGCTGGCTTTTAATATGGTGGGAGGGGTGGACCTCCTCTTTACGGACCACTATTCACTATTTCCACCACTATTCACTATATGCACTGTATGTTTATGAATTACTCGAATGGTGCTACTTTATAATCTTTTCTGTGTTTCTTTAGGGTGTCATTTTCATTTAGAAGGTATATGTCACATGATACTTTATGAGTTTTCATCATAACACTCAGTTTATTATTGTGCTTGAGTTTACTACTTTAAATTGTGATGGTGAATGATTATCACTGTGATATTTATATAAAAGTTTTTCACCATTATTCACATGTTGCATAGGAGGTTGCCACCATTATTCACACATTAATGATTAAACAGTGGTCAGCGCTACACTTTTTTGTATTATAACATACCAACATGTCATTGGAGTACCTGGAAGAAACCTAAGCAAGCACAGGGAAAAAGCCATGTATATAGTGTCCTAGACAGGATTTCAACCACAGTGCTTCAAGACAGAAGTGCTAACCACTAGGTCACTATGGATAAACAGTTCCGTAATGTGCAAAGTGAATAATTATCACGTCAGCTTTTTACCAGGTGGCAGAACATTTCAGACCACTATCCTACAAAGCTGTCTGACAGTGGGGTTGATTTACTAAAGGCAAATAGATTGTGCACTTATTTACACTCTGCAAGAGCAATTGTTGCAAAGCTTAGTAAATAAGCACAAGCTCTGTTGACTTCCCCTATCCAATCACGTGCAAGCAAAACTGATGTTTTTTTATTTTCCTTGAACGTGATTGGGTATTCTTACAAAGTGAAGCTTTACCTCATTTACTAAGCTCTGGAACAATTGCTCTTGCAAAGTGCATAGTCTTTTTGCCTTTAGTAATTCAACCCCAGCATCTTACTTTTCTTTATTCTAGACATAAACTAGCCAATACACACAATACAGTTGGAAGTGTTGGACAGGAAACGTGCTTCCAGTTGTTGAGAAGCGATTTATAACCATCAGTACAGCCATTCATTCTTGAGGTGATATGATGTTGTGTCTATTATGTGAACACAAAGGGGATTATTTACTAAAAGAAAATCCACTTTGCACTACAAGTGCACTTGGAAGTGCAGTCGGGACATGCAAGGAAAAAAATAAAAAAATCTTGAAGATGATTGGATGATAGAAATCAGCAGATCTTCCCCGCATTTCGATATTCCCCTCAGATCTAAAGCAACTGCATTTCCAAGTGCACTTGTAGTGAAAAGTGGATTTGCCTTTAGTAAATCAACCCCAATCTTTTTGATTTATGCAGAGCGGTTAATGTTAGCAAATGAGTCCAATGTGTTTGTGCTTATAAATAGTAAATTATTTGTATTTTTGTCTTTGTTTTCTGTCTGACCACTTTGTGTTTTCTTTGTCTATGCATTCGTCTGCATTCTGGCAGCATCGGAATTCTTCTTACCTGCTGTGGCATACATACCAGAAACATGATGTCACTTGGATAAGCCACAGTAACTAGAAAAAGAAATACATTACCCTGGAGAAGGTGATAATGATGGCAGTGAGAAAGTGTTTACTACCTTTGTTGTGGTTGCTGCGATTCGCTACGAATTTAACACCGACAGTTACCCAGTCACATCTTCATAATTGTTACATTGCAGCAATTGTTCATTTATTACATCACTCAACACATGTGGGACAATTGCTCAGCTAGGACTGATAATCTCATGCATTTGTCTATTGAAGCACAGTTTCTAGATACCATTACAATATACAGATATACAGATGTATACCTGATACATACACTATATTACCAAAAGTATTGAGGTGCCTGCCTTTAAACACACTTTAAAGCGGAAGTAAACCCTAATGGTCAAGTTCCCTTCACGGGAACTAAGGGGCCAAGCCCAACCCCTGAAAAACAACCCCACATAATAATGCCCCCTCCACCAAATGATTTGTACCAGTGCACAAAGTAAGGTCCATAAAGACATGAATGAGCGAGTTTGAGGTGGAGGAACTTGACTGGCCTGCACAGAGTCCTGACCTCAACTCGATAGAACACCGTTGGGATGAATTAATGCAAAGACTGCGAGTCAGGCCTTCTCTGCCAACTTCAGTGCCTGACGTCACAAATGCTCTTCTGGAAGAATGGTCAAACATTCCCATAGACACACTCTTAAACCTTGCTGACAGCCTTCCCAGAAGAGTTGAAGCTGTTATAGCTGCAAAGGGTGGGCCAACCCAATATTGAAGCCTACAATCCAACACTGGGATGCCATCAAAGTTCATGTGCGTGTAAAGACAGGCGTCCCAATAGTCGAAGCCCTTCAACTGGGACAGATATGAACCACATAAACACGCCACAAGACTCACAAACATAGCGAGCGCGGAGAAGAACCGGAGACCGGGAGAAGAGGCCGGAGAGTGGGAGAAGTCGGAAGAAGACCCCCGGGGCTGCCTAATAAATTATTTATAAAACCTGTCTAGTGTGTTTTTTTATTGACACTTTTTTTCCCCAGGTGAATGGGTAGGGGTACAATGTACCCCATACTCATTCACATAGGGTGGGGGGCGGGGATCTGGGGGCAGCCTTATTAAAGGGGGCTCCCGGATTCCGATAAGCCCCCCCAGCCGCAGACCCCGACAACCAACGGCCAGGGTTGTCGGGAAGAGGCCCTTGTCCTCATCAACATGGGGACAAGGTGCTTTGGGGTGGGGGGCCGCAGGGCGCCCCCTTCCCCAAAGCACCCACCCCCCATGTTGAGGGCATGCGGCCTGGTACGGTTCAGGGGGGGGTGCTCGCTCGCCCCCACCCCCTTTCCTGACCGGCCGGGCTGCATGCTCAGATAAGGGTCTGGTATGGACTTTGGGGGGACCCCCACACCGTTTTTTTGGCCTAAGGGACATTGTCGCTTATCTCTCGCTCTCGCTGCAATAGGAAAATGTGTTTTTCCTATTGCAGCGAGCGCGAGATGTACAGTATCCTGCTGCCGAGAACCAGCGCGATAGGATCGCGCTGGAGACATTCTCGCGGGCAGGTGCTGTAGCTGCCCTAGCGTCGTATTTGGTCCGTTAGACCAGCATATAGACGAATGGGCTTCCCGATAGGAACTGGGTCCGGCGGAGATTTAAAACATGTTCTATTTCTAGGTCCGTCTGATTTTTTTTTTTAAAAGTCAGATGAAGCCCACACATGATCGGAATGTCCGACGGCATCGTTCCGTCGGACCTATTCTGCCGGAAAGTCCGGTCGTGTGTACGCGGCATAACTGATATATTTGAAGGAGAGCTTGTTTTGTTGAAAAACAACAGACCCACTGGCAAGATCATCAGGTGAAATCAAAGGAAAGGAAGCCTAAAAAGAAAACTAATGCAGCCACCACTTTTGGCAAGCTGCAATATAGTAAATGTTTGCTCTTGGGTTTAATACAGCTTTAACACCCAAACTAAATGGGTGTTTATCTGTCCCGAACTTCCAGCTGCAGCAGGAAGTAAAACATTTAGCGGCGGTACTTTCACTGCTGCTAAATGTGACAGCTTCCTTCAAGCTGGTGGTTAGGGCGCCATCTCCACCTGGCCCATTCAGCCTGGGATTACTGGCTGACAGGTGAATGTAAACATAATGGCAGGAAAAAAAACAGCAAAAAATAAAAATCTATATGAACTGGGGAGAGGCAGGAAACTACACCAATTTCATTTTTATTTGTCTGAGTTTCCCATGTAAATTTTTTTGTGAGATCCGCAATTACCATCCATACAAACAGAATGAAGCAGCTGGGAACTGTCACTTACCATCGATTTAAACTGATTTTTTTTCATTTGTAAACTTATGGTTTGCAGAAGTAGGTTTTATACATCGTACAGGGGCTACAAATGATATTTAAAGGAATTGTGCATGTCTAATTTTTTACTTTAAGAATTATAAAAATCACTGCTCCAATGGACTTTAGAAAAAAAGGGGGGAAGGGGAGAGGGGAAACCCGTTTTTTAGGAGTGCCGGGTAAAGGGATACTTTTAGCAACAAAATTCTGATCAAAACTGAGATGTATGAAAAATATTAATAAATGTATTGATTAATGAATTGTTTTAGTATATCAAAAAGTATAGTGATACTTTTTGATATACTAAAACAATACATTAATCAATAAATAAATTCATATTTATGACGCATCTCAGTTTTGATCAGTATTTTGTTGCTAAAAGTAACCCTTTACCCGGCACTCCTAAAAACGGGTTTCCCCTCTCCCCTCTCCCCTTTTTTTCTAGTATGCAATACGGTTACAGCAACAACACCCCAGTAGGTGAATGATCAGTGATTGGTCATCTAATACATTTGACCATCCATTAGTGTACAGCTTGCTAATCCCTTCTTTCCCCTTCCCAAATTTTTCTCCCATGGACTTTAATTGGGTTTTATTCAGCACCCAAACTTCAGTAAAGTTTGACAAACCAGAACCAAACCCAGGCACATTTGGCTCATCACTATAACTGTGTGGTGGTGTGTAGATAATCTAATCACATTAATGTGCTACCTTAATGCAACACACATGAACACAGAAGATAACACAAGGTAACATACATTCATTAATGCCACACAAAGTATTTACAGTGCCATGAAAAAGTATTCATACCCCTTGAAATTTTCCACATTTCGTCATATTACACCCAAAAAGGTACATTTATTTTATTGGGATTTTATGTGATTGACCAACACAAAGTGTCACATAATTGTGAAGTGGAAGTAAAATGATAAATGGTTTTCAAATTTTTGTACAAATAAATATCTGAAAAGTGTGGCGTGCATTTGTATTTAGCCCCTTTCCTCTGATACCCCTAACTAAAATCTAGTGGAACAAATTGCCTTCAGAAGTCACCTGATTAGTAAATAGAGTCCACCTGTGTGTAATTTAATCTCAGTATAAATACAGCTGTTCTGTAAAGCCCTCAGAAGTTTGTTAGAGAACCTTAGTGAAGAAAGAGCATCATGAAGGCCAAGGAACACACCAGACAGGTCAGGGATAAAGTTGTGGAGAAGTTTTAAGCAGGGTTAGGTTATCAAAAAATATCCCAAGCTTTGAACATTTCATGGAGCACTGTTCAATCCATCATCCGGAAATGGAAAGAGTATGTTACAACTGCAAATCTACCAAGACATGGCCAGGGCCGGACTGGCCTACCGGGATAATGGGATATTTCCCGGTAGGCTGCCTGCCCTGGGGCCGCTTTGCAGCTACAGTGCTCCCCTGTCCCCACTCTCCTGCTCCTGTGATCTCGGAGCTGGCCGGGTCTGTGTTCTGCGGCCGCGCACCGCGCTGTAACATGGTCCCGCCCCCCTAGACCGGCTCGTGTGATAGTAGATAGAATCAGTGTTCCACCTATCACACAGCCGGTCTAGGGGGGCGGGACCGTGTTACAGCGCGGTGTGCGGCCGCAGAACACAGACCCAGCCAGATCCGAGATCACAGGAGGAGAGATGCCTGTGAGTACAGCCCTAACTGTGTGCCTGGATAGGGGGATCGGCAGGAGGGCAGCATGTAGAGGAGATTAGCTTTCTAAATTCCTCCATGCAGCCGCTGAATGCTTGGAGGAGGGAGAGGAGGAGAATCAAGCATTCAGGGCTGCATGGAGGAATATAGAAAGCTAATTTCCTCTATATGCCGCCCCCCCTGCTGATCCCCCTATCCAACTTCTTTTACTGCCCCCCCAGTTCTCCTTGTGCTCCCCCCAGTGCTCTCCTCCCCCTCCACACTCTCCAGCCCCCCCCCCCCCCCCAGTTCTCTCAACCCCTGTTCTTTCTGCCTCCCCTGCTCTCCAGCTCTCCCCATCCTTCTCTAGCCCCCACCCCAGTGGTCTCCACCCCCACAGTGCTCTCCAGCTCCCCACCCCCCATAGTGCTGTTCAGCCCCCACCCCAGTGCTCCCCACCCCCCACAGTGCTGTCCAGCCCCCACCTCATTGCTCTCCACCCCCCACAGTGCTCTCCAGCCTCCCTCCCCCCGTGCTCCCCACCCCCCCACAGTGCTGTCCAGCCCCCCATTCTCCCCATACCTGTTCTTTCTGCCCCCGGTGCTCTCCAGCTCTCCCCATCAGTCTCCAGCTTGCCCCCCTGTGCTCGCCACCCCCACAGTGCTGTCCAGCCCCCCCCCGTGCTCCCCACCCCTGTTCTTTCTACCCCTGGTGCTCTCCAGCTCCCCTCATCAGTCTCCAGCCCCCACCCCAGTGCTCTCCACCCCCCCAGTGCTCTTCAGCCCCCCATGCTCCCCACCCCTGTTCTTTCTGCCCCCGTGCTCTCCAGCCCCCCCACAGTGCTGTCCAGCCCCCCCACAGTGCTGTCCAGCCCCCCGTGCTCCCCACCCCTGTTCTTTCTGCCCCCAGTGTTCTCCAGCTCTCCCCATCAGTCTCCAGCTTCCACCACAGTGCTCTGCACCCCCCACAGTGCTCTTCAGCCCCCCGTGCTCCCCACCCCCACAGTGCTCTCCAGCCCCACCCCCCGTGCTCCCCACCCCCCACAGTGCTGTCCAGCTCCCCACCCCTGTTCTGTCTGCCCCCGGTGCTCTCCAACTCTCCCCATCAGTCTCCAGCTCCCACCACAGTGCTCTCCCCCCCCACAGTGCTCTCCAGCCCCCCCCCCCCCGTGCTCCCCACCCCCCACAGTGCTCTCCAGCCCCCACCCCAGTGCTCTCCACCCCCCACAGTGCTCTTCAGCACCCCCCGTGTATATATATATATATATATATATATATATATATATATATATAAATCCCTATGTGATTTCATATCTGTCTTTTCTGTATATAATACACTCTTCAAATGTGCTTTAAAATGTATGGTTTTCCCTTTCATGAACCAGAAAATAATGACGTTATGCTGTTGCGCTGGTATAATAATGCTGCGGGGCTGGTATGAAATTTTTTTCCAGGGCTGAATTTTATTCCCAGTCCGGCCCTGGACATGGCCATCCACCTAAACTGACAGGCCGGGCAAGGAGAGCAGTAATCAGAGATGCATGGTAATCAGGGGTCAAGTCCTGGGGAAAAAAGTGTGTGAACTTCCACCCAAGATCCACTCCCCCACCAAAAAAAAAAAGTGGTATTTTTCATCCAATTTTCGTATTGTGTGTATAAAGCTTAACTGTTAGTACATGAAAAAAAAAAAACAATCCTCAATAAACATAAATACGGTAATTCTCTGAATAATCCATGCAAATTTGAACATCATGTTCGGATCTTTATTGGGAAATTGTATTTTGTATATAGAGTGTTTATGTGGTGAGTTTACACTTTTTATTGAACAGAGTTTGGATAACACAGGGTTAAATGGAAAGGTCATAAATTAACTGCACATTATCTGGACAGAATGCTTGGGGAGATAGTGATGTGTTCCTGCTTAGGAGATTTATGTTAGCTTGGGGGGCTGCAAACTCTGCAGGGCCCCAACACACACTCGCTGCTATTCCAACCCTTCACATATTTCCACATAATCTTCCCTCCTGGCATTAAACTTTGCCAGGTATTGTGCTCAGCTTACCACCCAAAACTGATGTTCCTCCCTCAGCTCACCTCTCTCCCTGCATGTCCTGTGAGCAGAATAGCTGATCTACCCGTCAGCTTGACCTAGACCTGATCTACCCGTCAGCTAGCTGTGATTGGCAGGTAGATCGAAGCGGAAGCTGTCATGGGGCCCCCTATTGGCAATGCCTGAATGGTCAGGTGTGCGAGCTGTGTCGGCAGCTGCTGGTGTAGCACCTGCCACACAGCTTGCATACTTCAAAGTCTTACAGGAAACGGCTGCTAATGGGAACTGAGTTCCCGTTGTAGAAAAAGTACAGGAACTCCGTTCCCATGCGTTCCTGCAGGACTTGAGCCCTGATGGTAATGCTGGAGGAGCTGCAGAGGTGCACAGCTCAGGTTGGAGAATCTGTCCACAGCACTGTCCACAGCACTCCACAAATCTGGCCTTTATGGAAGAGTGGCAAGAAGAAAGCTATTGTTAAAAGAAAGCTTTGAAAAAAAAAAAAAAAAAAGAAAGCCATAAGAAGTCCCGTTTGCAGTTTGCAAGAAGCCATGTGGGGGACACAGCAAACATGTGGAAGAAGGTGCTCTGGTCAGATGAGACCAAAATTGAATTTTTTGGCCTAAAAGCAAAACGATATGTGTGGCGGAAAACTAACACTGCACATCACCCTGAACACCCCATCCCCACCGTGAAATATGGTGGTGGCATCATGTTGTTGGGACGCTTTTCAGCAGGGACAGGGAAGCTGGGCAGAGTTGATAGGAATATCAATGGAGCCAAATACAGGGCAATAGACTGCAAAAGACTTGAACTTGGGGTCAAGGTTCACCTTCCAGCAGGACAAACAACCCTAAACATAAAGCCAGAGGTACAATGGAATGTTTTAGATCAAAGCATATTCATGTATTCATGTATGTACATAGTCATAGTTCAGACCTAAATCCAGTTGAGAATCTGTGGAAAGACTGCTGTTCACAGACGCTCTCCATCCAATCTGACGGAGATTGAGCTATTTTGCAAAGAAGAATGGGCAAATATTTTACTCTCTAGATGTGCAAAGCTGGTAGAGACATCCCCAAAAAGACTTGCAGCTGTAATTGCAGTGAAAGGCGGCTCTACAAAGTATTGACTCAGTGGGGCTGAATATAAATGCACGCCACACTTTTCAGCTATTTATTTGTAAAACATTTTAAAAATTATTTTATCATTTTCCTTCCATTTCACAATTATGTGCCATTTGTGTTGGTCTATCACATAAAATCCCAATATAACACATTTATGTTTTTGGTTGTAACATGACAAAATGTGGAACATTTCAAGGGGTATGAATACCTTTTCAAGGCACTGTATCTGATTGGGCCCTAAGCATTGGTTACAAAAGTTGTATATGGCAAGAGATAGCATTTAAAAGGCCAGAGAAAAAGCCCAGTACACATGTGTCTAACAACTGGCTTCTGTCAAACAGTCACGCTGGAAAACCAACATTCCCTCAGCACACAGAGCCATTGGCTGCAAGCCCTGATCTGTGTATTCTGGTGAGAGGGCACTCCTCACGGTCAGAATACAATAGAACAGCAGGAGGGATCCATACAGTAACATCATTTGTGTTGATGCAGGGATCTGACAGGTTTTTTTTTTTTTTCATTCAACCTGCTGGTTGAATGAAAAAAAAAAAAAACTGTATATGTATACCATGCTTTACAGATGTTGCAAAGATTTTAGAAAACCTAGGGGGCTGGAACACCTCAATAGTGTGTTGAGTGTGGCTTAAAGAAGAATGGTTATGTAGGACTTATGCCCGCAAAGGCCACTAGATTTGTCTCAGGATCTTCTCCCAAATAGGTGCATTGGCAGCCAGACACACAGCAACAGTCAGTCTAGGGGTTTCCTTTTAAAATGTATTGCTGCCTAACTTGGATAGGGCATAGGGAGCTTTGGAATACCAGTGTTAAGTTACAAATTACTTCTCCCAAAAAAGTAATTAGTTACTCAGCAAAGTAACTGACTTTTTTTTTTTATATTCTTAGGGGGGGTCTAGTATTACTGTAAGCAAGGGGCGCGTTCCCCCGGAAGGTCTATTTCCCCTCTGTACCCCCCCCTGCACGTCTGTTCCCCCCCCAACACATATATCTGTTTCCCCTCTGTAACCCACTACACATCTGTCCCCCCCCACACACGTACATCTGTTCCCCCTCTGTACCCCACTACACGTCTGCCCCCCCCCACACACATATATATCTGTTCCCCCTCTGTAAATCTGTCCCCCCAAACTCACGGATCAGATCGTTGCTCGGATCAGAGTCATGGATCGGTTCATTTTTCGGATCAGCAAATAATTGAATTTGCAAAAACCTTTGAAAATTCCACCACCATAAAGCCCCACTGTAATATCCACGTCATCTCCCCAACTGTAATATTGGCTGAGTATAGCTAGGTACGGCTGAGCATGGCTGGGTGCGGCTGGGTATCACTGAGTATGGCTGGGTATTACCTAGTATTGGCAGAGTATTGGCAGGGTATGGCAGAGTATTGGCAGGGTATGGCAGAGTATTTGCAGTGTATTGGCAGGGTATGGCAGAGTATTGGCAGAGCATTGGCAGGGTATTGGCAGGGTATTGGCAGGGTATGGCAGAGTATTGTCAGGGTGTTGGCAGAGTATTGGCAGGGTATTGGCAGAGTATTGGCAGAGTATTGGCAGAGTATTTGCAGGGTATTGGCAGAGTATTGGCAGGGTATGGCAGAGTATTGGCAGGGTATGGCAGAGTATTGACAGGGTATGGCAGAGTATTGGCAGGGTATTGGCAGGGTATTGGCAGGGTATGGCAGGGTATGGCAGAGTATGGCAGAGTATTGGCAGGGTATGGCAGAGTATTGGCGGAGTATTGGCAGGGTATGGCAGAGTATTGGCAGGGTATGGCAGAGTATTGGCAGGGTATGGCAGAGTATTGGCAGGGTATGGCAGAGTATTGGCAGGGTATGGCAGAGTATTGGCAGGGTATGGCAGAGTATTGGCAGGATATGGCAGAGTATTGGCAGAGTATTGGCAGAGTATTGGAAGGGTATTGGCAGGGTATTGGCAGAGTATTGGCAGGGTATTGGCAGAGTATTGGCAGGGTATTGGCAGAGTATTGGCAGAGTATTGGCAGAGTATTTGCAGGGTATTGGCAGAGTATTGGCAGGGTATGGCAGAGTATTAGCAGGGTATGGCAGAGTATTGGCAGGGTATTGGCAGGGTGTTGCAGAGTATGGAGGGATGGCTGCTGCCATCCGATCTCTCCCCTCCACTGTACAGATCTGTACACAGAGGGGAGACCGGCGTCATCCTGACGCCGGTTTGTTTACAAGTGATCGCTCCGTCATTTGACGGAGCAATCACATTGTAAACGGCCGACGGGTGCACCAAGATGGCCGCTGCTCCGGAGCTAGGCCGAGGCCGCGGACGGCTCCGCAGATCGCGGTGGGTAATTGCGCTAACGCCGCCCCAGTAATGGGAACGGCGTTACCGCGAGGGGACGAGTAATCAGTTAGATTACTCGTTACCCTCTAAAGTAACGGCGTTACGTAACGCTGTTTACTTTAGCGGCGTTAGTTACAACACTGTGGAATACTCTATGGACACCAAGCAGTAGATTGAGGACACTCTTCACTGTCACACTACTTCTCCTCCAGCAGTTGCTCAGAAATTGGACAGCACCAGGACACCTTCACCAATGTCCCGTGCCAGGCAAGCACTAGTATTATTTGGTTAGAGATATCAGCAGCAACAGTCACTAGGATCCCTTTGTTCAGGTTTGTAATCACAGTGTCCCTGGATACTTGGATACCTCACTCCATTATCAGACAGACAACTCCTAAGTAAATCTTCTAGATCAGACCCCCAGGCCTTCAGGCTGGGAACTTCTCCTGGACAAGACCAAGGCAGCTCCAGGCTTCAGACTATTTATGCTCACTTCCAGCCACCATCTGGGTACCCTCCTACAGGGGTAGGCTGAGACAATCTAAATATTCAGCTGCTGATTTGCCTAATCCTGCCTACTACATTCTGGAATCCTCCAGAAGGCAGGGGGAATCAATCAAACCTGCAGCAAGTGAAACACAAAACGGTCCAAGGCAATCACAAGCCACTCAACTGATTACAGGTTTTTCACAAGAGTTAAATTTACCTAACCTAATTGTCAGCCTATCTAGGAGGGTGCTACAGTTAAAAAGAACCTGAGCCTACTGCCTGTATACAGGGCCGGGACAAGGGCTGGGCAGGAGGGACATCTGCCCCTGGCGCAATGGTATATTGCAGGGGTAGGGGGCACCCTGAGCCTAACCCTAAGGGAAAGGGGGGCTCAGTTTGGCATCTTTGCCCTGGGCACTGGATGGCCTTGTCCCAGCACTGCCTGTATACACTGCTAAACACCTATGCTGTGGTCTTTGTAACCACAAACTACATCTACTGTGCCAAAATCTAGAACCTCACAGACACACACCACCCTCAGGACAAAAGGATTGTTTTTAAAAATGAAGCTCTTTAGCTCTGTATATTTTTAACCACACAGACTATCGACAGTCCAGCTTACAAAGTGCAGCAGACAGGACTATATAATGTCCAAAATAGAATATAGAGTGCAGTGAGTATAATATGTAAATTTAAACATGGCCTATAGCAGTGTTTCTCAACCTTTTAGTCAAGACACCCTTTAAAATTATGGACAGTCTTGAGGCACCCCATTCTAAAATGTTAAAAAAACATTCTAATAGTTTTACATAATGCAGCAACATCCGCACACATGGGACACCCAACATTAGAGGCGATGTATTCTTCACCTTTGCACACTGGTACTGACTAGTATTCTAGTTTTTCTCTTTTTCCTTAGTTTCTCCTGATCGCTCGGCTAATGCGACCCCAGTGCTGGTGGGGTGGGGCAGGGTCGCTGTGCAAGTGACCAACATCCTCCATATCAACTGATGACTTCATTGGTTGTTAGGACGCCTGCAGCTAGAAGGTCGTAATGGTGAACAATGAAAACCTGTGGCTTTGTGTAACTAAAGGCAGACTTAATCAACCCATGTATGTGTACAATTTTTGGGCAATTTTTTGGCATTTTGCTAAGGCACCTGAAGGCACCCTGGTTGAAAAAGGCTGGCCTATAGCATACAGAATGCAGAGAAAGTAATGTATAATAGAGAGTACAGAGGGCAGTGTTCAAGAATATGTGACCTACAACATAGTGTATAGAATACAGTGATTAGGAGTATGTAATGCACAACATAGCATTTAAAGTGCAGTGGTCAAGGGTATGAAAACCTACAACTTAGCTTAACCACTTGCCGACTGCTGCACGCTGATATACATCGGCACAATGGCAGTGATGGGCAAATGGGCATACCTGTAAGCCCGCCGCGTACAGGGTGACTGCGCCCGCGGGACCGGTGGACTCGATGTCCGTCGGTCTCCCGGAGATCGTGTCACGGAGCCGCAGAACGTGGAAGTGCCTATGTGAACAAGGCATTTCCCCATTCTGCCTTGTGACATGACAGAGATCACTGCTCCCTGTCATCGGGAGCAGTGATCGCTGTCATGTGAGTTGAAGCCCATCCCCCCACAGTTAGAATCACTCCCTAGGACACACTTAACCCCTTCATTGCGCCCTAGTGGTTAACCCTTTCCCTGTCAGAGTCATTTACACAGTAATCAGTGCATTTTTATTGCACTGAGTGCTGTATAAATGACAATGGTCCCAAAATAGTGTCAAAAGTGTCCGATGTGAGTCATGATAAAAACATTCACTGTATCCACAATGAGAAACCTGAGCCAACCTGAAAGTAAGGCACTTGTAGTTAGAAAATAAAGCACATCGAGAGCTTTCCAGGAGAGTTACATTGAGATTATCAGCATTGTCAAGCAAAAAAAATCATAAATGTGAAAAAAAAAGAGGGTCAGAAAACAAGAAACAAAGAACAGTAACAAACGGTTACTAGCTTGACCAAAAAACGGCTTAGCAAAGTCTTGGGGGGTACAGGGAGAGAATCTCCCCAGTACCCTAAGAAAAAATGTAAACAGGACCAGGAGGTCCAAGGCTCCAAACTCTAGAGTCCAACAGTGGATCACAGCACCCTGAGTGTCGAGTACTGTGCCAGGTGGTACCTGTATAGGGCTATCCAGCCCATCCCGTGATGAGAGTCTGTGGATCCAGGGGAACTCCAGAGGAGAGAAGCAGGGGGGCATGTCAGCGCAACAATCTTCCGCGTGTCTCTGGAGCAGGAGACCGAGGGGAGTAAGGAGCATGTGTTCAACAGGCGACATTCGTGTTCGGAGATGGAACTCACTCAATGCAGCAGCTCGGTGGCCAAGAGGAACAACCTGTGGGCAGAGAGACACAAAAAAAAAAAAAAAAAAAGAGGGGAAAAAAAAAAGGGGGGGGAGAGGGGGAAAGGGGCAAATTCTGTCCTCCTGCCCGACATTCTGTAAAGGGGCTAATAAGAACTCTTTCGTTGCCTCACCGGCGGTCTCTTCTTGGGGGGGGGGGGTTGCCCAAATAGCAGAGTGGCGTGGGGTTGAAGGCATCCTAGGGAGCATTGCAGCGTCCATGAGGCCTAAATCCTGGCTGACTGTAAAACTGTAGTGACCTCTTTCATCTTTCGTCTCTTGTCCAAGGTGGTAGGGGAAATGTCGGGGTAGATCTGGACTTGGGCATTATCCAGCCTCAGATTCTGAGTGGACCTGGAGGCTCTGAGGATATCTTCCTTGACTAGGAAATCTTTAAGGCACAGTACAATGTCCCGAGGAGGCTTATCTGGGGGAGGGGGGGGGGGGGGGACGTAGTGCCTTGTGGATCCTATCACTGGCAAAGGCCTCCAACGCGGCCTCAGGCAGCAGGGGTTGAAACAGCCTCTGTATTGCGGGTACAAGTTCAGTGACCGTTTCTGGGATCCCCCTCACCCTCAAATTGTTGCGCCTGTTCCTGTTGTCCAAATCTTCGATATGGGCCTGAAGCTGGGAGACAGTTTCAGAAAGGGCCTCATGTTCTTTCCCTAGGTCTGAGCAAACCAGCATTAGCTCATCATGCTTAGTCTCAAGCAGGTCAGTCCTGCTGCCCAAGGCCGCAATCTCCAGGGAGAGGGTATTGGTGGATTTGTGCAGCTCAGTTTGGAACTTTTGGGCCAGCTTATCATACATCAGGGTCAGGCTTTCATCTAGGTCAGATTTGGTCAGTTGTAGCGAGTACTCACTGTCAGCCGCCGAGTGTGTCGGGGATGAGGCTGCGGTCCGTGCTTGTGTCTTCTGGGCGCCATTTTGGGACATCCCGCTCTGTTCCCGCACTCTCAGGAGGTACGTCGTCAACGACTTTTGAGCCGGTGTACTGCGGCGATTTTTGGGTCCCGGCATGCGCTGAGTGTTCCGCCGGGGGTGCAGAGTGAAATTGTGCCAAAAAAGCTGTGAATATAGCCCCGGGGAAGCGATCAGGTCTCCGCTCGTCACTGAGCTCTCAGCCGTGCGCCCCCCTCAGCTCTTGTAATTTTTATTGTTGTGTCAGCAGTCAGTCTTTTCACCCAGCAGCAGGCTCTCACAATAAGGGGAAAGAGCTCTGTGCATCAGTCAGCTCACATATATACAGGCCTGTGCACACCTGAGACTAATTGGTGAGGTCTTATTAACAGGTAAGTGGTCCTAGGGATGGAGTCTTTATCTCACCTAAATCTCTACAAAGTCTCTGGACTCCAGGATCTAGAGCAGAACTTATTAAGATCTGCTAAAACATAAAGTTTATGTTCTGTATAGCAGACAAATCCTGTGACATGTATAAACCATAATCCTGCCTGGTACTGCCTCGCTATATATATTTATTATTACAACATTTTATTTCCATCTATGTGTGGCAGTAGAAAATCATTTACACTGGTTTTATACCTACAGTAGGTGTGTACGTTACCATGCATGTTTTATTGCACATTCATGTATGCATTGAATATGCCATTGGAGGTCACCCCATTCATTTTGTTATGCAGTAAACAATGCACCTGACACACCACAATACATACATGTAAATAAACAGGTGCCTGATGCAATGCATTGGCATAAAATGAGTCAGGTCCTTTTTTTGGTTTGTGGAGGCTTGTTAAGGGTCAAAAGGAAACTCTATGGGCAAAAGCGGCACATCAAGAAATATGTGTTAAAGCACGTTACAATGCACATGCATAGATGTAAATAGGTCCTTAGAGTCAGTAAGAATTAGGATCCATTCTGACCCTTCCACCACTCCGTGGGGCATTCTTACACACACACCTCTGGATCAACTGTGGGTATAGAATTGGGTATATTGGATTGTACGATATTTTTTATTTTTATTTATTATTATTTTTATTTTTATGGTTGAACTGGATGGACTTGTGTCTTTTTTCGGCCTAGCTAACTATGTAACATTTACATGCAGTACTACAGTACTACTACAACTACTATGCGTGTGGTAAAGCAGCCATTAAATTTAAATGTACCAGAACACAGGTTATAATATATATATATATTTTTTTTTTTTTTAACCTCAGTGCAGTACAGCACACAAATGATTTGCATTTTACAATATTCACCTCTTTGACATTTTTAGGTGCAGGCAAACTTGCCACTAAACCTCCACACTTTCAGTATGGTTGGGGTCTGCCATGAGTACGGACCAGCCATAGGGGTTTTTGTTGCAAGGCTAAGCAACGCCTGTCAGGGCAACATAGCGAAGAACTCAGGCATACTTCATAAGCTTTGGTATATACAGTATATGACATACATTAAAATGAAAGAAACATTACAGAACTCAAGAAGTCTAGTTAAGTGTAACAATTATAGCTCGTAATACCATGACCATGGGTAAATAGGAACCTTCACAGACATTTTGGAAGCTTCCTTTTACTAAAACATTATTAACCACTTAAGACCCGGACCAATTGTCAGCCTAAGGACCAGAGGTCTTTTTACAATTTCGCACTGCACTGCTTTAACTGGTAATTGCGCGGTCATGCAATGTTGTACCCAAACGAAATTTGCGTCCTTTTCTTCCCACAAATAAAACTTTCTTTTGATGGTATTTGATTGCCTCTGTGATTTTTATTTTTTGCGATATAAACGGAAAAAGACCGAAAATTTGGAAAAAAAAAGATATTTTCTACTTTTTGTTATAAGAAAAATCTAATAAACTCAATTTTAGTCAAACATTTGGGCCAAAATGTATTCAGCCACATGTCTTTAGTAAAAAAAATGGCAATAAGCGTATATTTATTGGTTTGTGCAAAAGTTATAGCGTCTACAAACTAGAGTACATTTTCTGGAATTTACACAGCTTTTAATTTATGACTCTCATTTCTTGAGGTGCTAAAATGGCAGGGCAGTATAAACCCCCACCCCCCAAATGACCCCATTTTGGAAAGTAGACACCCCAAGCTATTTGCTGAGAGGCATGTTGAGCACATTGAATATTTTTTTTTTTTTTGTCCCAAGTGATTGAATAAAGACAAAAAAAAAAAAAGTTGTCAAAGTTGTCACTAAATGATATATTGCCCACACATGCCATGGGCATATATGGAATTACACCCCAAAATACATTCTGCTGCTCCTCCTGAGTAAGGGGATACCACATGAGTGGGACTTTTTGGGAGCCTAGCCGCGTAAGGGGTCACGAAAACCAATCACCGCCTTCAGGATTTCTAAGGGTGCAAATTTTTGATTTCACTCCTCACTACCGATCACATGGTCTACTTTCCAAAATGGGGTCATTTGGGTGGGGTTTGAACTGTCCTGGCATTTTATGCACAACATTTAGAAGCTTATGTCACACATCACCCACTCTTCTAACCACTTGAAGACAAAGCCCTTTCTGACAATTTTTGTTTACATGAAAACATATTTTTTTTTGCAAGAAAATTACGTTGAACCCCCAAACACTATATATATTGTTAAATCAAAGGCCCTACAGATTAAAATGGTTGGTGTTGCATTTTTTTTCCCACAGAGTATTTGCGCAGCGATTTTTCAAACGCATTTTTTTGGGAAAAAATACACTTTTTTTATTTTAATGCACTAAAACACACTATATTGCCAAAATTTTTGATGAAATAAAAAAGATGATCTTAGGCCGAGTACATGGATACCAAACACGACATGCTTTAAAATTGCGCACAAATGCGCAGTGGCGACAAACTACATACATTTTTAAAAGTCTTTAAAAGCCTTTACAGGTTACCACATTAGATTTACGGAGGAGGTCTACTGCTAAAATTACTGCCCTTGATCTGACCTTCGCGGTGATACCTCACATGCATGGTGCAATTGCTGTTTACATATGACGCCAGACCGACGCTTGTGTTCGCCTTTGCGCAAGAGAAGGGGGGGCAGGAGTGCTTTTTTTTTTTCTTTTTTTTTTTATTATTTATTTAGCTTTTTTTATCTTATTTTTAAACTGTTCCTTCCATTTAGTTTTTTTTTGTTATCATTTTTATTGTTATCTCAGGGAATGTAAATATCCCCTATGATAGCAATAGGCAGTGACAGGTACTCTTTTTGAAAAAATTGGGGTCTATTAGATCCTAGATCTTTCCTCTGCCCTCTGGCTGAAAAGAATGATACCGAGATGATACCTAAACCTGCAGGCATCATTCTGGTATAACCATTCAAAGTCCTGCAACATACTGGACATATATTGTAATCTTTTTTTTTCATGCAGCCTCTTGGCTGAACAAAAAAAAGAGATTGATTGGTGAGGTTAGAATACCTCCCTTCATCCACCCACTTCTAATGATGGGCATACATGCACCATTTATATATGCCGAAGCATGGGGGCATCCTCCCGCCAAAAAAGTTATGCCGCGTACACACGGTCGGACTTTTCCACGGGCAAGCCTTTGTCGGAATTTCGACCGTATGTACGCGGCATTAGAAGCCAATCGCTCCTCCGCCCCTGCTTCCCCCATGCTTCAGCATATATGCTCTTTTTTTTAACTGTGGTGGTGAAATCACCTCCTACAGCACTGGAGTCACGGCTTTATCCGACGCCCTCGAGACGAAGTCGGAAGTGACGAAATGCGTCAGAGCGTATGTCAACCGGAAGTGACGACAGACGTGTGCGGTCCATGGTGCGCTCCACCAGCCGAACCAGGAAGAACGCCGCTGTATCTCACAGCGGAACTGCTTCTATATGAACAGCTGGCAGGGAAGACAGCACCAGGCAAAGTACACGCTTTTACATATGCCCAAATGATTTTATCTATGGTACGCTGAATTTACAGGGGTTGTGTTTGGGAAAAATGCTTTGAATAAATAGATTCTTGCATACAGTATTACGCTATGTGGCCAATCTTTTTTCTAATGACATGAAACAATACTTGCACACATTGGAGGATTGATATTGGAGGAGAATGGTTATGGTAAACTTGGAGAAGTTGGCGATGTGGAGGATGATGACTACAGGCATATAAAATGGTGGATATTACAGGCTTGTAATATTGTACTTCTGGTGAGTGCAACCCCAAAAGGGGACGAACTACACTATTTGGTGAAATCTCTGGTGGATTGCTCAGAAGTGTCAATTCAACAGCTGCACAGAATTATATGCTGCATTTCTCTCACTTGCACTGCTGAAAAATCTATTTTAATCACCGTTTATTTATTTATTTATTCATCAAGTCACATATTTATGGACACTAATTGATTTATTTTATAAATTATGGACGTGGACTATTAATATATTTATTGTTTTTTACGTATAGGATTTATACTTTTTATGCATATATATTTATTTATTTATCTTATATGCAATTATCTTATACTCTTTATCCATATTCATTTATATTTATTCACTATTTAGGAGGGATTATTTATTTATTTATTTAATTCACGTTTGATATTGGTTCAAACAAAAAGCGCTGCTGCAATTTTTAGAAAAATACGCTCCACTTGCAATATTTTCCTTAAATTGTACTTAAAATATGGCTAGCTGCATTTGGTTGGGAATGGTGAGGTGCAGAACCGTCTGGATACAGAAGGTCTGTGACAATCTCTTCCTGGAATTCAAGGAAGGGTAAAGTCCCGCCTGAAGCTCCGTATAGCACATGAGCGTTCAGGAAAGCCAATTGAAATAAGTAAACAGACACTTTTTTGTACCAGCGTCTGGCCTTACGGGCAACTAGAAACGGTGGCAACAACTGGTCGTTGAGGTCCAACCCAACCCATATTTTGGTTATACTCGTGGACACAGAGGGGTTTCTCCACAACACCAGCCGCCGTACGAATTTGGACTGTCGTGTCTGCATGAAGGGAGGTAAGAACGAAAACATTCTTATCATCCCTCCACTTCATAGCGAGCAAGTTATTACACTTGAAGCAGGCTCTCTCCCCCAGCCTAAGATGGGAATCTACAAGCCGCTGGGGAAAGCCCCGCCGATGAGGTGGCACGGTGCCCCATGCTCCAATCTGATGATCAAACAAGTGACTAAACAGTGGCACGCTCGTGTAATAATTGTCCATGTACAAGTGGTACCCCTTTCCGAATAAGGGTGACACCAAGTTCCACACTATCTTGCCAGCGCTCCCTATGTAATCTGGGCAGTTCTCCGGCTCTACGTAACTATCTTTTCCCTCATAAACCGTAAAGCTCCATGTATAGCCTGTTGCCCTGTCACAGAACTTATAGAGCTTGACCCCGTATCTGGCACGCTTGCTGGGAAGGTACTGTTTAAAAAGACAAGCGGCCAGAAAATTTAATCAGGGACTCATCAACGCAGACAACTTGATCGGGAGTAAACAAGGCTGCAAAACGTTGGTTGAAATGGTTTATGAGGGGCTGAATTTTGTAGAGCCGATCGTATTCAGGGTCTCCAAGAGGACGACAAAGTTCATTGTTGTTAAAGTGCATGAACCGCAAGATCTGTTCGTATCGTTTCCTGGAGCCAGAGAACACGGGCATATGGTGGACTGGGCGCGTGGACCAATAAATCCGCAGAGTCTGGAATTTATGTGTGCCTATGTTGAGGGAAAGGCCCAGAAAGGTCTTAAATTCAGAAACCGTAATTGGTTTCCAATCTCTGGCAAGGGAAGGCAACTGGGGATTAGCGGCGATGTGTTGACCAGCATATATATTACTTTGGTCCACAACATGGGCGTCCGCAGGTAGGGGCAAGGGGGGTCATGTGCCCCCCCCTGGAATCAGGGATCAGATCTGAAATTCAGCACAAGGTGCTGTCAAGCCCCCCCATCAGTGTAGTGTGACTTTGGCTCTTTTCCCTGCTCAGTCCAGCAGAGAACTCGGTGGCACTGTGACAGGAGAAAGGCGAGCTGCGGGCTGTCAGAGGTTTCCCCCGATCGCCCCCACCCCTTCTCCTGTCAGGGAGAGGAGACGGCGGCTCTCACCAGTTTCCCTGCCCAGCTTCCTGCCCGCTCCGTTCCTTCCCTATTGGCCATAACTGAGGGCCAATCAAAGGAGACTAGGAGAGGAGAGCATCATGGGACATGTAGTCTCAAAGATTGGCGGGCCATTTTCCACAGGGAGGAGGCTACAGCTCGATCAAGAGAGAGACGGCAGGCTGAAAAAAAGCTGAGGGAGAGAGTGCTACAGGACAAAGAAGGAGGAGTGTGCTGGGCGGAGGCCAGAGAGAGCCATGCTGTCCAGCGCCATCAGAGAGAGAAAGACTGAGCCACTACCAGGATACAGACATTATACACTACTAACCAGAATCGCCCCCGGGGGAACCCAGAGTGAGCAATCATCCAGCTGGAGGCATCACTACTGTAGTTTTGCTGGGTCTGGTAAGAGGGCCTGTTGGCCATTATCCATTACTTATCCTAGGGACTGTACTATGTCTTTGATCATGATAATGTGATAATGACATTGTCAAAAAGGGGCGGTGCATGGGTGACCCTAAAATAATGCCCCCCCCTGAAAAAAGTTCTGCGGACGCCAATGGTCCACAATAGATCTATAGAGATCTTCCGTGAAAAACAGCGAAAAAAAATCGGGTGGCTTAAAATCAGCTGTTTCCACCTGAATACCGGGTTGGCCAGTGAATGGGGGAAGTACGGGTTCTGCAGAAGTGGTTGGCACCCAATCAGGATTGGCAAATTCTGCAGGAAGGACACTATGGGATCGACGGGCCTGCCTTTGTCTTCTTTTTGGTGGCAGCGGGACACTACTTGTGCTTGCCACCTCGCCAGCTTGAACTGCACTTATGGGACTCGCCACGTCACCACGTGATACTGCAGTGCTGGATGTATGTCCAGGGTGTACTGGGCCGCTGGTGCTTGCCAGTTCACCAGAAGGAATAGTGGCGCTAGTACTTCTCTGCTCCATACGAGAGACCTGCGGTTCTTGCATCTCAACAACAGCAGAAGATCGGGATCGGGTACGTCTGACCTTAGCAGGCACCTCACCTCTGTCGTCAGAGCTATCTGTCATGGAGCCGCTGTCCTCTACAGGATCGTATTCTGAGCCTGATTCTGACAGATGAGTGACCTCCTCTTCACTATCTGTCATGCTCAGAAAGTGTAGGCCTCTTCACTAGTGTACTTGCGATTTGCCATTTTGGGCTCTAAATTTAGTAGTACACTAGTGAGATTCACAGGTAAAAAAGCTCCTGACTGTTAGCGACTGTATCAAAACGCTACCAAAAAAACTGTTAGCGATCGCAGGGATCAGGCCTGACTCTGCGAACGCTGCAGTTATGTGCTTAGTGTTTTGTAACTGACAGTGATCGATCGATACTGCACTTGGGTGGGCGGAGGGGGAAAACGCAGGTGCTAGCAGGTATCTGGGCTGATCCCGCTAACAATGCGTTTTTTGGAACCCTAAACTGCTGGAACGCTAGTATAGATCTGATCAGATCAGATATTGATCTGTTCAGATACTATACCACTAAGGGAGGTGTATGCTTTGCGCGTGGGTGTTTGCGGTACTGGCACTAACCTGGGGCGACGCAGACCTTATTTGACCCTAAAACCTAATTGATATTAACCGCCGGGCGATCAGGGGGTTAAACCGTTATTGGGTAATAAATGGCGGGTGCCCTGACAGTATAAAAAACAAACTAACTAACCAGCGTCACCCGTAACAGTTATACGGCGATCACTGGTGAAAGGGTTAACTAGGGGGCAATCAGGGGGTTAAAACCTTTATTAGGTAACATATGGGGGTACCTGACACTATATAAAAACATGACGGGGAACCTAAATAACTAAATAACAAGCTGGCTAACCAGCGTCACCAGTGACACTTATACAGTGATCACTGGTGAAAGAGTTAACTCTAGGGGCAATCAGGGGGTTAAAACCTTTATTTAGGTTGTAATATGGGGGTACCTGACCTATAAACCTATTTATGAACCTATATAAATCTGGCGGTTAACCTAAAATAATAACTGGCTACCTAGCGGCACCAGTGAAACTAATGCAGCGATCAGAAAAACGATCGTTTAGTGACACTGGCAAAAGGGGGTGAAAGGGTTACCTGGGGGGAAATCAAGGGGTTAAACCTTTATTGGGGGGGTAGGGGGCTACCTTGGACCTAAAGGGACCTAAAGCTAACTGCCCTAACACTTTTTACAGTCACAAATGACACTAAATGCAGTGATCAGTAAACAAATGCAATCAGTGACACTGTGACTGGGGGGGCAGGGGGTGATCTGGGGGTGACTGGGGGGTGAAATGTGTGCCTATGTGTGCCTGGTGTCAGTGTAGTGTTTGTGCACTTACTTTTGTGTCTTCACTCCTCTGCATCCCGGTCTGAAAGACCGCCACGAGGAGTGTGACATCACTTCCTCCTGCCTGTGTTTACAGTTCACAGGCAGGGGAAGCTTCTCATTCGCCAGGAGCGATCGCGAGGGGGTGGCCAGAAATCACTGGCCGGCCCCTCATCTCGGATTGCTCCTGAAGTGAAGCCGACCGTCTCCGCCGGCGGGAGGGGGGTCAGATCGGACCCCCCACCCGTTGGAGGGCAGGCACGTACAGGTACGGGGTTTTGCCTGTACGTGCCATTCTGCCGACGTAAATGTACAGGAGGCGGTCGGCAAGTGGTTAAAGCAGTTTCACCCTAAAGTGGAAGTTCTGCTTTAAGCACTCCTTACCCCCATGACATGCCACATTTGGCATGTCATTTTGTTGGGGGGGGGGGGGTAGCTAGTTTTGACAGGTACCTGCCTAGGCGGCTCAAGTGAAAGTTATCCTCCCCCCCATCCCTCCCTGTAGTCTTCTGGGACATGTCACAGGTCCCAGAAGATTGCCCAGCCATTCAGGAGGCCCAGCGCGACTCGCGCAAACATAATGCGCACCCGGCTGTGAAGCCGGAAGCTGTCACAACCGGGTGCCCACACTTGTAATTCCAGTGCCGGGGAGAGACGAAGGTTCGAGTGGCCGCATCGCTTGATCGTGGACAGGTGAGTGTGTGTTTATTAAAAGTCAGCAGCCACACTTTTTGTAGCCGACGACTTTTAATAAACACAAAAAAACGGCTAGAACTCTCCTTTAAGAAACAAAACCCAGCATACACAGCATATAGAGCCTGCTCTGTCATGTTTCCTTGCTTCCGATTCACTGCTTAGTCCAAAATAACCCCTGGAGCCAAGAGGCAAATGCTTTCAGTCTAGACTATTTTACACCTATATTAAGGGTACAATATGCAACATGGTGCCAAGTGAAACCCTGCCCCTCCCATAAAGACCACAGTTCCAAAGCTTTGCAGTTACATTTGTGAAAAAAAAAAAAATAGTAAATGCACTTTTTCTGCAAATATATGTATTTTTCTTTTTCTTTTGCAAAAGGTGGACTTGGCCTTTAAGCAATTCTGGGTGCTTGGGGGGAAAGCTTCTTTACCAGAGTGACAGTTGGCAAGCATGAGAAAGTGCATTGCAATTTAAACTGCAGTGTTTGCTTTGATGGGTCCTACATTCAGGAAAAACTCTAATGCCGCGTACACACGGTCGGAATTCTCGTCGGAAAAAGCTCTGATGGTTTTCCCGTCGGAATTTCGACGGAATTTCGCTCAAACTGTCTTGCCTACACACGGTCACACCAAATTCCGATGGTCAGTAACACAGCGGCATAAAACACGTTCGACAGCACTATAAAAGGGAAGTTTAATGCTTCCGAGCATGCGTTGAATTGTTTCCGAGCATGCGTTGGAATTTTGCGTGTCGGAATTGCATACACACGATCGGAAAATCCAATAGAAAGGTTTTCCGTCGGAAAAATTGAGAACAGGTTCTTAATCCAAAGTCCGTCGGAATTTCCGACAGAAAAAGACCGATGGGCCTACACACGGTCGGAGATTTCGTTGAAAAGCTCCCATCGGACTGTTTCCATCGGAAATTCCGACCGTGTGTACGCGGCATAAGACATGGAATTCAAATAGGAAAGGAAACCTTTCAGCAACAATGTGCAAATCATTTTACTTGGCAATCCTTGAACGAATGCATGACTTTTGTCTGCCATATCCTAATCTGTCCAACCAAATGCCTACCAAGGAATCCTATTACGAATAGCAGCACCTGTCTTCACTGTGGATGGCACACAAAGACATTTGGGGTTAAAGTTCAGGTATGCAAATTATTCATAAAATAATGGCTTGTACACCCTATAAGAAAATTGGGCGAACATTTTCATCTAAAGAATTTTCGTACGATTTTCGTATGGTATGTACACAACGTTCGACAGCCGATTCTGACTTTTCATACAAAAATTCCCAAAGGGGACAAATTCCATAAATTTTCTTGTACGGGAACAGAATGAACGATTTTTGTTTAATGTGTATACAACAAAAAACTGCGCAGGACATAAACAGTGAAAAAAAGCAGCAATACCACATGTGATAAACAAATCAAAAATACGAGAAAAAGACGGTTGCGCTAATGATAATAGACTATAAAAATACTAGTGAGGTATAATATATGTCTAAATGATAGTGTAAATATGAAAAAATTAAGTGCAAATAGTGATCAAAGGAAAACCATATTAGTGACAAATACAGTGAATGATTGTGAATCATAAACACCCTTGATATTGCCAATCAAACCATATCAAGATTAAATATTATAAAATAAAAAATATATATAAAAAATATACAGTGGAAAAATATATTAAAAAATATAATAAAGTTCATATGGAAAAGTGAAAAGTCCACATAAGGGCTGTGCGGGGCTTAGTAGAAAACCAAATGGCATCCGTGACTTCTTGTGAGTGATCCCACCACCATCTGAATTTTAAGCTTACCAGCTGTTGACAGGAAATACACCTGTGGCTATAACCCAGCCGAGGCCTTTTCCTCCTTGGATCCCTTCCGTCTGACCAATTGGGGCGTCTGTGCCAGTACAAACACTGATCGATCTGTCTCTCAAAGAGCCGTCAGGAGCTTCCCCTCACCAAACAATGATGATCGTGTGGACCCAAAAAAGGGAGAAAGGCAGACCATGGGTGGAATCCAATGATTTATTTAAAAGAAAGCCAATGGCGTATAGACATAAATGTAAAAAATCAGGTGCTGCTGGGCTGATGCCAGCTGATGTCTGTCTGTGACAGACAGGGTGTGTGATTTTCAGTGCCTATTTGCGGACAGCGCATGGGCTTAAGGGGCAGCTCTTCTTTGGGCCCCAAACAGTGGAAGGACAATGGGCAGCTGCTCCGTTTGCCCTGCGGTAAAGACGGCCCTGCCCAGGTCAAGCACACAAGCCTACGCTGGTTTTCTGTTGAATACTGATGTAAGGGAGAACTCCACAGGGAACACTGATGTAAGAGAAAACTCTGCAGAGACCGCTGATGTAGAGGAGAACTCCGCAGGTAACACTGTTATAAGGGAGAACTCCTCAGAGCACACTGCAGTAAGGGAGAACTCCACAGGGAACACTGATGTAAGGGAGAACTCCACTGGGAACACTGAGGTAAGAGAGAACTCCGCAGGTAACACTGATATAAAGGAGAACTCATCAGAGAACACTGCTTTAAGGGAGAACTCCGCAGGGAACACTTAAGTAAGAGAGAACTCTGCATAGAACGCTGATGTATGGGAGAACTCCACAGGGAACACTGATGTAAGGGAGAACTCCGCAGGGAACACTGATGTAAGGGAGAACTCCGCAGGGAACACTGATGTAAGGGAGAACTCCGCAGGGAACACTGATGTAAGGGAGAACTCCGCAGGGAACACTGATGTAAGGGAGAACTCCGCAGGGAACACTGATGTAAGGGAGAACTCTGCAGGGAACACTGATGTAAGGGAGAACTCCACAGGGAACACTGATGTAAGGGAGAACTCTGCAGGTAACACTGATATAAAGGAGAACTCCTCAGAGAACACTGCTTTAAGGGAGAACTCCGCAGGGAACACTTAAGTAAGAGAGAACTCCGCATAGAACGCTGATGTATGGGAGAACTCCACAGGGAACACTGATGTAAGGGAGAACTCCGCAGGGAACACCGATGTAAGGGAGAACTCCACAGGGAACACTGATGTAAGGGAGAACTCCGCAGGTAACACTGATATAAAGGAGAACTTCTCAGGGAACACTGATGTAAGGGAGAACTGCGCAGGGAACACTGAGGTAAAAGAGAACTCTGCAGGTCACACTGATATAAATGAGAACTCCTCAGAGAACATTGCTGTAAGGCAGAAATCCGCAGGGAACACTGATGTACGGGAGAACTCCACTGGGAACACTGATGTAAGGGAGAACTCCACTGGGAACACTGAGGTAAGGGAGAACTCCACTGGGAACACTGAGGTAAAAGAGAACTCTGCAGGTAACACTGATATAAAGGAGAACTCCTCAGAGAACACTGCTGTAAGGTAGAACTCCGCAGGGAACACTTAGGTAAGAGAGAACTCCGCATAGAACTCTGATGTATGGGAGAACTCCACAGGGCACACTGATGTAAGGGATAACTCCTCAGGGAACACTGATGTAAGGGAGAACTCCACAGGGAACACTGATGTAAGGGAGAACTCCACTGGGAACACTGAGGTAAGAGAGAACTCCGCAGAGAACGCTGATGTAAGGGAGAACTGCACAGGTAACACTGATAT